>JAZAYU010000418.1:27736-280416 GCA_038501625.1 Corbicula japonica | reverse complement strand
GCGGGCTGGTCTGAACGACCCGTAGTCAAAACGGACTCGACATTGCAAATACAACACATCAACGAATAGTTTATCATTGTTCATCTAGTCTATACTTATGATATAGATAAAAACAAAATAGATATGGCTTATTGCGTGGATTCACGGGAGCGAAGAGTAAGAATCGCGTTTTTCCTGCTTTTTTAAACTTCGTCTTAATTTGAAGAGAGTAAGACCCAGATTTAACCGACAAAAAACGCGATCCGTGTGTGGATTTAGTCTGAGTTAAAATATTTTAACCCAGATTAAGTTCATAATCTTCACTCAGATATACTAGGCACATTTATATACTCAACAAAAAAAGAAACCTGACACTGTAACTTTGAATAAGTATGAGGTGCATATTCAAAATCTATATATTTTTGCACCATCCAAAAGAAAATAACCACTGAATCACTTGTTTCATGCACCAAAAATATCAAAATGCATAATTAAGTTCAAAACATGCACAATTTTTATTACATACCACAATTCAATTAGCTTTAAATCTGATTCCAGGAAAATACACCAAATATAAAATGGGTCTGTACTTGGAGTCGAATTATTCAGACTAGGGATCAGTGCAATCCAAAAAAGATCGCAACTGGCAGATCGAGAGGGAGTTCAGAGGGGTTGCTCGAACCGGCCCCTTTGTGGACAGCGAATATAATTTTCATGTGGATTTCGGTCCGAAAGTTAAAAATTTAATGTAATTACCCTAAGAATTCCCCACACGATCGAACCTTCTTTCTGGAAATTTAGTTCTGCAGTTTGGTGTATAGAAAAGGGAGAATGTTTATAACAGTAATCTTTAACATAAATGAGCTAAACTATCGTATGCGTGGTTATTTCTGCGGGCTCCAAATTCTGCAGGTTTTGTACTTTCTGGCGCGCGAGAGAATGGTCTACTCGGTATGTCGATAAGTATGCGTGTAGTTTGATTTTTCTTTTTTAGGATTTTCATTTAATGTAGTTTTTTTTATATAATGTCAATATTATATAAAACACTTTTGTTATTCTTACAAATAATAAATTATCAAAAATTACATAGGCTACTGCCTTCCACATTCGAAAGTTGGAAACGCGCCGAAATGTAAACATTTATTCTGTTCGTCGATTTTGAATCCACATGTGGAGAACATCTCTTAAAAAACGCAAATTTCAAAAATTAAATTAAAGATTTTAATGAGGTTAATTTATATTTAACTGTGGATGTATTTACATTTGCAAACAGGTTTCAGACTATTTGATACTCTAATTACTAATTAAGCACATAAAAAGAAATACCGTTTGCATCATGAATCTAAAATGCATTAACTATAAATATAAATAATCAATACATGTATCAAATAAACAATAATCTACAAAATCTTGCAGCTATCTGTCAAAATAATATTAGGTTTGAAAGAAAATTGAGAAAATCCATTTTCACCTCTACTTTCGATTTCAAGGTCAATCAATTTTGATTTCACCGAAAAGCCCGGTGATAATAAAACTTTTTTCTATGCTCAACTCAGTTCTGTGCTCACTCTTAAAATGTCTAGAACATCAACGATCGTCATAAATAAGAAATAGCTGTATATGCTACAGTTGTTGTCGAGATCATATATACTACTCAAATTTTGATAGGGATCGCTTTCCGTGTTATCCCGAATTATTTCCCTTACCAAGTTTCAACCGTTGTTCCTCTTCACCAGTTTGTTAGCTGAATTCTTTTTTTGGCACAAAGCTGATGTCAAATAAACAAATCTTCAGAATCACGGCAAATATTTTATCGTTTCAACCTTATTTTAGGAATAAACACAATCTTTTAAGTGATCCTTATCAAATTTTGAGTAGTGTCATATTTTCAGTTCAAAATGTTAAGTTTTATAACAATATTTAATAAAAGGAAACGCAGCGATCAAAATTTCATGCTCAAATTGAGTTGAGCATGAAAAAAGTTTTATAATCACAGGGCCTGATCTTTTTTGACAGATGACCGCAAGATATTATACACGTGTTTACATGATACTTATATTGTCTTTCTAGTTGGCTCTGACGCAAGACAAAACTGTTTCCTTTTGTGTGTCTGTGCAATGTAATTATCTTTCACCTAAATTGAGCTTGAAAACGTAAATACCGATTTGGGAAATTACATTTCTTTATTTGCATGTTAAATTTGCTAAATTTAATTTTTATTTCATTTAAAGATGACATCAGAAGAGTTAGCCGAGAGTTGGCTGGCAATTAGTATAAATGTCAGGTTTTTAAGGAATAGAGCAAAATATTTTTCTCTTGAAATCAGAAGTAATGAGGGGAGACTTTCTCAAATTACATTATTTTGACAAACTAGCATTTACCTAGTACTGACACGAGTTTTTGAGATGTATTACAATTTCAGTATATTTTGTTCAGAATCTTTGGTTTTAGCTGGATTGTGATTGGTAGTTAAGATCTGCTATGTTCAGACTATGAAAAACGTATACATCAGTGCACAAGTCATTTATTTTCTCACTAAAATCTGGCCTTGTCCATTATTTTTTCCTCAAATACATCATATTGCATTTATAGCTTTTTTGCCATTTGCACTGTTTGGAAGCCATGAATGTAGTCCAAATTCACATTGAACTCAGTGGTAGGCGTAACAAACAAGACGGCCATAGTGGTCTAGTATCGCCCACCTAATTTACAGGTATTGATATTCAGATTAACTGGAAAAGATTGATAAAACTTTTGAGGTGTGAACTTCTACAATTTAACACAAAACATAATGAAATTCTTGGAATATTGTAATATGTTGTTACCCTCATCATTAGACAAATTTCACGAAACTCATTGTAGATGCAGCCATAGTAAGCAGTTACAACGTTATGCAACACTTTTTGTAACATTTTTTTTGTAATAAATTTATTTCCCCAGTTCTAGTAGAAATGACGTTCATTTCTTCAGAATTTCTATCAGGGGAGGGATGAAGAGGAAGGAGCAGTGAGGGTGTGGTGTTTCTACTCTGACAATTGGCAAATTTTAACAACTATAAACAATTTTATAAATATTTTCAACCATTTTATTGACATAAATTAAAAGCATTTTACTTTTTTTAATTATAAACTCAACACAATCTGTGTATCCTTCATTAAGACTCTTTCTTATTACTGATATTTCTACAAGTCAGTGCCAGCTAATTCATGTTAAAGTTCACATATAAACTAAAACTTGCATGTTACAAAAACATCTTCAACATTTAAATTGTACGTAATTTTTTTTCAATACATCTTACTTAGACATATTATGAGTGAAGTGAAATGTATAATATATTTATATTTTAATGCATCAATCAACACATGGCAGTGTAAAGTTTATACAGTACATGTCTGTATCATATATTGTGGTATCATCCATTTGAGCATGGGTTTAATTTTCACAAATTTCACACTTAGACAAGTCTGAGTTTAAATCCCAGCAAACTTTAAACTTGTAACGGTGTGTTTTATAAAAGAACAACTGTGCATATTTATGCTGAAGCATTAAAATAAGCTGCCACATTGTGAAAATGTGTCTTTCAAAAGTCGATGTCAATTCCTGAAATGACATCATACACTTCAGCAGACGACACTGCTTGTTAGGCATTGTGCCGGGAACAAATAAATAATTCAGTCAAAATTTGTAACAAAAACACAAATGTTTTAGCAGAAGTTGAAATATAAACTTGTGTTCTTTCTAAAAAAAGACAAAAATGTTGAAATAATCACTGAAGACATATTTTCACTTGATGTGACTTGGATGTTATTTACACCATCTGCACAAAGATTTGTCCCCATGAAATTAAATGGTATGTCAGTACCTCATAACAACAGAAATATTCTACACTAAACACAATAATAAGTATCACAGACGTGTATAAGAGAAAACCTCTGATCTTAAAAGGTAATGTAACAGGAACTTGTAATCAAGACCAAAACCTTTTCTGATATTTAGAAAACACTCTGACAAATTAATACTTGCAATAACAGTGAAGGCAAACTTTCCCTTTTATCCATTGGATATGGCTGTTATCCCAAGGGCAAACAGTGTTGATCCACATCAGCATATTCTGTGCCATCTGATTAGAATCTGCACTGTTAGCTTTCGATTCATTCGACTTTCTGACCAGTGTAGATCCAGATCGGTCAGCCCAGATGTGCCAGGTGATCTAGATCTACACCGTTTGCCTGTGCCATACATATATGGAGGACAATTAAAACAGTTAGATTTTGGTTTTTGTCAGGTTTTTTGCTTTTTGGCTTAGTCTATGAATTATCTAATTCTATCGTAAATTATGTGTCACTTCTAGGGACAACAGCTGCACTCCTGATCACAGTATATTGCAAATGCTAAGTTATACCATAAATGAATCAGAAATAATATTTTTTTTAAATGTGGAATGCAAAATAACAATGGATATTGAAATGTCTACAATAAATATAGCAGTGGACCATGTACATGGACTTTACATAAACTGTTCATGCACAAGCATGATATTTTAGGTTGTTTTTTTCTGTAAAGCAGCACATTTTTAAGTTTCTAAATCAGTTTTTAACTACAATCACATTTTCATACAAGTTTTTTGTCTTGTGGGGTTTAAAATCAGTAGATCTCATAAACATTAATAAACTTGCTGTACTATAATAATTCCACCACATTTTTTCATACAATTTATTAATTTTTCTAAAATATTATTCACCTTTTCACTATTTTTTATGTTTATTTTTTTTTTAAATCCAATCTTTAGATTTTCAACCAGTGACCTGATATGTTCACTATCTGTTGAAATATTCAAAGGAGTCATAAATATCAACAAAAGTCTAGACATCACTCATGTGTTCATCGCCTGCCGCTAGTCTGACTACGTCCACTTCGTATACTGCTCATAGAACTAGAGCTGCGGGAGCTACCTGGTGACTGAACTCCTGAAAGCAAACATAACACATCATATTAGTCAGCAGAGATCACTTTGCTGACAATGAACTTCATAGTTTCTTTGGGTAGACTATGTCCGTTGTTGGTCGGGACATTAACTGTTTGAATTTTGAAAATCAAACACAAAATATACTGGTTGATTAACCGGTACATCCAGGGCTTAAAATTTGTGGATCTGGCTACCAAAGAAATCTACAAAATATAATCATGGGAATATATTAACAGGTTTACAGCAGACAGATTTTTCAAACAAATAATTGGTATGCATATACCATTTGGACCAAGGATTGTAAATAAAAAAGAACCCTGCATTCTGATGCAAGCAAATTCAAATAAATGTAAATCCATATAAAATTCCTTCATTTTAAACCTGGGTTCAATTGTATCTAGTGGCATTTATATGAATTATGATTAAAATGTGCAAAAACAGGTAAAGAGTAGATCTGTAACAGTAGATCTGGATTAGCATAAAACTGATGAATTTACATGTCTGACATTTGTAATTAAATTAGACTCTGTTCGTATAAAGACTGTGACCCTTGAAAAAACTGAAGTGGGGTCAACAACAAGGTCTTAAGAAGCCCCTAGAAACCCTGTCAGTCCTACTTAAGAAAGCATACCTGCGAAGTCAGCACCAATTTGGGCCTGTCCCATAGCACTAGCGGAGGGAGATTTCACACTGGATGCACTACTCCTCACGGAGGATAAACTGCTCCTGGCACTGCCGGGCTGTCGACCAGGGGTCAGAGCTGGTAAGTTAGCCTGTGAAACCCATAAGTTGTTGAGAAAAAAGCATTTCATAGATTTTAATATATGATATATCATATTGCATATTTCTATATCTGCTTCAATCAAGGCAGTACTTGTATTGTAACCATGTTGTTTTATTTTAAATTTACACCAGTTATACAACTAACTTAAGAAACCTTAATTCCCATGAAACAATTTTCTTTACTCTTTAGGCACTTTATTTAATCATACAGTTAATGAAATAATTTTGAAAAAGGCAAATGTCATTTGAAATGCTTATGATTATAGACCACTGTGATATCATTATTTCTCCCGGTTTAATTTTCACTTATTTCAAACTAAGAAAAGTTTGTGAATTCATAGGAAAAGTGTGCAAAATAAACCCCAGAAAAATCTAACCATTGAGTATCTAACTTTATGAGAATATTACAAAATGTTATTGATGTCATCTGAAATCTGACACTGTATTTCATGAAATTTTAGCAGTATCCTGAGCGAAGTAACATTCATTTTTTCTAGAATGCTTTAAAATTTGTCAGTAAACCCAAAAAGGTTTTATGTTAGGAAAAAGCAATAGAAATTTCTATTTTACCTGTGCAAAATACATTGTTACAGCCTCGCCAAGATCAGGGTGTACCTGAGTTGCCTCGCCTATCTGTTGCATTACACCTTTGTTAAACTCCCGCAATTCTCGCACTGTGAAGTCTTTCTATAAAGAAACAGAATCACATATAATTTAACCCTTTACTCCATATATCATCATTTAATTGCCTTTGCAACCAGTGTTGATCCAGATCAGCTGGTACATCCATGCTATATTATCTGGATCTATATTGGTCTCTTTTTGGCTAAAAAAACCCTAAATAATCAAAAGGTGAATGGTGCAGATTGCCAGCTGATCTGGATCTTCACTGCGCGCCTGCAAATGGTGTATGTATTCAGGAGAGGGTTAAAACATTCAATATTTAGTCACAGTAAGGTAAATTAAAATCCAGCACTTAAATGAGCACTTTTGAAAGTCACATAAAAACAAACACAACTTCAATCAACTTTATTTAGAATTAGTGTAAACTGAAAAGTATGCTCTTTTTAAATTTAAGAAACTACAACATTAAAATTCTTGTAATGTACATTTTAAGTATTAAACTGGTATTATATTCATAAGTGTATGGATTAGGAGGGCCCCCACCCTGCCCCTTTAAAGCCTTGCCCTTTTGCCGACAGAGCTAGCAAACCCTGCCACTCTCAAATGCTATGTAATGTGGTGTAACTCTGTTTATTAGTAGGCCCCTATAAAAATCATGTTAATGTAATATGCGCTACATAATTTATTAGAAGTCAGCATCCTGTCCCTTTTTTGTTCCACCTTGCCCCCTTTCACGGTCTAGAACGATCCCTAACTTTACTTCTTGTTGTTTTGACTGATTTCAAACATCATGTGAAAAAACACATAAAATTGTATATATTGTATTAAACTGTGATCTGACAAATATTTTGATTGGCTACCTGTTATCAGACAAACACTTTGATTGGTTGACATAATGTATTAAAAAGATAACTCACCTCTTCTGGAGTTTCTCCCTTGGTCTTCTTCGCTGACCTCAGTTCTTTTGCATACCTCAGATTCTAAAGTATACAAATAATAGCAAAGTAAGTACTACCTTATTTCCTGCCTGTATGCGGTGTAGTATTGGTAATATTGAACAAGGAAAAGTATTGAAAAATGTGGTCTCATTTTGGGGTGCTTCACGAATCGTGTTTTCAGGAAGTTGACGTTTCCTTGAAATTATGTCATTAAGTTTAGCAGACAAAATTGCTTTCATTTCATTGTATAAGTAACATTCTTTACTCAAAATGTGTACTAAAATTACCTATTAGTTATAGAATAGATTTTGTACAGTAAAACTTTCATAACTCGAAAACCGTTCACTTGAACAACACCCTTCTTAACAGTTTGTCTGGTCCCAACTAGTACTAGCACTACCCGTAACTGGAAAAATTGAACACTAATCAGGTCCCGACAGCTAGATACCCCTTGATTGGAACAGACTGTTATCAGCAATCATCAATGGTGAGGAGAAAGGTAAAAAGCGATATTTTATTGTCATGTAAATAACACATTGAAAACAACCCTAATATTTGCATTGTTGTACTTAATTATAACACTCTGATGACAATTATTAAAGAAAACTTATTGGTTTATATGAAAATTAAATTTGTTTTAGTTGTGTTAATACCATTAATTTGAACTACCAACCACCAATCACTCATAATACCGATTTCTGGAACAAAATGGCCAGTCTCGTGGAGTTCAAGCAATGCAAGTTTGACTGTATATGTATCTTATCAAGTTTATCTTTGCTGAGTAAAGATATAAAATTTTTGACATACTCCTAACATACCTGTTTTGTGACTCTTTCCAGCTTTGCTCTTTGATCGTCCAATTCTTTATTCAGTTGTAAAATCTTATTCTGTAAAGCAAATAGCAGATCAGCAGTAACCATAAAATATTAGTTATGTTAATGATGTTTTTTATCTGAACAATTTAAGAATTTAATACATGTATGTATAATATGCTATAAATGAAGGCAAATTTTTAACCCTTCTAAACAAATTTGTACCAAGCAACTATGCATAACAGTTGCCACCATGGATAATACATTTTATCCACAAACCCAGTAAAGGAAGAATAGAATGTATTCAAAGATCATTATTTAAGTATAGCTTTTTCGCACCATATATAGTGACTACATTATGTTCATAAAAACATTTTAAAGACTGTTAACCCTTTACATAAAATATATCTCTGTTATCACATGGGTAACCAGTCTTTAAACAGACTTCAGAGTACCTTTGAGAAGCTATTTCAGAAGATTCTTTAACCTTAACATGAAAGTGCATCAACAAACAGCATCAGGTATCTGTGCCCAAGATCATAAAACCAAATCTGGAGACCAGTCTCAAATCTTAAGCATCAAATTGGCTAAAATTGCGACTTGTCAACATTTCAACCAATCAGATGCTTGAGATTTGAGACTGGTTTCCATTCTCAGTTTTATAACTTTTAGCCAAAATAGCTGCTTTTCCACTAAAGTAGTCGGGATTGCTGGGGGAAGTCAACACCACTTCTTGACAAAACTGACTACCACTAATAAGAACTGATGCATAAAAATGGTTGCATTAATTACTTTTAACAGTTATCAGTGTTGCTAAAATTATGTCCGATTTTTGTGGTAGCAGGAATTTCAGCGGCCAATGTCCAGTTGGGATTTGAAAAGTTTGGAAACACTGACAGTTAAACATACCTTTTTCTCCTCAACCATTTCAACATAAGCATCCTCGTCTCTGTTGAGGTTATCAAGCGTATTACTCATGGTCTGAAGATCCTCCTGAAGTTCTCGGATCTGACGTCTCTTGTACTTGTACTTGTCCATCACAGCTCGCATCTGTTCATCTAACTGTTGCTTCTCCTCCATCTCATCACCTGCAGTGATTGATTGATTGATTGATTGATTGATTGATTGATTGAATGGTTAATAACTGACAGACTTGACTGATTAATCAATTGGTTGCCCTTTATACAACTATTTTGATATTTACCTTGTGCCCAAGACTTGTAAAACTAAAACTGGAGACCTGTCTCAAATCTTTTGACTCCATTTCAGCCATTCAGATGATTGAGATTTGAGACAGGTCTTCCATCTTGGGCCCTGTTAACACTTTGCTCCATATATACCTCTATGGCATGGGCAAAAATTTTAGATCCAGATCAGCTGGCACATCCATGCAGTCTGATCAGGATCTGCACAGTTCGCTTTTTTGATTTGTTAGGTAATTTCTGACCAAGATCGTGATCAGATGGTATGGATAAGTCGGCTAATCTGGATCAACATTGGTCGCAAATGCGTAAAAATGCGGAGGAAAGGGTTTTTTATTACATCTATGCCCTGTCATTTTCAATGATACATTTTAATTATTTCAATAAAAAAAATGTAAAAGTATAGACAATATTGATAAAGGCCTTTAGGACTAAACATTTATAAATAAAACAATCAATTGAGTGAAATATTATAAATATATAGGATAATTTGTGGATGGATTCTGACATGACTTACTAGCATCAGTGACTTTATTGAAGCTTTTCCTATATGTTTCGTTCCTATTGTTCATGAGTTTCAGTGTGTTTTCTAGAGCACGTATCTCCTTCTCTGCTTTCCGGATGCGAGCATCGAGGTCGTCTCCCTCTCTCTGTAGCTCCTCCTTCTCCTGAGCTGCCTGCAACAACAACAACATCACACATCTGAGGCACATACAGAATTTCTTTCTTCATTTAATAGATCAGTCATATTTTTTCACATTTCAATAATATTTTTTACATTTTTTGATTTTATCTCGAAATCAACTTTTCTTTCAGTGTTTTAAAATTCTCGATAATTGTTTTTTGATTTCATAATTATAATGTAAATTTCACTGTTCCCTGTTTAGTTTCAACCAGTTATATTTTGACAAAGAAACAAAAACATGTAGAGCCGTATCAGTTTGTACTGATGTGCTGACTGATCTGGTTCTACACTGATGCACATGAATAATAGTTGTATCGATGTAGTTAAAAAATGGTCCTTACTTTTATTAATTCTTTACTCCATATATATGCATTTATTGCATGTACAAATATTGTAGATCCCGTCCATCACTGTTTGCTATTTGGTTAGAAATAACATTATAAATCAAAAAGCGAACAGTATAGATATAGATCAGAATGCTGTGACAGAAGACAGATGTGCTGGCTGATCTGGATCTACACTGTTTGCCCTTGGCCTAAAGACATATATATGAAGGAAAGGGTTAATAGGAAACCTGCTTACCTTGATGACGTAGTAAGCCTGTGATCTTTCTTCCTCTCCCTCCGGTGGGGCCATCGATACCATCAGGATCTCATACCTGCAAATATATCCTCAGATCAAGTTGTTTGTTTTGTTGGTTTTAGGTATATCAGTTTATTTGCAATAGGAGATGCAAAATGTTTTTATGAAATGTAAATTTTAATAAAATTTTGGACATACACGGCCCCCAAAAGATCTAAACTGCTTTCCAGATGCATAAAGACTTTTCTGACGGAGACTATATATTTAATGATTCTTGTCAATATAGCTTTAAGACAGACTGCTACATTGGATAGGAAATCAAACAGTTCTGCGGAAGATATATATATGATCCATATCGTGAGATGACGTTTATATTTGTATTCAGTTCCTATCGAGTGTCCTATTTTTGGCATATTTTGCATCATGTATATCAAAAAGGCAACCCTCAATTTTGAACTATAAATTGACCCAAGTTTTCATGAAGTTTTATCAAAGAGTAATAATGTCTCTGCAATCCCAAAAGTAAGACTGCAATCAAACTAATCACAGTTCACCAAAACAAAAATCATCACTAGTCACTTTGGCTATAACAACAACTATTGTAAAAGGGTTTAATATTTTACCTTTTTCTAAGTTTGTCAATCTTGGAGATTCTCTCGTGTAATTCTGCACTGATCTGTTGTCTTTCTTCATCGACGGCTCTCACCTGAGCGTTCAACATCTCCTTGTGGATGTTGATCTCCTGATGCCGTTCTTTCATACCCTGAATATAACAAAATGTTTTGCTATAGTTTGCATCCCACATGATAAACATGATCAGGGTTTCTATAAACTCGTTTTTAGTGACATAAGCCATAATGGTGACTTAGGGTGTTCATCACAAGAAAATCTACCTTCAAGCAGTTAAAGGCAACCCTTGAATTAACATCATAAATATGAGGAGACGACATTATTGCAGTTAAAATTCCTTAATATTGTCTAAATGTGTCACATAATCACATTTTAGTTATGTTTTTTAAAAAAAAGCAGATAATTTTAAAGTCTTTCCAAATGTAGTAAAACTCAAATGTCAAGTAATATTACCAAAAACCTCTTTTCCTGTGATGTGCCCCATATTACATGTATACATTTTGTCAAATTGCTATGGAAAATTAAGAATGATGCTGTTTAAATTTCACATTTCACCAAAGGTCTAACTAGGAAAACAAGTTTTAAGACATTATAAATGTGTTTTTTTTGTTATCTAAACTTTAAAGGTTAAACTATCCTTAATTATTTAACACTGCTTTATGCCTCTGTCTTTTCCTACACAAATTACCATGAATTATTCAGAAGTACAAATTTTCTTCCTGGCTCTTAAACTAGGTGGTGAAATTGAATTAATTATTTGTTGTATTTCAAGAAAAACTATTTATAATGAAAAACATTATATCATATATTTTCATTCATAACCGTAGCCAATTCCTGCAGTATGACTTGTTATTTAGATAAACATTACATAACATCTTACAGTTTCAAGTTGGAGACGTCTCTTTTCCAGTGAGAACACTTCATCAGCTCGCTCGTTCAGCATATTCCGTAATCTCTTCAGTTCCAGTTTCAGGATGTTCTGGTCTACCATGAGATCCTGCTTCGACGTGATTATTTTCTTCAGTTCGCGCTCGGAACTGTCATTATACAAGTCGAGTTCCTCTATCTTGCTGGTCAGGTCGTTCTTTTCTGAACCACTCTTCTCCAACTCTCGGCTAACTCTTCTGATGTCATCCTTAAATGAAATAAAAATTAAATTTAGCAAATTTAACATGCAAATTCAACGTCACAATTGTTGTTGTTTTTTTAAATCGAGTTATCAAGTCTATCAGTGAAAAAAGTGAAATGCAACAGAAATCACTAGGATACTGTAAAATCATTAATAATTGTGGGTAATGAATTTTACTGGAATTCATTGGTAAATGATTCAAGAAAATATAAAAACCATTAAATAAAGACCCTAAAAAAATTCTGTTTTCCTCTAAACCTTATTCATAGTGCATGTAGTTCAGTTTTACAGCAACAAACATGATATTTAAATGCATTTATCCACACAATATCTATAATTATATATGTGAAGCTGCTGTGAAACTAAGACATTCTTTGTTGGCTTCTAGTTTAACAAATATATGTGTTCAGCGTTTTTTTCCTTCTTTAACTACCTCCCCAAAAGGTTACCATTCCCAAAGCTGACGGGAGTCTTCCCAATTCAATAACCGGACCTTTCCCAATCCCCAAAAGTACTGTTCCCAACAATAAACAATGTCGTTTCCCTATTCCCATTGAATATGCAGTGATTTAATACTCGATATATCACCACCCGTGACCAATGGAAATTATTTTTCCATAGACAGGCACTCATAAATAAATAAAACCCCTAGTGTGGATTTACATTAATTATGAAAAAATCCCAATTTCCCTTATTTTGCGACTAATTTTGTTCCCAATTTCAAGATTTTACAATGCAAAAATTTCCAAATTGTAGGGGAAGGGGACCCTTTCCCCATTGGGGAAAAAAACACTGGTGTTACCTGTAATCGTTTGAGCTGCAGTGTTAGGAGGGTATGGGTGTTATTTTTCTGTTCTAGCTCATCCGTGAGATCTTTTATCTTTGCCTCCAGCTGGATCTTTTCCTCGTTGGACCGTTCACCTTGCATACGATTAATACGTCGCTCCAACTGCTGTACGGCAAAGTCCTGAAAACCAATCAGGGAATTTACAATACAGTATTCCATGCATTAGTCAGTCCCTAAATCACAAGTTAAATGCTCCCCTGCAGTTATACAGTCTGTCGTCCTTTTAATAACAGTTCAAGTAAAAGAATTAAATCTTTGACTTTTGCTATACTTCACTAATTTTAATTTCATTTTTTTTTTGAAGAAATTTTTAATATTCTCTGAATGTTTTCTCAACAGTCAAAAGTTCACAAATGTATTTCAATGTTTCAGGGAGTTAAACCACCCCCTTGCCCCTCCACTTCCTTTTCTCAAAGACCATATAGTATTACATGTATGTAGAAAAAACTAATGTTTTCTCCATATTTGTGTTTTGACCATCACACAAAATCTCAGTAAGAAAATTTTTTTTGCCATTTCTTTAGACATCATTTAATTTTCAGCCATCTTGGATTTTATTCAAACAAGATAACTGCAACAACAGAATTGCTCACCTGGTTATATATAATTTCTTGCTGCTTCAGGGAATCTGTATCTAGCTTGGCAATCTTACTGTTCAAGTTGCGGATAGCTGCTTGACTGCCCTGAAATAGATGTCAAACATGAGCAAAATCTTAATCTTCCACTACCACTGTGTGTTTTTTCTGTTTGTTCTGGTCATCATGATGTTAACAATGAATGACAATCAATCTGCATACACATATTCCGGCAAATCAACATTAATATATAAAATAAAGTACCGGTATTCTGTGTTTATTGTTCGTACGTGTGTTTATACCCCATCAGTAATTATAATAAATTCACAGCACATTTAACCCTTTCCTCCATATATGTATGCACAGAACAGTGCAGA
Source organism: Corbicula japonica (assembly GCA_038501625.1). Taxonomy (NCBI): domain Eukaryota; kingdom Metazoa; phylum Mollusca; class Bivalvia; order Venerida; family Cyrenidae; genus Corbicula; species Corbicula japonica. The sequence continues at coordinate 266,287 of JAZAYU010000418.1, read as the reverse complement.
TCCAGATCAGTAGGCATATCATTGCCCTCTAATCAGGATCTGCACTGTAAGCTTTTTATATTAGATCATTTTTGACCAAACTGCAAACAGTGCAGATCCTGATCATAAGGCATGAATGTGCCAGATGATCTGGATCTACACTGGTTGCAAATGCTTAAAATCACATATATATGGAGTAGCCTTAAATGCTGCATTATTGACGTACTTGTAAAATTCGTTATGATTCTTGTCCAGTTTAATATAAGCCCATAACTAATGTAAAATAACTAACATATCTATGTAATATTTTTACCAACAAATGACAGAGTTTGGCATATTTAGGTCAAAACTATCAAATATCGAAATGCATGACTACATAACTTATTTATGACGGTAATAGAGATGCGTCGATAATACACAGTTTGAGTATAAAGGGTTGAACATGATCATACTGAAACACTTACCAGGATCTCAGCCTCCTTATTTCTTTCTTTCATCTTATTTTCATGGAGCTCCTGAGTTTTCTTGAACTGCAGATCTCTCAGGTATTTAAGATCCTGATCGATCTCTTTCTGACGTTTATCCTCTTCTTCCAGTAGCTCGTCCATACGCGCAGCACGCTCCTCAGCGCTCAAATTGGACTCTGTGGCAATCTTCAATTTCTCCACAAGTGTCTCTCGGAGTTCTTTGGCCTGCTTCAGTCTAACAAATAGAACACAATCTAATAACTAGCTATTTAGAAATACAATAGCATGTTATTTTGCAACAGTGAAAGCAATCAAGTATTGAAATGATGTTTGATCAGACACCCAGGCCTGTTTCAGAAAGGCCAAATTTGGACCACAAAGCACAAAATAGACTGCAGGGTTTATCTTAAAATGATAGTTAATAGCACAGATTTGTGTGCAAAGTATTTCTCGGACTAAGTCAATAGTTCAACCAATCAGAACGCTCCGAAGAAGAGCGTGGGGGATTTCCGGAAGTCGCTCTGAGAAGAAGAATCTATGAAAAAATAACCTGCATTTCGGAGGCCGTTTTCTGTTGAATATTACACGTATTTCGAGCTTTTGGTGAGACTTTTTGAAATATACTGTTAGATCAGACCCTGTTGCGTTGAAGCAAACAGCTGTCAGGTTGGAACCCTCCGTATTGTAGGAAAAACAGCCTTTCGAACGGGGGTAGGGTCTTGAGCCGTTCACGACCATTATTCAATTATGTACATAGAATATACATTTTTTGAAACTACACTTTTGATGGTGTATTTTTGCATATTTTGAAAGAATGGAATAATATTTGTGACTTGACACCATTTTTACAAAAAACAAAGGTGTATTAGTAAGGGTTGGCAGGGGATGGGGCGGCTGGTCAAGCTCCAGTGCATAAAATATACCTATTTTCTTTGTCAATGACATCTTTCTTGAGCTGAGTGACCTGTGATCTCGTAGATTCGAGATCCGTCACAGTTCTATCTACTGTTCTCTTCAAGGCATCCAACTAAAATAAGAACATTACCGAAATTAAATATATATAGTCTAAGGACACAACTACAGTGTTTTTATTGATTGTTCAAGAATCTTCTCAGATCTTCTTAAGCAAAATTTATGTTGATGTAGAACTGGTTTCGTGAATGACTGCTGTTAGTCAGTGTGACATATTCTTACTGAAGTGTTTATCTAATAATACTTCTTCGAATATAAATGAAGATGTTCTTTTGTTGACCGAATAAGACAAGAATACGATGCTATGCAACTAAACCAGTTTTTCTTCCTAAATTTTGAGTGAAAAGGGGGCATAACTATGACAACAACAGTCATGTTATGAAACCTGTCCAGATACTTGCTTTTGTGATATCAGCCAACCATGTTAAGTTCCAAAGCTCTATCTCTAATTGTTACTGAGAAAAAGTGAAATTAAACAAAAACTCAATGTTGTTGCCCATCCACCAAATGCCATACCCCAATCAAATTACAAGGGTTTTCTAAATAAAACTTGGTTAAAATTATCAGTAGTTAACAGTATTTTTAAACTGGATCAGAATAACTGATGAAAACTAATTCATGTTAATTGAAAGGAAGTGAGCTCACCTCATCCTGGAATTGGACCCTCTGTGTCTCCGCCTCCTGGTAGTCTGCGCGTATACGTGCGGCGGTCCTCTCAGCAATCGAGATCTTCTTTTCTTGTTCCTCATTGTTTTCGATCTCATTATCAAGGAACTGCTGTTTCTCTTTGATTGTCTCTTCACGTTTTCGTACTTCTGCCTTCACTCTAGCAAGTTGCTGTACAAAAATATATACAAAGTTTTTATAAACCAGTACACTCTTTATCAGACCTGGTTTTGCATTTATGCAGACTCACAGCTATAGCAGTAAAAGTTTGTGAATATGAAAAAAATAAACTAATGGATGCCAATTTATTCCGACAACCAAAAAATGAGATCTTTGTAACAGTGAACACAACAAATTAATGGAAAATTCTCATTTTTGATCAAATTGATTCAAGCAAATGTTTCATTTCTAATGTCTCTAAGCCACTGGCACAACAACTATACCACATCAAATTATGATACAGGGTGAAGTTTTAAGAATACAGTTCAACATACAGCAGCAAGGAGGTCCATCTCTTTATCTCTCCTCTGCATCTGTTCTATCGTGTTCTCCCACTGCTTGATCAGCTCCTGTCTCTCCTGATGAGCCTTACGAAAATCCTCCGCCGTCTTGTCCAACTCTATCTGCAATATACAAAGTACAGTATTAATGTTTAGCCTTTACTCTCTATTAACTCATTTTGACACATGTGTGATTAATGTAGATCCAAATCAGCTGGCACATCTGTGCCATCTGATCTTGATCTGCACAGGTCACATCTTAATCAGAAATAACATAATGAACCTTAAAGTGAACAGTGTACATCCTGATCAGAGAGTAAGGATGTGACAGCTGATCTAGATCTACACTGTTAGCCCTTGCAATATAGGTATCTATGGAGTAAAGGTATAACAATTTCACTCAAAGTTCCTTTGCATGCATGTCTAGTCAACAAATTTTACTGATCCATCATCCTAAAACTACTTTTTGGGCTGAAATAAAACAAATTCATAGCGAAAGACATTATCAGCTTTAAAACCCATTCATCAGTTTGAACTCCCTAGTTTTCATTAATTAATGTGAACCTTCTCGATACAAAGCTTCTCAAACACACTGGAGCATTAGATTTTTGACATACTTCTTGTTGACCATCACTCTGAATAAAGTATGGAGATTAATTTTACATGTTTACTCATATGTTTCATACCATATGCTTTTTTGTCATAATAATTAAGTAAGTTCCTTTAAGTTTTACATAATTCTCAAAGTCTGTGAAGTAAAATTTTGAGCATTTGCATGCAGAATAAATGCAGTTGCCTAGAACAGTGTTTTCACCACAATAACCTCTACCACTGTTGGCCATAAAAAACATCAGCACATGAAATGAGACCAGCACAATATCATTTAATTTAATGAGCATTAATAAATTTAAATAATATGTTTATGCAATTTGTATCATAACTAACCTGAGCAGTCAGGGTATCTGTCGTCTCATGATCCAACTGTTTGCGTTTCTTTGCAGATTCATCTGTAAGCCGTTCCATGCGCAAGGATAATTCTTTAATTTTACTCTCGTCATGACGGGAGTATTTCTGGATGGCCATGGAGTCCTCGTCTTTCCTAGCTGACTCCTCTAACCAGGCCTCGAGAGCCTGCTGGTCCCAGTTCATCTGCGACTTCATCTCCTCCAACTTCTGGGTCTGCTTGAAGATGTTGTTCTGAAATGTGGGGATATAATGACATTAAATTACACTGGATATCATCAAGTTTCCTTTGTAAATTATGCATCCAGAGCAGTGTAGATCTTGATCAGCTAACACATCCATGCTATCTGACCAGGATCTGCACTGTTTGCTATTCGTCATAAAATAACCTGGAGAAAAGTGTTAATAACTCTAATTGTCATCATAAAACAAACAATCTATTGAAATCCATTTCATATTTTTAGTCAGGTCAATTTTGTGTACAGGATAGAGTCTATTTAGACATTTCTATAAAAAGCCGAAACAAGGAAGTCACCCTACATTTTAGTGATGCGCGTGACATGGGCAGTTGAAAAAAGATTTTGTTCATTGTAAACTATTTTGTTCATTGTTAAATAGAACAGAGTTCTATAGAATTAATCACTTAGGAATTTGAATTTTCATAGCTTCTGATTGGCTACACATGTAGAGCTACTTCTAACACATTTTAGAAAGAAATATTTTATTTTTAACATACATTATATGTACAACAAAGTCAACAAAGTCATGGTTGTGCAATAATTAAAAGTTCATTCAAATATAAAACACACTTATCATTAACATGAAAACTAGATTCACAATATACAAACTTTAGATGCAACTTGAAAATTCACAAGTTTCTCAATAAAAACTGTAAACCACTTACCTCAAACACATTCTTCCTCTCCTTGAGTTCTTCAATTTCTTTTTCCAGTTTCTTGATCTCTTGTTTAAGTCGGCCTTCCTCCCTCTCAGCGATGGTGAGCAGATGACTTTCTGTCTCAACCTCCTTCTTTCTTGCTCCAACCAGTCCCTGTCATGTAATGTAGATTTCCATTTAATACGACTTACAATAAAAACCTTTAACAAGTTCAATATAAAATTTGGTATTTAGTTAAGGATCTCGGTACAAGCCTATACTTTCACGTGTGACCATTGTAGCTCCAGATCAATAAGTACATCCATGCTATATGATCCGGATCAACACTGTAGATCATGGTCAGACTGCACAGATGTGCTGGCTCATTTGAATCTAAACTGTTCTACCATGGGATAACAGCCATATCTCATGAAGTGATGTGAAGTGTGTTACATGGAGTAATGTGTTAAACACCTTTCAGCCAAATGTTATAGTTTATACTCATGCATTTTTCATGCCAATTACTTCCATGTTCTAATTAATCAAACATAAACAAGATTCAGAAATCACAACCAGACATTCTTTATACTGTGTTGTCATTTAATTTGCTTGCTCTACATGGTTAAATTTGCTGGGGTTGAATTTGGCTCAATTACCCTAGCACAAAATTTGCAAAACTTAAGCCAATGCGAAATATAATTATACCACAATATCAAGTTATAAATAAAGCAGAAAAAAATTAAGATGAATTGTTACCTGGGTATGTTGAAGTTCTTGTCTGACATTTTTGAGATGCTCGGACATAGCATGGATACGGTCTTCAAATTCTTCCAATTCATTTCTCACGTGAACAATATTCCTTTGTTTCTTCTGAACCTATAAACAAACAAAAACATGACAGGTTGTATTAACTTTAACTTCTTAAAAATAAGAAAAATAGTTTTGCAATAACTGCCACCACGAACAACAATTCATTAATATTAAATAAGCTTGACCCTTTATGACTTAGATATGCCTTTTATCAGAAGTGCAGAATGTGTAGATCTAGATCAGCTGGCACATCTGTGCAATTTTATCAGGATCTAGACTGTTCCCCTCATGGTCAGAAGTAACCTAAAGTAGTAACCAGAAGTAACTGAAAAAGCGAACAGTGTTGATCCTGATAAGATGGTACTGTGGTGTCAGCTGATCTTGATCTACTAAGTTAGCCCACCCGATAAAGGCATGGATATAAAATAAGTATTCCCATTACTGCATGTGTTCCATTACAGCCCATGGCTTCCAAGTTCTTTTTTCATCTAATTGAAAAGTTCATTAATATTACAAATATTACACTGTTAATGTAATATGGTAAAACTGTTTTGTCATTCAGATGTAATTTAAAGTAAATGGTCAAGCAATGAACATCTTTGACTTAAAAACGGGTGCAACGTCATAGGAATACATCTTAAATGCATGTAGTACCCTTTATTATTGCATGCAGAAAACATCCTAGGTTTAGTAAATATCACATCAACCTGAATCTGCCAATCTGCCATATACTCCAATCCCTCTTAACAGAGTACTACATTGAGTGCCGGTCTGAATGCATTGGGAGTAGCTTTAGGTATTAATTTCTGTCTTTCAAGTTTTTATAGCAGTTTAAGTAGGTTCCTGTAATTTACCCGAAAACTCCTTACAAGTTAAAATGCACAAAGAAGCATACAGGAAGCTGATGAGGTTTAAATCTATAATTTGGGTTGCCCAGGGTACTACAAGAATAAAAAGATGAATAATAGATGATGACTGAATGGTGTGGATGAAGAACAAATGATCTGATGGCAATGAAGATGAGGGTTAATGATTATTTGTAGTACTATGGGTTAAAAACAATAGTTATGCAGCATAGCCTTGAATAACATCTACAGGTAGACTGTTCCAGATCTTTGACATACTGTGGGAAGAATGAATGCCTATGTCCATCAACTCTGGAAAAGGGGATACAGAGGTATGTGTCTCTGTGTTTGATGTATGTATTGTCCCAGTCGTACTTGACATTTACACAATGTTAATATGCATATATATTATAATTACACTTCTTAACATAATAGTATGGGCCATGGGTGGCCAAGCAACATAGTTCATGAGGTTGAGGGTTTAAAATCTAATGGACATTTCTCACTAACTTCTGGAAAATCATGGTCTGACAAATTGAATGTAGTCATAAAAGTGTGTGACTATAATGCTAATTCCAATTCCAATCAGTAAGTATCAAATTAAAATACTGTTAATCCTCCGGTAAACCCTTCAGCTTCAATACCCCGGGTGGCACGAAATACCCAAATCTACCCAAATCCACCCAAATGTACCCAAATCTTAGTAGTTTCAGATAAATCTTGACAAATTCTTTATATTTTAGCTATCTTCTGTTGATACTGAATAAAACAATCAAACTTTATATTAGAAGAATGTATATTTCTTGAAAAATTGTTCCATTTGAAATCTGAAAGTACAGTTATATCCCTCCCCATATTGCTTATATGTTCCTAATTATTAATACTAATAATAGCTTCAAAAATCTAAAAAGTAAATTTATCAACATTTAATAATTATAGTCATCACCATCATCAGCAGCAGCATTATCATCAGTGTATGACTACTTTGTTTTTTTCTGTTTGGTGAAAGATACAGTTGCTAATAACATTATGGAAGATTTGGGTAGATGAAAGCAAGTATTTTGATGATTAAAACTTAAATGCAGTTAACCGTGTACTTGCTTTTTTGTTCAACTTGACCTATTCAATCATAAAATATGTAGATTTGAGTAATATTTACCAACAGCAACTATTAAATTGGTAGATTTGTGTGGATTTGGGTGGATTTGGATAGATTTAGGTATTTCGTGCTGCCGCATTACCCCACCCACCGCACTGACGACGAATAATGAATCGGTTCTCTTACCTCGTCTTCTAATGCCTTGTTTTCGGCATTTGCGACAGGCATACTCAGACCTTCGTCCCATTCTATTTCACTTAATATGCTGTTATTATCCCTGCTTCCTCGACTCATCTTGGGGGTTTAAATTTGTCGATTTTGTTGATTGTTTACAATGCCGACATTTGTTTGGTATTGCTCTGGATACAAAGCGCCCGTATGTAACAAGGGAGGTAATAAGGTTTCGTACTTAAAACTCCTCGCAAATTTTTAAGCCGTTTTAACGATTCAATAATAAAAATTTGTTCATGAATGTGTTCTGTAGTATTGTCATTCTATGAATATCCATACATGTTACTTAATTCAAATTTTAAATTTGCATGTAGGGGTACAAAATGCAGTATAATGTACATGTACACAATTGCTTGTAATAAACCTATGTATGACTCAGAATTTGTCTTACCATGCACGTTTTTATAAACCAAACAAAACCAGTTCATTCATCAATGTGTATATAGGTGCTGTGCAATGGACATGTTAAGAATCAATTACCTTGCGGTCTGCTCAACCCTTTCCTCCATATATACGCATTTTTAGGCATGTGCGACCATTGTAGATCCTGATCTGGTCACATTTTGGTCAGAAATAACCTTATGAATCAAAAAGTGAATATCTTAGATCCTGATCAGATGTAACAGATGTGGCGGCTGATCTGGATCTGAACAGTTCGCCCATGCAACAAAGGTGTATAGATTTATCCAGAGTGGAATAGTCAAAATGGTCAATTTTATGATTTTCAGTACTGTAATAGAGTAAGACGTATTGTGATCCCTAGTTTCTTTTTAGCTTTTCCTCCAGAGAGCTATGGAGGAAAGGCTAAAAAGAAACTGGGGATCACAATTACTCTTGGTCTACAGTACTGAAAATCATAAAATTGACCATTTTGCCAATTCCATTCTGGTTCGCTTCCAATTTACACTTGAAACCACTGTGATTCTAATCCATTTTGATTGCATTCTAATTTATTCAAACCTTACAATACACTTCCAACAATCCTTATACTCGGCTCAGTTTCTTCCTCTTCTTATTTTAATTTACTTTAAAAGAATTGGTAGAAGCAGAAGAAGCGAATAGGAGTGCTACTATTTACATCCAAAAAAGCTATTAATAGTAGCAATCCCCTCTGATCCAGTCTAAGTGCTCCCATTTCTCCGCTTCAAGCAATTAAAACACTCCTACCAATTCATTTCAATTCCATTCCAATACCAACAATTTGATTCCGCTCCTACTGTGCTCACAGGTGGTGGTTAAAACATTCAAATCACCAAAACCACCACCCATAGTACAATATCACAACAAACACATTTTATCTTAAAACAATTTTCTTAATCATTTAAATAAAATGCATGTACAATTTACAAGCCAATATTTATGATACTGAACAATTAAAATTCATTGAACATGATACATAGTATAATCAATTCTGTGTCTTGTATAACCCTTTCTCTTCATATATATGCCTTTTATCTTATGGACAAACAGTGTAGATCCAGATCAGCTGGCACATTTGAGCAATCAGATCTGGATCTACCCTCTTTGCTTCCTGGTCAGAAATAACCTAATGAATCTACAAGAGAACAGTGCAGATCCTGATCTGACTGCACAGATGTGCTGGCTGATCTGGATCTACACTGTTTGTCCATGCAATAAAGGTGTATCTATGGGGTAAAGGGATAATAAAGCTCTAAAAACTGGCTATAATTAATTTTACAATGCCCACTTATATTTGAAATTTTACTGTATTTCGCAGTATCCTCAAACTAAAACTCTGCCAGCTAATGTTAACCCTTTACTCCAAGCAGATATGGCTTTTATTCCGTGAGCAAATAGTATAGATCCAGATGAGCCTGCACATTTGTTCAGTCTACAGGATTTGCTTTTAGATTCATGAGGTTATTTCTGATCAAGAAGCAAACAGTGTAGATCCAGTACACAGATGTGCAGGCTGATAGAGATCTAGACTGCTTGTCCATGTGATAAAAGGCCCATCTATTGAGTAAAGTGCCAAAACACAATCTTGTTCATGTTGCAATAACTTACTTTCATTTTGTAAATAAAGCCCCACGACAATAGCCAATTCTTAGAAAATCCTTTTGTTTTTCTAACAGTATTTCATCCAAGACACTTGTTGCATTACATTTTCATCGGGGACCTGTGTCCAAGGTTATAAAACTGAGCATGAAAACCAGTCTCAAATCTCTATCATCTGATTGGCTGAAATGGCGACCAGTCGCCATTTCAGCCAATCAAGATGCTTGAGATTTGAGACTGGTTTCCAATCTCAGCTTTATAACCTCCAGACCTGAAGTACATTATTGCACTTCAACTTCATGTCAGTAATTAATGCAAAACAAAACAATCTGATCAGCTACTGAAACATAAAATACAGTCTAAAAATATGTTATAATACTGATCACGTTTACTTTATTAGACAGGTATTTTTTTTCAAAAACTTAACAAAATGAGTGTGGGGTATTGAATCAAAGCAGACGGATATATTGTTTATAACCCTTTACTCCATATTTACAGGGTTTATCATGTGTGCAAACAGTTTAGATCCAGAACAGCCAGCACATCTGTGCCATCTGATCTGGATCTACAGTTGTTGTACCTTAGAAATAATGTAACAATCTAAAAGTGAAGTTTAGATCTTGATCAGACTGCACCAATGTGTCAGCTATCTGGATCTACACTGTTTGCCCATGGGTTAACAGTCCTATCCCATAGAGTAATGGGTTTAACAGTGGTCAGCTAGGCAAGCAGATTTTACATTTCATCATGAATGGAACATCAATATGATGTACTTGTAAAATGCTAATTTGAATGTTTAATCATAACATATATGTATTTTTTATAATTCTGTATTAACCCTTTACTCCATATATCCACATTTTATCTCATGTGCACCAGTGTAGATCCATGCCATCTGATCAGGATTTACACTGTATGCTTTTTGGTCAGGAAAAAGCCTAATAAATCAAAGAGCAAACAGTGCAGATCCTGATCAGACAGCACGATGTACCGGCTGATCTGGATCTACACTGTTCACTCATGCCTATGTCACAAAGGCGGAGGAAAGGGTTGAAATACTTTTGACAATTTGATAAATAAATAATTTAATAAATTATTTTTTATTACAAATTTAAAACATAATTATCTGGTAAAACACAAAAGTGTTACCACTTTTTCACATTAACAGTTGATTTTTAATAACATCAGTAAATTCTTATACCAATTCATCTGAAATATCTTTTCTAACAATGTATACAGTCTAGTTTGTGTAAAAAGACCACCTCTACATAAAAATCAACCAGTCATGGTAAATGACTCAAGGTTTAGGTGCACACTTGCTGGACAGGTCAAGAAACTTTATACCCAACATGCTTTTTAATGAAAACTAATTTCGTTAACCCTTTACTTCCATATATACGCATTTTTACGCATGTGATACCAGTGTAGATCTAGATCAGCTGGCACATCCGTGCCCTCTGATCAGGACCTGCACTGGTTGCTTTTTGGTCAGAAATAACCTAATAAATCACAGTGCAGATCCTGATCAGACGGCACGGTATGTATATGGAGGGAAGGGTTAAATAAAACTGAACAGTGTAAAAGAAAACAAATAGGAAGCATTAACTTTTTACTCCATGGACGAGGCTTTTATACTGTGGGTGAACAGTTTAGATCAGCCAGGGCATCCGTGCTATCTGATCAGGATCTAAACTGTTTGCTTTTAGATTAATTAGATTATTTCTGATTAGGAGGCAAACCTTGTAGATCCAGATGTGATGGCACATATGTTTTGGCTGATCTGGTCTCCCTCATGATAAAAGGCTTATATATGGAGGGAAAAGGTAACAGTCTCTTTATTTCAAGACTTGTTGCAGCATGTTCAAAGGAAAATCTATTGCTGTAGTATAACTTTAAATGCCTATAGTATAACATTGGAAAACAATGCTAAGCCGATTACCTTAGCTTACTTCATTTTGGGTAAACTTTCTCAAACACTTCTAACAATTTCAAAAATAAATATTTCTTTTCCGTTTACTCCACGGTTATGCCTTTTATCACATGGGCAATCATGATCTAGTGTTTCTCTCTAGGTCAGAAATATCCTAATGAATCTAAAAGCAAACAGTGTATTCTTGTCTTGATGTACACTGTTCGGCCATGCCACAGAAGTCAACGTATGGATTAAAGGGTTATTTAGGAAATTCATGACCAAAATACAAGTGTGAATCACAGGATTCTGCCCATCTAGAAAAAGTGCCAGTGAAAAGGAGAAGTATTTAGTTCAAAGCTCAGATCATCTTATCAGACCTGACAATATTAAATCAGACAGGTCTAAACAGCATTCACCATGACTGAATCAACAGAAAGAACCTGCCCTATAAGATAAATTTCTCATCAACTTGAGGACAGCTTCTCCAGTTGGACAGTTTCAAAAGTAGAACAAGGAAGTCTTAAACAATTATCCATTTGATAATCTGCATCAAAGCTGCACTGAATTTAGAACTAAATAACCTTAATGAATGAACACATTTATCATAGGGGGGTGTGGTATTTTTGTTTTTCCAGGTTATTATTTAAAGTATGTGTTTCAATACCCTTTAACATTTTGGTCTTGTAAACAAAACACCTGGGCTTTCATTAACACCTCAAATTTGAGGGCAAAATGATGCAGTGCTGCAGTTTCTGAGGGTACAAAATATATTCTTCAACATTTAAATTATAAGAATCTGCCAACTGTTCCTACTTAGCAATCATATTTAATTATCCAATCTATGATATTTTCACTTTGTTTTGGTAAGGAACACATTCTTTCTTGAAAATTGTCTTGTTTAACCTATACTCCATGCCTTTTACTGCATTTGCAGAGTGTAGATACTGAGCTGCCAGCACATGCATGCTGTCTGATCAGGATCTACACTGTTTGCTATTATACTGATTAGATTATTTTTGACCAAGATATGACCAATGTAGATCCAGATTACATGACACAGTTGTGCTGGCTGATCCGGATCTACACTGATTGCACATGCAATAAAATCTATATGAGTAATTAGTTAACCGAAGCTGTTTTATAAACAGATTGAGTCACCTTTTGCCCAATTTCTGAACCGGTTGAAGTGCAACAATAATTTCCATTTTAAATACGAACACCTTTCCCCCTTTTAACATTATCCCTGTTTAACAAGCTTCTTAAAAATTTGCTCATTAACAGATTTGGTGAAATATGCCTGTGAACATGATGTATGTACAAATGAAATGAGGATAAAACAAGTGTTTGTATGTCACGTCCGCTCCTTCTTTTTGATTGGTCGTTTGCTCATGTGTTTGGAGATGATTTCTGAGATTTTTGGTTTATGTTCGAGAACTCGCAACATTTGGGCTTTTGCATCGTTGAGTTGATCTGAGATAAGTTTGCATCTCTGGATGTTACCCTGTAAAACCAAACGTTCAGAAACTATGTTAGGTGCTACAGTTGACATAATGCGAAGAAACATATTTTAACAAGTTATAATTAAAAACCATATGAAAAACTGAATGCGCTTATCTACGACTGATGATAATATTTAGAAAAGTTGTTGGCTCTGTTTTTAGCTCACCTGTCACATAGTGACTGGGTGAGCTTTTGTGATCACCCTTCGTCCGGCATCCGTCCGGCGTCCTTTCACAATTGTTGTCCACACTATAGTGGTCATAATTTTTATCCGATCTTCTTCAAACTTGGTCAGAATTTTTATCTCAATGATATCTAGATCAAGTTCGAAACTGGGTCATGTGACCTTGAAATCTAGGTCACTAGGTCAAATTATAGAAAAAGCTTGTCCGCACTCTAGCAGTCTCAATATTGGTGTGATCTTCTTTAAACTTGGTCAGAATGTTTATCTCAATGATATCTAGATCAAGTTCGTACCTGGGTCATGTGACCCTTAAAACTAGGTCAGTAGGTCAAATTAAAGAAAAAGCTTGTCTGCACTGTAGAGGTCTTAATTTTGGTCCGATCTTTCTGAAACTTTGTCAGAATGTTTATCTCAATTATATCTAGGTCAAGTTTGAAACTGGGTCATGTGACCTTAAAAACTAGGACACTAGGTCAAATTATAGAAAAAGCTTGTCCACACTCTAGCGGTCTTAATTTTGGTTGGATCTTCTTCAAACTTGGTCAAAATGTTTATCTCAATGATATCTAGATCAAGTTTGAAACTGGGTCCGGTGACCTTGAAATCTAGGTCACTAGGTCAAATTATAGAAAAACGTCTACACACTCTAGCAGTCTTCATTTTGGTGCAATCTTCTTTAAACTTGGTCAGAATGTTTAGTAGGTCAAAATAAAGAAAAAGCTTGTCTGCACTCTAGAGGTCTTACTTTTCGTTGGATCTTCTTCAAGCTTGGTCAGAAAGTATATCTCGATGATATCTAGGTCAAGTTTGATACTGGGTCATGTGACCTTGAAATCTAGGTCACTAGGTCAAACTATATAAAAATCTTGTCTGCACTCTAGTGGTCTTAATTTTGGTTGGATCTTCTTCAAACTTGGTCAGAATGTTTATCTCAATGATATCTAGGTCAAATTTGACAGGTGAGCGATTTAGGGCCAATTGGCCCTCTTGTTTAAACAAGTGAACAAATGTACAAGACATATAAGAGTTTGCAGACAATAGTAACATAGCAATGTGTTTAAGATAATTTACTAATGGAAACATGAACAGGCATACATGTGACAAAATAAAATCACTGAATGTTTATGTATCTGCATCAGAAATAAGGGTTCACACAAGAAAATGTACATACCTGAGTAAGTTCATGAATCTTGCCTGATTCATCTTCTAACAGACTGGTCTTGAGAGGGGGCTCGGGTCCTATTGCTGACTGTAAGCTCACCAGCTGACTGTTCAACTCCTTCTCCAACTCAAACTGTAACCATACAATGTTTATTTAACTAGTCATAATCAACTGTAACAAACTGTAACCACATTGAAACTAGTCAATATTTAACTACATATACGATACATTTACAATACATCCCGCTCATCTTTTACAAACTCAAGCTGTAAGCACATGACATTCATTCAGAGTAGTCAAGATTTAACTATGTCTTTGATAAATACATTCGTAACAAAGTATAACCACAAGACAATAATTTAATGCAGTCAACATTATGATTTATCTACATCTATGATATATATTATTTATAATACATCGGTAACAAAGTATAACCACACGACATTCATTTAAAATTGTCAACATTTATCTACATCTTTGAAACATGTGGGTCATCTTTTACAAACACAAACTGTAACCACATGATGTTTATGTAAACAGGTCAATATTTAACCATCTCTATGATACATTTATACCCTTTCCTCCATATATATGCATTTTTACCCTAACAAATCAAAAAGTGAACATTTTAGGTCCTGTTTGGTTCCAAATTTAGCCCATGCAATAGAGGTGTATCTATGGAGGAAAGGGTTAAATAAGGCATTTACATTCTGACAGTTCAATTAAAGGAATCAATGAAATGCAAAAATACCAAATTTAATTCTCATAATTATAATCTTTGGCAAACATTTTCTGTATTTTATTTTGATTGTTGTGTTTATGCTGTATAAATGTGCACATAGGAATACAGAACTGCTTCCCTGAGAAATGAAACACAGACACATGATCCTGATAAACCAATCAGATATGTGCTATTTTCAAAACTGTTATAAGGTTGTAATTATAAGATGGATGAATGTAACAATCAAGATACATAAACCCTTAACATTAAGCCTAGCCTTATGCAGACATAAAATTAGCTAACAATTCCATGTTAAAAGTAACTAAAGCAGTAGACAGACTGTAAATTCTTGCAAACTATTTCTTACACTATTCAAAATATAAACTCTTACCAGATCTTCTATTTGTGCTGCCATGTGATATAATTTCCATCCCGAGGCCTTCTGTATAACACCTTTTTGATTGGACAATTCATTTACAGTTGGTCGACGCTCATCTAAAAATAAAAAAATATTATTTTAAAAGCTGGTTTTGTGGTCTTTCAACAATTCTTCTATTATATACAACCTGGTTATGAGTATTATAATACTTTTTGATAAACAGGGGTCATTTGACCCATTAAGAATTTTCACGAGGACATAATCAGATATTACGAGGCATATGTAGTGTTCAGGTAAATCTACTACTATAGTTTAAGTTCAGATTCATGAGTAAAATAAATATTTACAACAAAATCCATTTGAAAAAATATATCTTTCTTTCTTGCATAATGTGACCACTTTTCCTCAGTTCTTCTGCATCATGCTTATAATTTTGTGGGGTCAACAGATTTGGAGAAATAAGCTAATTACACTGAACCAGTAACCTAAACAAGAGGTTTGCCTGCATCTCTTTTCATTTAACCTATGCAATGTATACTTCTAATACTCAATCTAATGGATACTGTAGTATCATTTAATTTCGCGGGGACGAATTTTCGCGCAAGAAAAGTAAATAACAACTTCGCGGCAATATAAATAAGCGCAATTGTGTTTTCCTATAAGAAACACTGTTAAAGAGTTTAATTTCGCTGGGGTTGAATTTCGCGATCTTGTCGTAGCGCGAAATACGCGAAAATTAAACCCGCGCTAAATAAAATGATTTAACAGTAGATTCAACTTAGAACAAGTTTGGGAATCTGTTTAAAGTTTGGCAATCAATGTCACTGTTCGACAATCTATGTCAATGATTGACAATCTACGTCAGTGTTTGACTATCTATGTCATGGTTTGGCAATCTATGTCACAGTTTGACCATCTACTTCACTAACATATCTAAGAATTTCTTACCCTTTGCTTTAACATCTGTATATCTGTTAAAATGGTTATTTCTAGGTTTCCATGATATGTTATAGTAATTTAACAACGCCACACCAGGCCGACATTTCTCCAATGTCCATCTAATGCCCTCTTCATCTACATATTCTGAAAAATCAGGACAAATTATTGGTGGAGAAAGTAATACCATCACTAGACATAAATTGTTCTATTGAAAGAAGCTGTTTTATCTTGATTTCAGCAGAAGAACTTAGTTTTAAAGACATGAGTGATGTGTCTTCAGCGATATTTATGCCATTGCTACTTTTTGCATACTTTTTGTGAAAAAAAAATTCCTTATAATAAATAATAAAAGTTTTTGTTTGGAATTTTTTCCTATCTAGATATTTATTTCAGTGAACTGTATTAAGAATATTAGTCTGTTCAACTTTATGACCACTCTTATTTAAATGTCAACTTTCAGAAAACAACTTTACAGGACTAGCTCACATAAATTTTGGCACATGTAAAAGTTTTTATGTAAAAAATGTTATCTAAAACAACATTTGAATTATTTCTTATGAACACCTTGACCCAAGATCATAAAACTAAAATTTGAGACCAGTCTCAAATCTCAAGCATCTGATCGGCTGAAATGGCAACCAGTCACCATTTCAGCCAATCAGATTTTTGATATTTGAGACTGGTCTCCAGATTTTATGATCTTGGGCACAGGCCATAATCTAATAAAAATACAATGAGAATTTTATAATAAGTCTTAGGGGGGCATAAAAAATTAAACAAGTCTTCTAACCATCTCTCAACTCCATTCTATTATCATCTGACAAAATATCGTCATCATCTTCATCAAATAAATCATCATCATCATCAGCAAAATTGTTGTTGTCTATATCACGGCCTTGTTTTACACATGCCTCGACAAGTTTGTCAAACACGCTGACCGGAGTGTCTTTAATTTCTTCTGTTGCTTGTCTGGAATGATAAAAGTAATGAATCATCTTACATACTCAAGTCAAATCAATTACATATCTATAGTAGCAATGATTTTTATCAGATGGCACATATGTGCTGGCTGATCTGAATCTACACTGTTCGCCCATGCAATAAAGGTGTATGTATGGAGGAAAGGGTTAAACAGTTGCACTGAAGAATAATTTGAATACATTGTGCTGCATAAATGCTCCGAGTGACAGACTTCCCGAAAGTTGAAAATATGTGTCAGACATTTGGTCAGATGAGATGTGAAAATCTGTCTGACCGAAACAAATTCTGTCAGACCGAAACATGTTATAAGGCTATTTGCAAGTATAAGGAGTTCAAATTTTTGTCTGACATTTGGTCTGATAACATAAGAAATCTAGTCTGACCGGCTCAAATTTTACCAGACAGGTCCTTCGGTCTGGCAACTTTCGGGATGTCTGCAGTGACCAGCACTAGTGCATTGTCCACAAAACCCATCCTTAATGGCAAGACCTATATGACTGAGTTATGTTTCTTTTTACCCAACAGACCTTTCAAGATTGTTATCTCAGCAAATTTCCATTACAGGTCAGTCAAAGTCTTGAATTGCTGACAGCTAGTTAACAAAAACAACAAAAATGTCGAATTCAACTGTTAAAAATTTTTGACTACACAATTATGACCTCCGCTTACATTTTATCAAACAATACTAAAACTGATGTTACATAATGCACACATTTTTCAAGAAAGACATGATGTTATCTCTTAAATGTGTTTGACTGAGTATTTCACTTACAACAGTTGTTTCCGTCGCTTTCTCGGTGAAGCTTCTGGTGTAAGGTTAGCATATCCTGAAAAACAAGAAACAACACAGTAAGCTTTACCTTTTAACCACTCTGAATTTCATTTACATTTGTGGTGTACTTATTTTCATGGAATTTGTGGCCAGATTCATGTACAAATTTTAAAAAACCCACAAAATATTAAATTGTACATAAAGATGAATTTAGAAAATTGAAAACAACAAATAAATAAACGCAAAAAA
This sequence comes from Corbicula japonica, assembly GCA_038501625.1. NCBI lineage: Eukaryota > Metazoa > Mollusca > Bivalvia > Venerida > Cyrenidae > Corbicula > Corbicula japonica. The sequence goes on along the minus strand of JAZAYU010000418.1, from coordinate 248,060 downwards.
AATATGGTTTCAATGAAATCCACAAAATATCAAGCCGATGAATGCATAGAGTACATAAAGAGCAATCATAATATCCTAGGTTATTGGTAACTTTGTTCTGCATTATGGAAATTGTTTACTTCAAATATTAATTGCTCGTACATTATGGAAATTGTTTACTTCAAATATTAATTGCTCGTACATTATGGAAATTGTTTACTTCAAATATTAATTGCTCGTACATTATGGAAATTGTTTACTTCAAATATTAATTGCTCGTACATTATGGAAATTGTTTACTTCAAATATTAATTGCTCGTACATTATGGAAATTGTTTACTTCAAATATTAATTGCTACATTATGGAAATTGTTTACTTCAAATATTAATTGCTCGTACATTATGGAAATTGTTTACTTCAAATATTAATTGCTCGTACATTATGGAAATTGTTTACTTCAAATATTAATTGCTCGTACATTATGGAAATTGTTTACTTCAAATATTAATTGCTGTACTGTGTCTTGTTTTCTTTTCTCCAAAGATACAACTTAGCGCATCATCAAACAGTGTAGATCCAGATCAGGCGCATCATCAAACAGTGTAGATCCAGATCAGGCGCATCATCAAACAGTGTAGATCCAGATCAGGCGTTGCTGACTGATCTATATCCACAATGCTCACCAATTCAATAAAAGGCTTATCCAAGGAGTCAAGGATTAAATCCAAACAGAATAAACTATCTTACCGTTTTCATGATGATCGTGTATTTCCTGTTTAATCTTTCCATCAGCATGTGTCTGTGTGGGCGTTGTTGCCTCGCTGGACAGGGCAGTATCTGTGGACGACTGACTCTCTCTGAAAGACAAATTAGTTTCAACTGATTCAAAAATATCATGAGTGACCTGATCCAATTTTCCTCCATACAAACAACTTTAATCGCATTGGCAAACGTTGTAGATTCAGATCAGCTGGCATATCCGTGTCATCTGATCAGGATCTGAACCTTTTGCTTTTTGATTCATTATTTCTATCTAAAAAGCAAACAGTGCAGATCCTGATCAGACAGCATGTATGTGCTGGCCAATCTGGATCTACACTGGTTGCACATGGGTTAAAATTAATAAATATGGAGTAAAGGGTTAAAAAGATTACAAAATATCATGAGTGAATGGATACAATTTCAGTTTTTTATCCAACGCCACAACTGTCCTCTTCTCTCAACATGTCTTATTTTGCCAATGCTGCATTTATCCATAGAAGTAGAGTTTGACAAGAATATACCACAAACATGTGTAATGAGCTAAGGCTTAATCACACAATATGCTTTTCTATTCTGTACTGTGAAAAACCTCATCAAGCAATTATTAAGAAATGTAAAATAAATAGATGATTTGGCAACAAGCCAACATAAAGTTTTCATGAAAAATCTGAGTTCAAAAACAGGCTTATCTCCCTCAAAACATGCCTTGTCCTCAAGGTTTTTGGCTATTTAACCACCCTGTTCTCATAAGTAATAGAATTAATCCAGTAGTCATGAGTAATATAATTTGCAAGCTTAATAAAGAAATATTAGAAAATTAGCAAAGTTAAAGTGGATGTTCGTGATGGACAAACAAATCGATCCTCATGTGTTAATAATCGTTTTCTTTGAAATAAACAATGCAGAAACTGTATTACTAAAAAACAGCTGCGTCCGAACAGACCTTGTGTATCCCAAAACATTTCTTCACAATGTACACGCAAACAGACAGGTATATGGTATTTTGTTAACCCTTTCCTTCATAAATACGCATTTTTATGCATGTGCGACCAGTGTAGATCCAGATCAGCCAGCACATCCATACTGTCTGATCAGGATCTGTACTGGTCGCATTTTGGTCAGAAATAACCTAATAAATCAAATAGCAAACAGTGCATATCCTGATCAGACGGCAGGAATATGCCTGCTGATCTGAATCTACACTGTTCGCCCATGATGGCATATAAAGGTGTGTGGAGGAAAGGGTTCAACCATTGGATACTTTTTACTTCATGGGATATGACTTATCTCTTGGGTGACTGTTGCAGATCCAGGTCAACCTGCACATCTATGCATTTTTAACTGGAACTACACTGTTTGCTTGAAGATTTATCTGATTATTTCTGCCAATGCAATAAAAGTTAAACCATGATTAATAGTTAATTTGAACTTCCTTCACTCACAAAAATCAATAGATTGTGCAAGTAAACTGTGTAAATCCAGTTTGCCCATACAATAAAGGTGTATCTATCGAATAAACGGTTAACAAATCTGTTTCAGTCTCTGTGTGCATTACCAACAAATTAAAGGTTTAATTAAGCAAGAACAATAGTCAGTACAAAGCATGATATGAAATGGTTAAAGAACATTGTGCAGGAGTTTCTATAGCTTTTGAAATTCTGGAAAAAATCCAACAAAATTCAGAACAAGAAGAGAACAAGAAGATGCCACAATGTGAAGTAACCAAGTTTTTATTTCAAATTAAAAATGGGCTTAACCATTACTAAATACAACTAGAATTATCACTGAAAGTGATTAAATACCCCCACATGTGTGCTTGATAATTAAACTGGGAATGCTTCGAATCAATGGCATAATGTGCCCCACTTTTAATCCAAAGTTTCGTCTTCATAATAGCCACATATACAGCAAGTTTCATCACAATATCTCATTCCTTCTAAATTTATTGAGCAGAAACGGTTTGAATATGTTAGTTACAGTGACCTTTACTTAACTTTTATCTAACAACTGTGTGCCAGAAATTGTTTATATATAGTTGAAGCTTTTCATGAGAAATCGTCCAGAAACCATTTTTTCTATTTTTAGTAACAGTGAACAGTGACCTTGACCCCATCACGCCCAATTTCAATACCAAGTTTCGTCTTCACAGACACTACCTATATAGCAAATTTTCATCACAATATCTCATTCTGAACCAAAGTTATTGAGCATATACAGTTTTTTTTCTATTTTTAGTAACAGTGACCTTGACTCCACAGGCCTTACTTTGAATCCCAAAAGTCATCTTCATAAAAACCACAAACACAACAAATTTCATTTAAGAATCTCATTCAAAGCTATAGTTACTGAGTGGAAACGAAGTTTTTAAGTTTAAATAACAGTGACCTTGACCTTGAACACACAGGCCCAAAAGTCAAACCTATCCTGTGTCTTCTGATGTTACATCTGTGTCCCAAAAAATAATTAAATCTATGAAGTAATTCATGAGTTATCGTCCAGAAACCATTTTTCTATTTTAAGTAACAGTGACCTTGACATTAACCCAACAGGCCCCAAAGTCGAACTCGGCCTTTATCTTCTGATGTTACATCTATTTACCAAAAAAGGATTTAATCTGTGAAATGTTTCATGACTTATCATCCGGAAACCATTTTTCTATTTTTAGTAATAGTGACCTTGACATTGACCCCACCAGCCCCAAAGTCGACCTGACCTGTATCTTGTGATGTTACATCTATATACCAAAAAAGTATTTAATCTGTGAAGTGTTTCATGAGTTATCATCTGGAAACCATTTTTCTATTTTTAGTAACAGTGACCTTGACACTGACCCCACCATCCCCAAAATCGAACTTGACCTTTATCTTATGACGATATACCTGTGTACCAAAAATTATTTAATTCTGTCAAGCCTTTCATGAGTTATCATCCGGAAACGAAAAATCCGACCGACAGACCGACCAACAAGCTCACTCCTATATACCCCCTCAAACTTCGTTTATGGGGGTATAATTAAGAGTTATGGAACTTGTCCTGATAATTGTGATGTCAGACAACTATGTAAGTTTCAAAACACTACCTTAAATGGTTACCAAGGAAAAAAAGAAATTAATTAAAAAATGAAATTTTGACACCTGCCTGTGAAATGACATACCCTAATTATATTCAAAACCCAACATCTCTTGTACAAGGTATAAAGGACTCAAACTTGGATAACTGCTTTTAAAATCAAAACAAAATTGGTTGTGCGGTCTGTTTCCAGATTAACAAATTTCTTTTCCAAAAACAATAAAATAACCAATGTTTCATTGATGTTTTTGATGAGCGTTTTGCAATATTAAAATTTAGCCTCATTTAGGGTTTATTCAGAGAGTTAATGACTGCATAACAAACAGCTGAAATTCTACTTGAACCGCAAAATTTTGATTTCAGTAAGCCAAGCCATTTCAGCTAATAAGAAAGCAACAAATGTAGCCTGATTATAAGTCAACTTGCATACTAACAATGAGTGCCATGATTCAGTTAAAGCCAAGCATTATAAGCGGAAGCCTGATGATGGAAGCTTGCTTGTACCAAGCACTGGAATAGGGGAGCTAGAAACAGTTCAAGCCAAAAGAACAAGAAACAGCAACAGGGTCAACAAATGCTCTACTTACGAGAATGGAGATTCTCTCGGGCCCGAGCTATGAACAGGCTCGGTTCTTATCAACCTACAACAGCCCAAATCTTTTATATGCAGCATGTCCGTCAGACTAAACCCTATGAACTAAGATCTGCTCTGATCAATTTGGTCATAAATAACATAATGAACAATGCAGATCCTAATCAGTTAAATCTGATCTGCATCTACAGTTAGCCCACACCATAAATGTTTATATACAGTATGTAGGAAAGGGTTAAATGCACAATAATTTCAGTTTCCAACTTCATCATATATTACGTATTTAGGGCAAGTTTTTACTTTTTAAATTTACATCATCTACAAAGCTAGCATGTTTCCTTAATTATGCCTTAGCCCTCAATGATTCCCCTCATCCCCCCAGAGACAAAACCAGTAAGTGAAGTTGTTATAATGTAGAAATAATTCTTGCAAATACAACATCAGTTCCAGTCTGTGGCTCTGAACATTAATGACCAAGAAACCTAACAGATATATCTCAAAACACACTGAAAACAATCAAGACTATTAAAACAATCAACACCAGTCATCAATCTGGATGTACCTACCCTGAGGCGGGCGTCTTTGGTGAACTCATGTTGGACTGTGGGGTACTGTCTGGTCGAGGATCGGGCCGGGGACTGTGTACCTCTCCAGATGAAAGTGCCAGCTGCTTTTTTACTGCTGATAAGCTGAAACATTAAATTATTCAAACAATAATACATGTATTACCCTGGCTATATTTGAATGGTACTGCCAGATTAATAAACACATACATTTTAGTTTCAACAAGACTGCATTGTGACAAACCCAGGTTTTCTTCTTTAATTTTTCAAGTGAAAATACCATTTTCATGCATTCATGTGTACACAACAAAATAGATATAGATTGTTTTTTGTATGTCTTGGAAACAGATGTAATTATTTAAAAATATTTCATCACTATTCAACAATTTAAGTTTTCCAAACCAGTCTCACCCTTCATGTGTACGTTTTCTGAGAATACTTGGTCGTGGTGAGGAGTTGGGGTTATTTTGGGGTGTAGAGCTTGTATTATGTGACGTCTGCTGATGTCCGCCCTGCTGTGAATGTAGACTCTGTGCAGCGGCGGTAAACAAACTGCTTGCTGCAGCAGTGTTGCCAGGTAGCCCCGGGTGATGAGACAAGGATTTTTCAGCTGCCAGTGCTGCTGCATTACTGGAAAGAGTTGTCAGCACTTTGGAAGCTGTTGAAAAAAATGAAGTCAAAATATTGATGGTAAAAAAATAAAATAATAATTATCATAAATAAATCCTGTCTGCAACTATTAAGGAAAAATATGTCTGTTTAAAAATAAAACTACCAAACCAAATCCCATAACCTACCTGATTTTTTTTCAAAAAACTAATATAATCACAAACTGTGAGGAAATACAGAAATTTAATCCAATGTTAAGGGGTTAAACCATCATTTTTTCAAGGAGCATTTACACATAGGAAACAGTACTGTTTACATATATATTCAGAATGTAACATTGAAACGTTGGATAATTTGTGTATTTGCACACTGTTAGGTTATCTTGTTTCTACAGAACTCAAGGTAAATATAATCAAAAGTAGAAATTCTCAATGGGGCAAGTTTCCAGAAACTGCTAAAATCATGTATTAACTAGAAATGTGTCCATAGGACACGGATGCCCCCGCTATGCATCGTTTCCAGAAACTAAAGTGCAATGATGGGAATAATAGCATTTCAAAGACAGTGATGTTCGAGTAATTATAAGAATATGCATAAACTTGATGATCAAGTAAATTATTTGTATTTGTGGCACTGTTGTCTTCTCATTACGGAAATGTCTGTGAAGAAGTTGGTGGTAATGCAATGCAATGTCATAGTGAACATTTGTGCCAAGTTATTTTGAAATCCCTTCATTCATAAAGAAGTTATAGCCCGAACAAGTAAATTCAAGTTTTAGTAACTGTGACCTTGACCTTGGACTTACAGGCATGGGTAATGTACGCAACACACCGCCTTGTCATGGTGAACATTTGTGACAAGTTATTTTGAAAACCCTCCATTCAAAACATAGTTATAGCCCGGACAAGGAAATTCTATTTTTAGTAACAGTGACCTTGACCTTGGACCTACAGGCATGGACATGGTACACAACTCACCACCTTGTCATGGTGAACATTTCTGCCAAGTTATTTTGAAATTACTATATTCCTAATGTAGTTACAACCCTGACAAGAAAATTCTATTTTAGTAACAGTGACCTTGACCTTGGACCTACAGGCATGGGCATGGTACAGGACACACCATCTTGTCATGATGAACATTTGTGTCAAGTTATTTTGAAATCAATCTATTCCTAACAAAGTTACAGCCCGGACAAGAGAATTCTATTTTTAGTAGCAGTGACCTTGACCTACAGGCATGGGCATGGTACGCGATACACCGCCCTGTCATGGTGAACATTATTTTGAAATCCCTCCATTCATAACAAAGTAACAGCCCGGACAAGAGAATTCTATTTTAAGTAACACTGACCTTGACCTTTGACCTACAGGCATGGGCATGGTACATGACACATCGCCCTGTCATGGTGAACATTTGTGCCAAGTTATTTTGAAATCCCTCCATTCATAACAAAGTAACAGCCCGGACAAGAAAATTCTATTTTTAGTAACAGTGACCTTAACCTTCGACCTAAAGGCTTTGGCATGTATGTGACATACTGTCTTGATATGGTGAACAATTATACCAAGTTATTTAAAAATCCAATAAGAAATAACAAAGTTACAGAGCGGACAAGATTTTGCAAGAAAATTCTATTTTTAGTAACAGTGACCTTGACCTTGGACCTACAGGCATGGGTATTGTCACGACACACCGCCTTGTTATGGTGAACATTTGTGCCAAGTTATTTTGAAATCCCTCAATTCCAAACAAAGTTAAGGGCAAAGGGTATATTTTTCTTAACACAAAATCTAAGTGAAAAAGGGGCATAATTTGAAAATATTGGAAGCATGGTTATGGGTCTTGTTGGTTATGATGTAGATTTTGATGGTGAAAATATATTTCAAGTTTCAAGGCAGTATCACAAGTAGTTTTTAAGTTATGGGCAAAATGCACAAAATATAAGAAACAAGATATATTCCTATTAAAACTAATGTAAATGGAAGTATCAAAGGGCCATAACTTCTGAACAGAACATGTAAGAGCAAAACCCCACCTTTTTGCACAACAACATATCAGGCCAAGCATTGTGGTAAAGTTTCATCAAATTCCCAGCAGAGGTGTAGGAGGAGTTGCGTTCACAAAATATATTCCTATTAAAACTAATGTAAATGGAAATATCAAAGGGCCATAACTTCTGAACGGAACATGTAAGAGCAAAACCCCACCTTCATGCACAACTACATATCAGGCCAAGCATTGTGGTAAAGTTTCATAAAATTCCGACCAGTAGTGTAGGAGGAGTTGCGTTCACGAGAATATCGGACGGACGGACGAACAGGAGCAACACTTAATAAATTGCCATTTCATGGCGGGGGCATAAAAAAGAAATTGATAGCTATCCACTGGCAATTTTTTCATGGTGCAGTTGTCAGGGATTCTATTTGACCCGGGAAATTACCCTCTGACTCAAATAATTTCTACAAAAATCCTCATTTTGATCTCTATTTATTTAGCTGAAGGGTCAATTTTTTTCTTAAAATTAGGGGTATTCTTTGTCAGAATTTTCTTAAAATATATCAAAATGACCCTTGAAATTTAGCAGATACTGGAACCCCTAGTTTTTATTTTCTCTCGCCCCATGAAAAAATAAGCCTCTCACCTTCAGTAGCACTTATATGGATTTGTGATCCTGCCGAGACTTGAGAACTGGCAGTATGTGGTATGTTCTGTCGTAATGCGTCATGCATCATCATCAACGGCTGGTTAAATCGAGGGTTTGTCCCGCTAGCCTGTGTCATGTGTGTTATGTTCTGAGTAGCTGCCACAGCAGCTTGCAGCGTCGCCATGTTTGCCGATGTTGTCTGAGTTATACTTGGCACTGCAAGTAACAGATACACAGATAACATGTTGAGAATATGTATCACACCATCCAACCTCTCCCTCAAGACCCCTCAAGGAAAATACCAAAAGGTGGTTTTGAAGGCAGATAGGCTTTGTTCACAGGTGAATTTGTTCTATAAATCAGTCAGTGGGACAAAAATGTAGTCTTTATCCAAAATGTGGTCGTTCTTTACAGGTGGCCTTTAAAAGAGCGCAGCTTAGTTGTAAGTACTCTATTGCATAAATGCCAGCTAAGTCACAAGAAAAGATTTTCACAAGCACCAAGAGTGAATGCCAACACTTGCCTGTTTAGTATGTTTCAAAGTGAGAATGATGAAGAACATGAATTTTTAAGCTATAATATTAAGGGTTAATGAGAAAAGAGGCATTTTAACGAACATCTGAACGAAAGTTCTAAATGATTAAGTGGCATTTTTTGACAAATGCAATGATAAGAAATGCAGGGATTTCAATAGCTTTTGATAACCAGGGGTTATCTGACCCCTGTTGAGATTTTTCAAGGGGTCATAATCAGATTGTCATGAGTCATATCTTAACGGTCATTGAAAGGTACTACTTATAAAAGTGAATTAACTTCATAATAATATATTTTGAATATTCAAATAAGTATTCACATCATCTTTAAAATACAATAGACACAAAATTTATCTTGCAAAATTTGACCACTTTTCCTAAAATCCCCTGCATCAAAATGACCCCAAGGTTAGAATCAGGAGGGGACAAAAGTGGTAAAATTCAAATTTACTTGCATCGAAATGCAAGAACCTGCATCAATTGAAATCACTGGAAATGAATCCTGAAGCTAGAGTTGTGAAGTATACAACTTACTGATTGCCGATCTGGCCTGTGCCTGAGCCTGAGCGACAGCCTCCACCTTACATCTCATCAGCTGCTGGTAATACGGGTTCTCCGGTGATAGCATGTACGGCATCGGTAAGAATGGCATGTTGGTTAATGGTCTGAAAATTGAGCATAGTAAACTAAGTCAGGATTTACAGTTTGAATTTTCGTCATTTGTTATTTTTCTGCAAATCCCTGTTTGCTTAACAATATATTCCGTGGATACCACTTAAGAGTGACTCCTGTTAAGTAAGAATCTACACTTTGCTTCTTGGCCAGAAATAATCTAATAAATCTCATTCTCAAAGCAAAAACTGAAGTTCCTGATCAGATTGCACAGATGTGCAGGCTGATCTGGGACCTCCAACAGACATAAAAATGCTTTTTGGTAGGATTTTAATGGATTTTATACCCCACTAACACAAATTTATTTTGTTTTTTACACGTTTGATTTCTTGCTGTTGAGTTTAGGTTTTGGCATAAATAAGAAAGGTTATTTACACTGAATCCCTTGATTCTGAATGTTGTGTATTGGGTGTCGTGGCGACTGCTGAACCTCGGTACATGAAAACATTGTTCTGTGTCTGTCCGTGTGCACCAGGTTGTGACTGTGTACTATGGGCTTGTACAGGAACATGAGTGTGGCTCTGTGAGGCAGGTGTGGTATGGGCGTGAGCCGGCTGAGGCTGGGGGAAGCTGGACGGCTCACTGCCTCGATGGTCCAAGTGGCTAGAGGCGAGCGTGGTTATGGCATGACTTTGTGGAGGATGCTGGGTAATGTGCTGTCTCTGAGGTGGTACCTTCGCTGAAAGGAAAATCATTAAGGATTCATAAGCCTTGTGTGTTTTGTGCAATTAATTCTTCCTAATTTTAGCCTCTTATTTATTTTTAACCACTGACTATGGGTTTTATTAATTGTGACCAAGGTAGATTCAGATCAGCTGGCACATCTGTATCATCTGATTGGGATCTAAACTGGTGGCTTCTTGATCAGAAATAAACTTATGAATCTAAAAGTTAAAAGTGTAGATTGTGATCAGATGGCAGGCAAGTGCCAGCTGATCTGGATCTTCACTGTTCAACATGGGACAACAGCCAAATCTCATGTTGTAGAGGGTTAATCCAAATATTAGTGAACATACATGTACAGTCTTCTTCTGATATGTAATTTATCAATCAGATTAATAACTAACAAGGCAGTCGGAACGACAGCAATATCCCCCGCTGCAGATGTGAATGTGGGAAAGGTTATGGATGGTTAAGAGCAAATTAAACAATAGCTCTGGGCAACGGGCAGGCAGGTGGAGGCCAATTCAAGTGCAAGGGTATGTCATGTTCAGATAAGTTTCAGAGCATTGGCCTGCTCAAACACCAGAGGCCGCCTTGACCTTGAGCAAGCCAGGTTGGAACATGGGTTCTGCACATCAGGTTCATGAACTGAACATTTCACTTAAGTTTCATGATATTCATTCCAGGGGTTCAGAAGATATGAACTGGACACGAAATGCATGGTTCAAATCTTCAAACACCACTGGTGACCTTGACATTGAGCCAGCCATGTTGGAACATGGGTTCTGTTCTGCACATCGTCTTGATGGGGAGAACATTTGACTAAAGTTTCATGAAATTCTTTCTAGGGGTTAAAAAGTTATAGACCGTCCTTCAAGGCTTTCCAAAAAACACCACTGGTGACCTTGACATTGAGCCGGCCATGTTGGAACATGGGTTCGTCTTCATGGGGAGAACGTTTGACTAAAGACTAAAAAATTCCTTCTAAGGGTTGAAAAGTTATGGACTGGACACGAAATATGCTCAAACACCACAGGCCACCTTGACCTTGAGCCAGCCAGGTTGGAACATGGGTTCAGCACACCATGTTCATGAACTGAACATTTCACTTAAGTTTCATGATATTTATTCCAGGGGTTCAGAGACCTCCAATTAACTTGCAAGTTTGTGTACATACACTGTATACAGCTGAGACCTCTCTTAAATTTAGTCTTAACATTTTAAGAATGTGCTACAAATTTGTTGTTGTTGTTGATGTTGTTGTTTTACATACAAACAGTGAATAAAATATTCAGAAAAGCCTGATTTTCAAAGTGCTATAAAGTAAGAAAGTTTATTTGGTCAGTATCCAAGGAAAATGACAAAATTTACACTATAAAATCTTCCAGAGCAAAGTTCTTAATATTGCATAACACAGATCTAAGCAGAAAAGTTCATTAGGTCATTGACCAGCAACTGAAGGAATACTGATAATGCATCCTAACAACATCATTAAGATTGAATCTAAATATAGCTGAAGACAGGTAGAAATATTGGAATTTTGATACTTGAAATTTTCACTCTGCTACTAAAATTTTTGTTTCAAATTATATCACTGAACAACCAGTGATTGAATTGTTCAGGAAAGATTGAATTTTAAGATGGCATAATTGATAACTGTAGAAAATCAAAGGTTAAAAACAGAATTTAAAAGAAAAAAAAATTAAAAATCCCCATGGCGGGGCCCCTGATCAATTCAAGAACATGACTTAAATAATTTGAGTAGAGATCATCAATATCAATATTCATACCAAATTTGATGACAATCGGACAAAAAATGTGACCTCTATTGCATTAACAAAATTTTTGCTTTAATCTGACCTAGTGACCTTAACATTGAGCCGGCCATGTTGGAACATGGGTTCTGCATGTCGTCTTGATGGGGAGAACATTTGCCTAAAGTTTCATGAAATTCCTTCTAGGGGTTGAAAAGTTATGGACTGGACACGAAATGTGCGCGCACGGAAGGACAGACGGACGGACAGACGAAGACCATTCCTATATCCCCCCAGCCACTATGCGGCGGGGGATAACAAAAACATGTTTGTTGTTTTTTTTTCCTAAGACAATTGGGCCCAAAAATGGCTACCACAATAACAGTGAGAGTCTGTCAATGTAAGTAAAAAGTGTAATATCTAAACATACCTATAGGTATTGTACTGCTGGAGGTCGTCCCAGAACTGATGATGGGTATAGTGACTGTTGTCGTTGATAAGGCTACTGTCACTGTAGATAAAGGGGCAGCATTCATTGGTTGACCTTCACGCAAATATCAAAATACTTTTTTTATCTTAGGTCAAAACAATTAGCTACATATGTTAATTGTCAACTGTGTCAGGTCACAAGAAGAGAGGTCTTCAGTGATATTTTTAGACATTTTAATTCTTACTAAATCTGGAAAGAACAATTTTCTATTACTTTCTCATAATTTAATCTACACTGTTTGCCCATGCAGTAAAGGTGTGTATATGGAGGAAAGGTTTAAACTCTTGCTTAATATGATAAAGAAATACATTTATTAAAAGCAACCTAATTAACTATAATTTTGAATCTATTTCATGTTCAGTAAATAAAATAATGCAATTATTACAGACAAGTAGCAGGTTACAGGCTGTAGTATTCTAAAAACATTTACGAGTTTATAACAAAAAATTTACTTGGCTTGATAGAAGTTTCAGGGCTTTTTATTCCTTCTTCAATAAGGTCCATTAACAGGCACCTTTCCCTCAGAAAATTCTTTAAAAATTTGCATTTTTTTCCCGAAAAGTAACCATGTCAGATTTTTTCAGTTGTCTTTAAAGAAGAAATCATGCTGTTTTCCCCAAATTAATAGGGTATGTGCCTCTCACCTGGCAGTAAAATAAGTGATTTTATGAGAATCTGTGTGTGATGTTTTATAATGCTGTTATAAATATTGTGTACCTCTATTTCCCTTTGCCGCTAATGTCTGATGATGTATTACTGGCGTCACTGGATGAGTCATCACCACTTTAGGTTGTGATGTCATATTCAGGGCCTGGTTCACGTGGATTTTTCCCGCCTGTAGATTGGTCACAGGTTTACCTATCCCATCAGACTGGGTCCTCGATGCTTGAAGGGTGATCTGAATACTAGGTGTGTTACCTGAACCCACAGCCGTCACACTGTGAAGAGGTATTGTCGCTCTAAAAAACATTAACATTTAATTTAATTAGGATACCAACAAGTTTTAACCTCATCTTTTTAACAAAATTCAGACCAAAATTAAGCAAAGAAAGGTGTCAGTACCTATCTAGACCCAATTTAGAACTGAATTACATACATCTTGAAAAACATGGTAAAACAAAAGTTCAGCAACAAAAAATATGTCAAATCAAGAGTGAAAATACTTTAATTGAATTATGCACAAGCACTGCTGCCCCAGTGACCCAAAATTAAGGAATACAATCCTATTGAGAAGTTTAAAGGGTTTTTCACTTTTTACGTTGAAATGGAGTTAACCTCTATGACCTTGGCCTTTGACCTTAAGCGAAGATATGTAAATAGACAAAAGCAATGTGATCCCAGAAAATATGTCATCCCAGAGGTGTATGGTGGGAGTAGAAGTGTGTGGGGGATCATCATAATTATTATATACCATTGTCTCTCAGTCTTACCTATGAGTATCAGAGACCTGTGCCGTGCCTAGACTAACAGCTGGAGATCCTGATCGATTAGTGGGTGGGGTACCAGGACGTATCTGTTGAACACTACGGATCTGACTCAGTGCAGCAGGTATTGTAGGTCTATGTATATTCACAGACGTAGATCTTACTGATGCTGCAACACCTGTAGAAAAGAACATCCACTAATTAACAATCAAGCATATAACTTAAGTAGCAGAAGAAAGTAAAGTAAATGACTTTCCAAGAATGGGCTTTTTTAACCTACATTTATATACAGGGCTTTCCCCAGGCAATTATGGCATACCGGCGCCGGGATGCCTTAATTTCAAAACTAACATTTGCTGTACGCTTATAATCCGCCGGTATGCCATAAATCCTGACCGGGATGCTTTAAAATTCAATAAACAAGGTCATTAAACATGTCAAATTACAAAGCTTTCTGGCCAATTTCAAGCGTTTCTCTGATATTGTTAATCGTCTTCTTTACAAGATCACACCTTACAATATTTAATGAGCGTCTGCTGTGTATCAGAAGTCGGATAGTTGGATGAGTGTCTGTCGAATACAGAGAAGACGGTCGTTAATCAGCCAATTAAGAATAGATTATCTCGGCAGTTATGATGGCCTAAATGAGATTAAAATTGTTATATTGTTCTTTGATGACCTGCTAACTGTGAAGAGTTGTGAGCATGTAAGTGGTAAATGATATAGGTCTAAATCTTGTCACTTTTATTAACAGGTGATTACAGAAGGTTTATTATAACAAATAATAACCAAAAATGAAGACGATTTTAAAGTAATTTAATGCTATAAAAGAACACACTGTACATCTTTAAATGCTGTCCATATCAATAAATGGCCATTCTATTGAACATGTTGACTTTTCAACATATATTAAATTGTGGCATAATCATAATGACAAGAATGGGTCTGCAATCAAGGGCTGTGTATCTAGTGTGAGATATGTTGCAACAAGAGACAATTGTGGCATGTTTTTTTCACTGATGTACATAAAAAATGAAGCAACAACTGTTTTGTATTACATGTAAGTACAATACAATAGCAAGTGTGTGGTAGTGAAAAATGTACTTTGTCATATTTCAATAAAACTTAGAAAACTATGTTGCTTTGTGCTAAATATATATTAATATATTTGTAAGATGCACCCGTCAACCATGTGAAAATATTTTGCATGAATTAGCACGTCACGCGTAGGATGCCAGGATGCCTTAAAATTTTTCTGGGGAAGGCCCTGATCTATATCTGATTTTTTTAAGCAAACGTTTTTTCAATTTCAATCTTAAAATATTCCCTATGAAGGCTACTTTCCCAAACTAGAGATTTGTCCATAGGACACAGATGCCCCCACTCTCAGTTGTCACTGTCAAATAAGCCACTGTCATTGTGCAAAACATCAAGGTTTATCATCCTTTCAAGTTGGAATAACTTCTGTCATAAGAAAAAGATCCATTTTTACACTCAAAATTTCCGTAGGAAAATTAAAGATTTTTTAAGAAAAGGGAGATAATCCAATTAGAGTTACCTCACACATACCACTCCTGGTTCACAAAATGGTTAACAAACTTATAAAAATTCATGACTTTGGCTAATATAGTTAAGGAGTGCTGTGCATAATAATGTAATAATAACTCCACTGTGAGGAGTCGGGGTTAAAGCATACCTCTGGGGATATGTAAAGCAGTGTTCTGCAATGTTGGGACAGCCCCTCGCACTATTGAGCTGACATTTGGAACATGGAGGGCGCTAGTTGTAGCTGTTGTTGTCCCTGTACCGCTGATCTGGACTGGTATGATGTTTGACATGGCTGTGCCAGCTATGGTTGTAATGGAGGAAGTGGAAGTTAGTGACAGCGGCACCTTCTGTATCTCTGAAAACAAACAAGGGAGGTTACATTTTTATATTCTCTTTCATCCAAGCTCCAGAAATTACATTAAGCTGAGAATTGATTAGCTGTTTACTACATATATACCTGTTTAATGCATGTGGGACCTGTTTAGATCCAGATCTGCTGGCAAATCCATGCAGTGTGTTCTGAATCTGCGCTGGTCGCATCTTGGTGAGAAATAACATAATCCAAAAGCAAACAGTGTAGATCCTGATCAGATGTTCTGGTTGATCTGGATCTACACTGTCATAGGACAACAGCTATATCCCATGGTGTAAAGGGTTTACATTATACTCGAAAGTTTTTAGCAAAATTGAGCAGCATGTAAAAATATTCAGGCTACCTAAGCCAAAATTTCGGAGTACATAATGTTGTACTGAAAACTGAAAAATTATAAGTCTGTTTAACTTATAATGCTTGTATCCCAACTTCTCAGTGGTAACACGCATTGTATTAGGGAGGGTTTCTGGTTGTTTCAAATTTTGTCGGGTCGGGGTATAAGAGAAGGGTCAATGCTTAGTGCAAAGACTTTTTTGTTAACAGTACATGCACCAGCTTTTTACAGACCTACCTTTTTTGTGAAGAGCAGCAGGGTTAAGCTGGGTAATCTGATGAGCACCCATTGATTTTGGCAGTCCGCCCAGAACTGGTCCTGGGGCTATCTGACGGGCCAGTGTCTTAGGAACCTGCAAACATTAAACAATCAACATTTTTATTACGATTTTATCATTCTGTGCTTTGTTACATATTCTTCAGAATTTTGTGTAGTACATTCTTAACTAAGGTCTTTATCTATAAATGTAAAGCGGGCACTAGGCAGTGGGTCATATAGTAAAAATCAAACAATATTTTGTTTCTTAACCTTTGTGACAGTTTTTAAATTTTATACATAGCAGAAGGAGGTAAACAGAAAATCAAACCTGATGATTTGATTTGATCTCAAACAACAATTTTTTTACCTGGTATGAAGGTACAGCATGACTGATGTTTAAAGGAAGTGGTGTAGCTGAAGCCCCAATGTGGGCTGCTTTCGGGATTCGTGCCAGTAGCTCCTGCTTCTGCTGGGCGTCCTCCAGCTTCCGATCCCCCGATCCCACAGAAAAGTTTGGGTTATTAACGCTCATCTGAAATAGCAATCAAACTGAAAACGCTCATCTGAAATAGCAATCAAACTGAAAATAAACAGCATTGTGGGAAAATGTGTCTCTGGTGATAACTTTTAACCCTTTCCTCCATATATATGCATATATGGCCAAAAGTGTAGATCCAGATAAGGTGCATCTGTGCCATCTGATCAAGATGTACAATGTTTGCTTTTTTTATTTATTACTATTAGGTTATTTCTGACCAAATACAGGGGTTAAAGTTAGAAATTCTGAAAATGCTGAAAATTTGTCAATTAATTTATATAGGAAAACAAAGAAAATCAACCATTTTAAACTGAAAGAAGAAACCAGAAGCAAGTTTTCCTTGAATTTCTTGAAAACCCTAACATTATTTTGATGAATTGGCACTTAACATTGTAGACCAGCATATACTTATTTCAGGTATGGGTTGCTTTATTATATTGCCTATGAATTTCAGAGTTCTCATGCAAAGGGTTTTTCTTATGATATAGTATGTGCTTGGTAATTAGAACATGAATTTGACTAAATTGTGCATGCAAACATTAGTACATACTTAGATCAATACATTTCTTCACTAAAATCTAGGTAACAATGAGTACTTCCCCCAAAATTCATTTTTAAATCTTAGCAAGTTTTCGCCATTTGCAACGTTTAATGATACCTTAAATTACTTTTAAAACAGAGATGTATCTTCTTGCATGTTTTAAGCAAATGCTAACCAACAAACTTTCTTTTTTTTACAGGGGCAGATCCAGAGGTGGTTTGGCCAAACTCCCATACTGGGCAGCAATATGTTATTTTTGTGGCACTTTTGGCCACAAATGTTGGGAAATTATTATTTCACTGCCCCAAATGCCCCTTTTGGATATCTTTCATCTGCTCATTAAATATAACACTAGGCTTATCGAAAATAATCCAAAGTAGGTCACTGAAAAACAGTGAAGGTGGCCTCTTTTCAGTATAACAGGGGAATCGTGACATGGCAAAAATTCTGAAAGGCTGTATAAAATTTAAGAAACAACAGCTCAGAGATATATTTCATGACTGAATTCATGACTGAAATCGATTGCAATAAACTCTAAGAATTTATTCAGTTTGCTATCTATGTATATAGCATGTGAAACTGGTAAAATATCAGGGGTTCCAACAATCTTTTTCTTCTTCTTCTACTATAATGGCGAGCATTCAGTTACTGAATATAATGGACATTCCAGCTATTTTCTGGTGAAGGAAAAGATGCAAGATGCACCTCCAGATATTTTTTGGACAGAAACCTGGGTAGAACCACAGACCTTCTGTAGGCTAGCTGGACAGCTACTTCACATTAAAGATTTCAACTCTGAGAGGGGCGTGAGGTTGTTAACCTATGAACATGACCACTCAGACTCGGAAGCCGATAAATCATTGAATCAAGAACTCCAGCTTAATGATCTGTCAGACTGTCACTTCTGAATGTTCCTGTGGGCAAAGGTTCAGCATAAGTATTTACTTTTATTAGGAGATGCACCCTGTTTTCTATGTGATGGGCCTTAAATGGTATTTCGCATAGGGAAATTGGTCAACTTAGCTTTCAACTTCCGTAACGAATCAGACCGAGAAGTAACATTATGTTTGGGATAAATATGTTTCGGATTGGCATACATATTTCCACATTCCGCGATATATCATGAAAAATGACAGGGCACTTACTAACTTTATGCAATATATCAGGTGGCAAATTTCAGTTTACCCCACCACCTTGGCGAGCAACTACACAATTTTCACCTTGTGATCGAGACAGCTGGGAAACCTGTGTAAACCTGTCAAAATATCACTTTTCTAATCAACTGCAACACTTAACTGCAGCATATTGCTATACTTACTTCAAAATATTGGCACAAAATTCAGTGAAAAACGAAATTTTTAATCACATTCTTGTGCAAATTGATATTTGGCTCTCGGAGTAGACGTCATGTATTTTCTTTTGTGATTGGTCCATTGATGTCATGTGACCAAACGGTGTTTTGCCTGGTTCCCGATCTACCAACCGCTATTAAACGTGAGCCGAAATGCAGCTGTCACGCAGAAACTACTGCAAAAATTGGGTCAGCTGTTGTAAACATTCTTCAAGGGGCACGTTTCGTGATATCTGGATAATCACGATGATAGCAGAAAATGCTCAATTCTCTCAAGCCTATAAAAAGAGTCTTCATCAAGTCTATAAAAAGATTCGTCTAGACGTCCTTGCTCAACTTCTGGGATAGTCTTCCAGTATTTCATTCGCGACTTGGGTAGTGACGGCTGATATGGATTAAGGCCGAAACGGACCAGATACTTCCGATGAATATGGACCGGTTCACATTCATATGAATAAATTGAACTAGGGATATTACAGAACGGGTTATGAATTTACTTGGGAACAGGAATCTTTTGATAAAGATTCCTGTTGGGAAGTATGGTGTAAAATGAACATGCACAAAGGTCTGCATTTGGGGTTACTACTAATTTACGGACAAAACGGCTCAAGCAATCGACATGGCTAACTACGTGCTTAACTATACTAATAATTTACTAAACTGGGTTAATGATTCTAGTGTTATAAAAAAGTGAAATGCGCATATCAAAGTAGAGACTAGCCCAACTATTTATGCGCGACAAGGGCTTTTCTATATATACGATGATCGCCCTTCGCGCACAACCCAGTTAGCATTCAAATCAATGCGGAAAAATTTCCTTCTATGTCTCTATGTCAGCGACCAGAATCCTGTCGCAACTTTTAACGGCTTCAAATAGTTTTTTTTAAAACCTTATATATCTTTAAAAAAAAATACATACCTGAAACGCTAATTCCAATTAAAATCAATATATGTGATACTTTTAAAGAAACTTGTTCGTTTATTATGAAAAAAACTTATAAACCTCTACACATGTCAGCAGTTTTTATGTTACACCGCTACAGGAATCTTTATCATATAAAGATTCCTGACCGCTATAAGTTTATCTGACTGTAGTGTATCGATTTATAAGGTTATCACATTAAAATTTACATGTTAACGGCATAAACAATAGTAAGTTTAAAAGTGTTATTTGTGGAATATTTTTTTTATTTGATTGATACTTTAGAGACTACTAGTATTTATGTTTAAAAACAACAAATGAACTTAGCAGTGCTGAAATTTTCAAGTTGCAGTGAGAAAATGGGAATTTAAAGCAACTTGCGATTTCCGCCACAGTTTTGATCGTAACTGCTTGAGACGTAAAGGACAGGCATCTATAAAAGGTCAGTATGATAATGGGTCTGTGCTTGCCGTCGAATTATTGAGACTAAGTGGAGTTAAATATTTCATATTTTTACTGTGTTGACCCGAGAACGATGCGCCATTATTTCACGTCTATGTCGAAAGTGTCATTGGCTACTTATTGCACTTTCTCACTCATATATTAAATAGGCCAACAAAATTTTAGGTTAATAGTGAAATTTTATGTATAGCGTTACATTTTTTAACCAGTATACACCAGACAGCATCAATGTCGGGAATTTCGACATAGACATGAAATAATGGTATAGAGCGAGTATATTTGTGTCACGGCTATGAATGCTTAATATTGGCGAATGCAGTGACATGTCAACATATTCTACTATAACAAAGTAACAATAGTTTGTTTTGTTAAACCACGTTTGAATAATTCTACCCCCACCGAGACAGATGCATGAAAGTTGAAAATCATCGTTTTCAACCGAATTTCCCAAAGAAATAAATCAATGTGCGATTTGTGATATTACCAGTTTTTTTTTGTGGTTTTTTTTTTGTGTGTTTTTTTTTTTCAATAACTTTATTTGGTATTGTCTAACTTGAAAGCCTTACACTTAACTAAACATTTAGACTGGTAACATTGTAATATTCTTTTCCCAACCAGATTACATAGAATCACATTTCGCGAAGACTATTTACCGAAGTCGTAAAACAAACGCAGGGAGTCTGACTCGTTTTACCTATGTGTCGATATGTATAAAAATTATTATTATTACTATTTATTTATTTATTTTGTACTTATTGTCAATATTATACCATAATTGTGAGTTTGAATAAGTTCTATAACTCATTTGTAAAAATATCAATTGCAAAATCCTTATTACATCATCAGGGATTTCAATAGCTTTTGAAAACCTGAGGTCATCTGAACCGTGTTGATTATTTTAAAGGGGTCGTAATAGTATTGTTGCGAGTCACACCTTGTGTTCAGTGAACTTAACTAGTTATAAATTGATGTAACTTAATTTTAATTTATTCTCATTGGTCAAGTAAGTATTTACTTCATGTTTACAATGCAATAGACACAATACTTGTTCTTATTCTTGCAAAATTTGACCTCTTTTCCTAAAATCTCCTGCATCAAAATGACCTCAAGCTCAGAATTAGGAGGGGTCAAAAGTGGAAAAGTTATAATTTGCTTGCATCAAAAAGCAATAATCTGCATCTATTGAAATCCATGCATCATTAATACTGGTATAACATGAATTTCAGTTACATTTCTGGTGTTTTGTTTCATTTACATTTTAAATGAAAAAAAAAGCAATTGTACAATCGTATATAAAACTATGGATATCAAGGCCCATTAAACACAACACGCATTATGTGCATAATAAGACATGTACAATTTGGGAGACGATAAATTTTTACTAGAAAACTGGTCAGTCATTAGGCACAATCATTCTTTAGAATATTATGGTCTTCCTGTTTAACTGTAACTTATTACAATTGTTCGACTTGTGTAATCAGTCCACATTTGTTTCCATCTTGCGACAGTTTCTTTTGGCTTCGCATTTATCTACTAAGGGCAGTGATAGAATTCCTATTCCACCAAGAACAATTCCAGTTGCCAGAAACAACATACCAGGTACATAAGAACCAGTAGAATCCCGAATCACACCTGCAATGAATAAGATCATTTTTGTTCAATCATCCTTAGGATATACCGGGTACTTTTTTTATTTATTGTTGTTTTTTTTGCGCTTGACTTTCTCAGTGATATGGAGGATTTGCATTCTCAGATCCCTGTCAAAATTCTATTCTATTCAGTTACGCCCATTGTTTTCTCGTTAAAGGCAAAACCATTCTGTTATATGCGACCACATTCCGCTGATCATGAAATGTTAATCGTTATGAAAATACCTCAATCATTGAAGGTTCAATGTTCACCGCCATATATTTATCATCGTTTGGGATGGATCAAAATTGTACTGAAAACTGGTGTAAATATTAAGTTGCGCCCTACCAGAGTCTATGCGGCGAGGTCAGTTATAAGCATTTCAATTACTGCCCATGAACAGACTCAATCAAACCGAGCCTGCAATATTTTCATATTGATCGTTTTCGGTGGCTTTCAATGGTTCCATTTTCATCTATTTATTTCCAAATGTTATGATACTCTATAAATTATATAAATGTTTATCAACAGCTACTTTTAAAAGTTTTCAACCGACAACGAAATGGTGCATTGTTAATAAAACATAATTGTTTGAGAAAATGAATTATGTTAAAAAAAGTGAAATTTGAATATCAGGAATCGCCACACCCAGAAAACACGGCTAAAATTGTGTGAAAATGAATCCCTATTAAAATAGACAGCGGTAACACATTGCAACTTTTTATTTTTATGTTCCAGTACAGTAAAATCTGCGAAATGATTGGGAAAATACTATACAAATGTAGTACAGATACATGAATATATTTGAACCTCTGTAGAAAGACATATGTGGGTACCGTTAGTGGCAGAATGTCTTACCATTTACCGTTCCAATGCGGTAAAACTTGTGATGCCTTTTTGAAATTGACCATATTATAAATTTATGCGCTCTTTATCTCTGTGGAAAGTGCTATTCCTGATATGCATATTTCACATTTTTATGCCTTTAAAACAATAGCTCGGGTATTATATTGTTACACGAAAGATAAACCCCCAGTGGCAATTTGATTTGCTACTGACCGTTCTAAGGCGGTAAGCCCTTGAGTTTCCATTGTTGTTGATTGTTTGTGGTGTCTGTTTGAGGCTGATCATTTTATTAACCATGCTCTCTCTCTCTCTCTCTCTCTCTCTCTCTCTCTCTCTCTCTCTCTCTCTCTCTCTCTCTCTCTCTCTCTCTCTCTCTCTCTTCCTTGGCTGTGTGGGAACGCTGTTTCTTTTCTAAATGTGGCAATTCCCGATATGCATATTTCACACTTTTTTTTTACTACAACCAGTAATTTCAGCTGATGATTTTGCGGAGCGTAAACGAAAACAAAAAAAAAATGGAATCCCAGCGAAAATTAATTACCTATTAGTGGTTGGACCAAGGCTAAAGTTGCTGTCTGTACAAGACTTGCTATACCCATAGCACTACGCAAGTTTTCTAGTCCAATAAAATCTACTAACATGACTGGATACATGCTGACGAACAGTCTTCCAAACATGCCGAAGATGACACTGAATACCAGAAAAGCTGGGAACGTTTTATATATAGGAGAACAGTAAGTCACTATGCCAACTACTATTGCACAAAACGAAATGATCTTATTTTTCGCAACATACTGTTTGTCAGCAAAAAGTCCCCATAAAATGACACTAAACACGTCGGTGACTCCTATAGCAGTCACAAGAAGCCCACATTTCTGAGAAGAAATTCCATTATCTTTGGCAAATACAGGTAAAAATATCGGAACGGACGAAAGCATTATGAGCAAACATCCACAAGGTATATAACACAAGAACGTAGACTTTCTCATTGCGCCACAATCAACAACAGAGCCGCATTTCGTGCAAACACCTTTACTACTGAACCCGCGATTGTCATCATCGTCTTCACATATCTGCATGTCTTGACTTTGTCGAAGACTACTCAAATCTAGACTCGAAGCAGTTGACAGTTCCGTACTTGCGAATATTCCTATGTTTGAGTTATTTAATACGGAGAGATGACTACCCAGAGATTTTACAAAACTGGATTTACTAAGTTCTGAGATGGTTCGAATCCTTCTGTTCCTAGCCGCGAGCACGCGTAGCGACAAGGGAGACATTGGAATACTTATCAAAGAACCAGTTCTATCTTCCTTTCGGTATGTATCTTCCTTTTCACCATTTATCAACATTAACTCTTTAGAGAGCTTCTGGTTGCTGTCATTATTTTTGCAGCCGTTATCAGTGATACGTCCGTTCCTCTGAAATGTTGAGTCTTCATCCGCGTCGGCAACTTTAACTTCCGCGTTAAATGAAGTATCGTTCGCATAAAATCCCGTCGGTCTCATTAGTGATCCAGAAGCTAATAGTTGTAAGTTAATTCCCGCTAGCATAAGAACAGCTCCTGAAAATGAGTATTTCTCAACTAGTGCCGGAAATACTGCAGACACGAACAAAGATCCCACACTTCCGCCTGTCAGTGCTATACAGTTAGCGAGACTGCGATATTTCTCGAAATACTGGCTCAACAAAGCGATCGTAGGAGCATAAACAAAACCGTTTCCGACTCCTGAAAACAAAATCAACAATTGTTGAACCAAGCATAAACCTACAACAACTTTATCGAATATAGCGTAAAATAATAATAAAATAAAAATTGGTAATAGATAATCTATTATAAACAAAACCTTTTATTTCGCTTAAATGTTTGTTTCGGTGTTGTTGATACTTATAGTCTTTTTTGACCTTAGTTAGTATCCAGTCTGTTAGGCTCAGAGATACTGTTATATTCAAGCCTGTGCTGGGTTCGTGTTCCGCTATACAGTTCCAATGTTTCACAAAAGCCTCTGTTGGTGTCGTGAGAGAATTATACCTCGGCCAGTGCCGAGGTTTCGCTGCAGCCTGTCTTGTGGGTCGTGAGTTTATTCCGCTTCAGCATGGGCTGGGGTCCCCTGCAGCCTGTGATGAGATCGTGAGAGAAGTCTACTCCAGCATGTGTTGTGGTCCGCTGCATAATTGAATAAACATAAGCAATTAAGCTGTCTTCTGGATTCCCATATCGGCTTAAATTAAACATTTTTAACTACACTCATATAAATTATGTATAAAAAAAACAACTCACCACTTACACATCCTATCAACACTAGGAGCCAAGCAACACTTGACACAAAGGCCGACAAGATATAGGCAGTGGACAAAATCACTCCTCCAGCTACAATACACTGACGTTCACTGAAATACCTCAATCCTATTGTTGTTACTAGTAATGCTGAAAAATAAAATTAACTGTTTACGGTTCCATGTTCACCGTAATATGCATACCATCGTTCGGGATAGATCGAAATTGTACTGTTTATTGGTGTAAATATTGAGTTGCTCTCATTCCGGGGCTTGGCGGCGTTGACAGAAATATGCATTTGCATTACTGCCCATGAACAGGCTCAATCAAACCTGTTGATATTTTCATATTCGTCGTGTTCGGTGGCTTTCAATGTTCCTTTTCGTCTATTTTAAAAGTTTAAAAAATATAAACAAATATAATTACACGTATAGGTTGAGAACTGTAATACATGACGGGTTAAAACAAATTATTTTGGTATGTTTTTTTAAAGTGTATATCCAGTACTTTTTAACAGGACAGAGGATTTATATTTCTATGCTTTCTTTGCTTTTGTTTTTCTAAGAAATTTCTTTGCTTAATAAATTGCTTTTGTTGCGATTTAAACGGTAAGTAGCTGCAAACGTAAAAATTTTGCTTCTCTCATATTTAGTTGACTTTTATTTAAACACTCCTATTTCGAGAGTCGCTGTTTTGACTTACTAGTAAAAGAGTATGTTGCATTCAACAAACTAGAGATGAGAGCCGTAATGGAGGAGCTGGAATCAAACCTCAGTTGTATTTCTATGAAGAGAACACCAAACGCCCTGTAGGTGCCTAGTAGAATGAACATATTGCACCATGATGCTGAAAAAGTAGAAGACATAATTATTGCGTGGTACAATCGTTTCCAAGACCTTGTTCTTACACGGGTTAACTCTTACGGAATCATCGTTATAATACTTTTACTTTTTCTAAGATTACTTTTACCTTTGTTTCTGAGATTCCAGAAAATATTGTTTCTTCATGGTAACCCCTCTGGTTCTTATTTTGTTGTTAGTGGCTTGTTTGCAGGAATTACACAACAGGAAAATAAATGAAACCAATTTCATGCATATATCTCGTTTTCGGTAGAGGCGTACTATTTCCGGATCAGCGGATTTCGCCGTATTTGCGATACTGCGTTTAAAATAGGGTCTGTTCGGTTAGAGATCAGTCATTTTCTTACAAGTAAATTAACCCCCAATTTCCTGTGTGATTTTGAATAGATGAAATGTAGATCTTCACAGCAATATATGATTTCTAGAAATTAAGATGATAGAAATCATGTTAATATACACTGAATATTGGGAATTTAACATTGAGGTCTATGGGAATTGGATTTACTTTGTTCAACCTTGTGCATATGGCCATGAGTTTCCGCTGGGATTATTTTTGCCAGAGTTATGGGCCCTTAGTCATTTTCAGTATAACTTCTATATTAAAACATTGTCCACATTCTATCTCCAAGACCAATTGGCGGATTTCATTTAATTTTCACAGGGGTGCTTGTCACCAAGCCTAGTTATGCATTACTTCAGGAGTTGTATTATTTTTGGCCAAGTTATGGGTCCTTAATCATTTTTACTATAACTTCTTTATTAAAACATTGCCCACAATCCATTTCCAAAACCTTTCCTTAAAAATTGAAATATTTTACTCTCTCTTCTTTATTACTCGAGACATTTACTACAGATTTTTAACAAATGATCCTTTTCATCGTTCACATTTTACGCAGTATGCTTTATTTCTTCCACTCGCATATTTTTTTATTACATATGTATACCAATTTGTTTTCAAATTTACATTTCGGGGGCAATATTATGTCAATTTTCAGTGACAGCTCTTTATTTTTGACCTTTGTTAACACGAGAAGCGTGTCCAATAACCTTCACATTTCATAAATGATAACTTAAGTCTACAATGATAACAGATGTTTGACAGGTTGTTTTGCGCATCTGCCTCGCCTCAGCGGAACTTTATCGAAAACAAATACTCTTATACACTGACTCAACAAAAAAGTGTACCGGATATTTTGTACAAATAAACTGTATAAAACGTCTGTTTAAACATTAGGATGTTGAATAAAATTCCAAAAAACTTGTGACAAATGTCAAAATATTCCTATGTTTGTTTCCTAGTCAAAATAGCAATCGTTTGATATTAAACATTAAATGCAGACGAGACGTTGTTTATGGGCGTCAAAATATAAATACTCCTAGATAAAAATTTTTTTTTTCAAAAATAACAAACAAGTAGTTTATTCCCAAATACTCAAACAGTACTCCTAATTAGTTCACTGCGGTGCTTCCGTCCTATTTCGTATATATATTAATTTTACATAACATACATAAATCTTAAATTCTCGTGTAAAACAAGAGAAATATTTTAATACATGTTTTAACAAACCTGCTTTAAGAGCATGACAGCATTTTGTTTATAGAAGTCGTGTAATTAATACAATTTTTTCGGTTTAATATGGCTTTTTTCCGTTTTAACATGTTTGCGACGGTGCCATTAATATTCCAGAAAGTATAGCTTTTAGTATTATTCAGTCACGCTAAGGATAAACCACTCATTATTAATATGTGATATACATGATAGATATGAAAATCGGAGGCTCCATTATCATCCTCAAATGCATGCCATCGTTCGGGATGGATCAAATTTTGTAGTTTAGAAATTGATTTGCGCTGAACCTAAGGCAGAGTGGGGCGGGTAGTAATTTGTCCAAAACCAGTCTCAGTCAAATAGAGCCTGGTGGCTTTCAATGTTCTCATTTGATTTAAATAGACGAGCACTATGGGGTACTTACCTATCAAAATGACCCATGCCCATCCTTTATCTACCGGCTTGCTAGCTTTCCTGCTATCATCATCTTCGTCTCTTTCCTCATCATCATGATCCAGAAAGCCTGATTCTTCGCTCCTTAATTCCCCCTGAACGACACTTCCATTCATACTCCAATATCAGTTTAGTAAATCAGTATCATTCACTTAAATAAAATGACCAGGCAGATCCTTGTGCAAATAAACAACATTCGGTTATATTATACAAAATTTCAATCTCCGCTGTGGTCTTATCCAATTCCTCAACCATTCTCAACGCCATTGTCCTCCAGTGACTGCTGGAGCACTCTATATGTTCACGGTGTTTTCACTTGTTTAATTAGGTTATCTTGTAACCTTGATTAAACTTATTGTAACAAGGCCCTGCCGTGTATGTTTGCAACAGTTAAAACAGTGGATGTATAACTTATCAGCTTTATATATTGCAAGTGTAAGGTTGGTGCACCATAGAACCTGGTTTAAACCCCCAGTGGCAATTTGTTCTGCCACTGACCATTCCAAGGCGTTAACTCCAATGGTTATGACTTTTGTTATATATGTGTGGTGATTGTTTTGAAGCTGATCATTTTATTGACCTTGCTCTCTCTCTTTCTCTTCTCCTTGGCTGCGTAAGGAGGCTGTGTCTTCTGAGTGTGGCAATTCCTGATATGCATATTTCACTTTTGATAACAGTGTTTAGCGGACAATGGCTGGTTTTGTGTTTCGGTGAGCACTGTGCATATGTTTATTTTATATACCACATGGAAACGGAAAAGTGAAATAGATATATCAGGAATAGCAACATTAAAAGAAACTATTGAGTATGATAAAACTTAGACAAACTAAGACAAGGCTGTTGATTGAAATCAAGCATCGAAACTGCATGAGCTGTCAGAATCTGTAAGTTCGAAACTGTTATCCGGTGAAAGAATGAACATGAATTCACCAAAGCAACTTGTACCATATTGTTTAAAATCAGAACTTGAAGTGGAAAGAGTGAAGTAAGAAAGTGGTTTAGAAGGTTTCGAAATCAATACTCAGTTCGAGAGTAACGCTTTTCGGTGTTAGCTATCTAAGCTGTCTTTTCACCCAGTATTTCAACCAATAGTGTTGTAAAAAATACATGTTTAACATTATTATGCGGATGGAAAATAAAACAAACCTAATTCGATCGGTAGCTATTTTTACCCGAGAGGTATCTACAAAATACGAGTTTTCTGATTTCAACCTTTTCCTTATCTCCTCGGGATGCCGTGGTTTCTTCCCTTAACAGGCACGGCTACTTGTGAGATTAAAATTTTTCTCAGGCAAGTTTGGTAGCTTTATATTTTAAAATAAAACCCCATTGCAACTTGTTTGGTTGTTTAAATGATAAGACGCTCGCTGTACACGTGCATCCTTATAGGTTGAGAAGTAAGAAGCTTTTTGGTAATAAAATACTTTTTATACAGCACGTTGATCGGAATGCCGATTGTTTTGCTCTTTTTCTGTAGCGCTCTCTTCTATGTTTTGTCAGTCACCATTGTAACCCACTGGATGTTTGTATTTTATTAATCCTTGTTGTTAAATAGTATTTAACTGACAAAGAAATAAAATTTAATGAAGTAAACTTATATTTGAATATCAAAGAAATAACCATCCTTCAAAAGATTCATTTTTACACAACTGATTTAAACAATTTATAAATTAACGATGTATAGGACAGTGTACATTTAACAATTTTTAATTTAATACTTTCAATATTTCCCGCGACACCGATGCCGAGGTGTGTTAAAAATGCATGGTCTTTGAAAGAAATCAGTTTATATGGTACCGGATCCCGGAATTTAGTGCGACCGCAGTCGATCGGAGAAGCTCGGATATCATCATAGATGTGGCGTAATCGTAACGACGGGCGCCAAAGAATTAGAAATTAACGCTGTCTACAAATAAATCCTGTACATTATTTGACATATATTTATGCTGAATACATTAAACTATACTTCCTACGCCAGCAGAACTAAAATCGTCATCCTTGAAGCTCTAAGAGTTCAATAGTTTCCAGTGAAACTTTCAGGTCCGTTCATGTTTGAAATGATAGAAAAAGTGGGTGGAGAACTAAGAATTTAAAATGTCAGTCTTATCATTTCTTTACCTTTTTTTTCAATTAGTCTTTGGCTGGTTATAATTTAAAGACGCCAAAGTCTGCATTGTGGGTATCAAACCAGTGTTTTTTTTCACTTGGGGGAAGGGGGTCGCAGCCTTTTCAGTGCTCACGCTGTCAGTCGACATTGTCGCCATTTGCGATAATTTTACGTTTTTGTCAATTATTTCATAGAATTGGCGGTAAAATTTGGCGATTAAATAATTGTAGCGACAACCACGCCCCGGTTAGACGAATTATTGCGCAATCGGTGTTTTAGTGAAAAGCTGACCTCAAAATACATCCTTTCTGTTCCGCGATGCTATGGAATTGTCTGAAGGCTTCCAATTGAATCATTTGCATAAGTAGGTAGGGGAAAGACCAAATAAGGCGTATTTGACAACCTCAAACTAAGATGGTTGTTATTTAACCATGAAAACCGAAAGTAAAAATTTGTCAACTTGAAATTTTGTCTAATACGACCGAATACGCTAGCAGTTTTACTGTTTTCTCATAGTTCTATCATTTCTCTTTTCATTTTGGACAATTTTGAGACTGTAATTTGGCGGAAAATGTACTTATTTTACTCGTTACTGAAGTGGGTTGTAAAAGCACATGTGGACAAGGGAGGTAGTTCTGTACTTCCGGGTCGAATTTTCGCGAGCGGAAAACAAATATGTACGGGAAAATTGCAAAGAATATTAATTTTGTCCTTGTTGATATTTTATGGTACAAACTACTTGTTTGTATAAGTATTTTAATGAATGCAAATATGTATTTACGTTTTGCGAATGCTTTTGAGATATATTTTTGCGTTTTTCCTAAGTGCATTGTTCGTACTATTTTCATTCGTACTTGCACATTATATTGGATACGTGAGATCTTATAAGTTGTTTGCACTGCGTTTCTTTTTCTTTTTTTTCTTTCTGAATTGCTTTGTTTCAAATATTTTTGATTTATGACAACATTTGGTGCCTAATTATTGATTGACTATTGTTTTAGTATGCTTGTGAAGTGAGTTCACTTGAGAATTTTTGTTTTAATTAGACTGTTGCTAAGCGATTAGCATATTGAATTTTATAGTTAGCTGTTACAACTGTGGTATTATTTTTTCTTAATTCCAGCAGAATGATACAGATGTAGTCAGATGATTAAAATTTATCTTTGCTGTTGACAGTTACTTTAAAGCAGTTGTTGTTTGTTGTCAGTTCGGTTCTGAAAGTGAAATGCATTATAGTTGTTTATGTTCTGTTTAGACCACGTTTCAACCTAATGTGTTTCTATAATTGTTTCTTTGTTTAAAATAAGTGGGATTTGTATTTTATATTAATTAACCAGATATATATTTCATACAAATATCTTTTTTTAAGGAAATTGTATGCAAATGATACAGTGTAATAGTTTACATGAGTGGGTGGGGTAATCTTGTATCCCTTTTAAATAAAAATATTGATAGTTCTTTTTCATGAATATATATTTTATTGAGCAACATATTAATGCTTTGGCAAACCATTATGACAAAAAATAGTTAAATACCTTGTATAAATGACATTTATGTGATTAACCAGCTAAAAAGTTCATTTTTTGTTCATTTTTATGCTATTTTTTTGTACGGTGGGTCAGTTTGAAGAGGTATACCAATGACAAAACACAGTTTACAGTCAAGTTCAAGTTACAGATCAGATCAAAACTGTTTATTGAACAAATTTACGTTGGATTAATGTGCTAAAACTGTTCCAGGATGAAGATAACAACTGAGGTCAACTTTATCTAAAAATTCAAGAGTTACTATTTTAGACTGTATTTTTTCGACTTTGTGAAGCATGTTTATTAAAAACAAATAGGTGTAACATAGCAAAACTATACATTTTTGTGAATGGTTTGTTGAGATCTTTCAGAAAATATCAGCTTTTCTATATTTTTCAGTATGTTTTAAAATCATTGGTTGTTGCTAATAATTGTCAAAAAAGCAAGATATTGTTAGCTTATTTGCATTCGCTTTGCCCTGAGCGGTCGCCACATAACTGATAATTGTGGGTCGTTAATCCCCTAATAGAACTAACAAAGTGTCACTTAAGATAATCACCTTGGCGTCCTTGCCTACGGGTCAATGATTGATGATTGTAATCGGTAAACTTTGGGCATTTCCATTACGTCATGACAAGGGAATTCTAAGGTTGATGCTATTTATAGCTATTATGGATTCCCCTATCATATGTTTAGCAAAGCAGACAAATATTTTAAGAATAAGAATAAATGGTGTGTTCTTTTTTTTCTAATCTAATATTAAATACTGGCCAAATTCTAAATCCATTCTCAAAGCAAAAACCTAGCCGGATACTGTACCTCAAGTGATGAATAGGACGAAAATTCGTGGTATGAATTGCCGATTTTTTTACCATGTTAACGGAGAAAATACTTCCTATTTTCTCAAAAAATGTGTTTAATCAGCTGCTTTGGTTATTTTTTGCTTTGGAAAAGTTATTTCACATTGCAATTTTCTACTGGTTTATTACTAATTACGTTTGTCATCCATTTTCGCGACGTCTATTTTTGACGTACCATTAATCTAATCCCGAATCGTCTTTGCCACTACCCATTAGCATATACTCATTCTAAGCAGAAAATTGATGTGAATTAAATTATTTTGCCCAAAACTTTAATGCAATATTTTACAATTTTGTTTGGTTAAGACTGCTTTGAAGGTTAGACCTTTTTGGTATGTTTACATAGCAGTGAATCCAATTGATTTTGTCTGCAATAGAAGTGAAGAATGCCTTATTATTAAAGTCATCAGTAATTTTACATAAAGCCAATTATTTTCATTGACTAGGTTAAATTAATAATGTAATAATTAACAGTTAATCTTCATAACATAGATGTTATGTTAGATAAATCATGTTAATTAAAAAACAAAACAAATAATTTTAATGCTATTTCCCACGGATGGGGAAACAACGCGTAAAACTTTGGCTATTAATTTAATTTTCAAAAATTTTGTGGCTATTATTTTAAAACAGCCAGCGTGAGCACTGGCCCTTTGGAGGGGGAAAATTGCGATGCGAACAAAGGAAAGGGGGCAGCTGTCAAACACAACGAAACAAAGTATTCACCGATCTTTTGCTTGTTGCTTTTGGCTTTGCTAACACTGTAGTTCAACCAAATAAATCTTGCCTCGTACTTCCCAGAGTTGAATTATCTTGCATCAGAAAAAATTAAGATTTATCATCTTCATATAAGCGGGACAAATCGAAATGTCCGTTACAGACTCCAGCAAAGGGGGAATTTTTTATTGATTCAATGTGGGGGAAAAATAAATACTATTTTGAGGGGGGGAATGGGGCCCTATTTCTCCAAATATTTGGCATAAAAAAAACACTGCAAACCACTACCCCTTTCAAAATCAAATTGTTGGGGGGGGGGGGTCACATACTTTTGTGACACCTATGCCTCTTTCTCATATTTTAGGTTTTTCCCATTTTTTCGTGACATCATCAAATGTCATATGCGAGGGGCACAATCTGTCCAGTCATCCGAAATACTATTCAATATTTTTTGATAATCACTTTATCTTCATGTTTATCAGTTATCAGACATCTTGAAATATATTTGCTTAAATAAAGGACAGATGCTTACTTAAATCCAAAACATCTTTTTTTGCTAAAAATCCAAGAAGCCATACCTGTGAACCCTCCTGATTTAGGTGTGAGTCTCGCGATTTTTGAGGTGGATCTCACGCCTCACGCATATTAAACACTTATTCTCCCTACTTTTTGTATTTGCAAGATTTTCCATTAGAAAAATATAATTATACCAATGTTGCTAAATCTTCTGCTGATTTTAATTACCATATCTATAAAACACTTGCAGTTAGGTGTCATTATCTTGATGATTAACACCCTAGATTAGTAGCGCTTGATCACCTTGGTCAGAAAATCTTTGACAGTTTTGTCGCACAATGCAGTGTCTTGCAGGTAGAGTTAACAAGATCAAGCTGAATGTGATAACAGTCATTACGTTTTGTTCAAGTCTGAGGTTTGCCTCCCACAAAATAATAAAGACAGATATAGTAATTAATCATTGAAGTTATTACAAAAATCAGCAAAAAATGAGCGCAATTAAATAAAGAGAGGTAATAAAGGTTATGGCCCTTTGTTTATGTTTGTCAATAAATTTGGTGGCCTCATTTACTAATTATGATCACCACATGTTGTTAATAAAATGTACACAAGGGTACACAATTTTGTTACAAATGTTGTTGCAGCAGTGGGGGCATCAGTGTCCTGAGGACAGAGTCTAGTTTAAACAAATCTCCCACCTAAACAAGTTAAAAGGTTCACAGGTATGAGTAGCTATTATAAAAAACAACAGAAAATATTTACTTCTATTGTTTTCCCTCTGCTTTTGGTTGGAGGAGAGTTTTTCGCCTTGCATAATGTGCAAAAATCTGTGTCGCCTCAGAGCTTGAAGTGTATGCAATGCTATTATTATCATAGCAGGTCGAAGGTCACAATTCAATTAAAAATCAGTTATGACCGTCTCGTGTATGCAAAAGAGTTGTCAAATAGCACCAATCCAAATATTACCAGGCAATAAATACAGTTTTAGAGACCAACTTCCAAGCTCAAGTTAAGTTTCTAACTTTTTATAGACTGTTGCACTCCAATATCATTAAAAAAGCATACAACTTTGCTTAATATTACTAGTCAAAATCATTTGTAAGTAAAAAGCAATTTCTGTTTGACTGCTTTCCTGTTTCAGTCCCAAAACTAAACAAAACGTGTTAAAATTTTAGACACTTGCTCACACTATGTCGTGATCAAATTGTTCTCGATGTTTCTAGTGAACAAAATTGAAACATGTGGGTTTCTCATGGTTATATAATTAACATCCAATCAAAAGTCCAGAAAATATGAGAAAGCATCTGTGAGATTCAGAGGTTGATATCTGTTGCAAATGGCGGCAGTAGAAGTGGTATATAGTGATGACTTCAAATTTTTGGCTTTTAAGTCGGTCAAACACAAGTGACTGCAGTTGATGAATAAATAATAAACATTTGAAACACAATAATTAAGAGCACCAGTGTAAATTTCATCAGTTAAACCCCCGAAATTATGGACGAACGGCATAAATAACCGGGTTGGCAATTGCATACAGAATGTATGCAGACTTCCCGAAAGTTGAAAAAAAGTGTCAGACATTCAGTCAGACAAGATGTGAAAATCTGTCTGACCGAAACAAATTCTGTCTGACCGAAACATTTAAAAATAAAATAAGCAAAACACGGTATTGAGGGTGTTTTTATTTTTCTTTATGTAGCATATATCTAGATATTTGTTTTACCAGTGTAAGACAGAATTTATTTTCATTTTTATTTCACTTAGAAAATCGCATGATTTACTGGAGAGTAAAATCACTCCCTACCAAACATGATCAGTTTTTCAAAATTCAATAGTTCATCTTGGAAGTCAAGTATTAACGATCTTGTATCCATTTTGTATAAAATCTACAAACCAGTCGGTGTTTTTCATATTTTTAGCTCGACTATTCGAAGAATATGTCGAGCTATTGTACTCACTTGGGCGTCGGCGTCGGCGTCCCGCTTTGGTTAAAGTTTACGTGCAACCTACCTATATCTTAAAAACTACTATAGCTACAGCTTTTAAACTTGGCACACTTGTTCGTCATCATGTCCCGAGTGTGTATGCCAAGAACCATAACTCTAACTTTCATTTTGATCAAATTATGGCCCTTTTTTGACTTAGAATTTCAGGTTAAAGTTTGCGTGCAAGCTACTGTACAAACTCATAACTTCAATACTACTTATACTACAGCTTTAAAACTTGGCACACTTGTTCATCATCATGTCCCGAGTGTGTATACCAAGAACCATAACTCTGACTTTCATTTTGATCAAATTATGGCCCTTTTTCGACTTAGAATTTCAGGTTAAAGTTTGCGTGCAAGCTACTATACAAACTAATAACTTCAATACTACTTATACTACAGCTTTGAAACTTTCAACACTTGTTCATCATCATATCCCAAGTGTGTATGCCAAGAACCATAACTCTAACTTTCATTTTTATCAAATTGTGCCCCTTTTTCGACTTAGAATTTCAGGTTAAAGTTTGCGTGCAAGCTACTGTACAAACCCATAACTTCCATACTACTTATACTACAGCTTTGAAACTTTCAACACTTGTTCATCATCATATTTGAAGTTTGTATGCCAAGAACCATAACTCTAACTTCCATTTTGTTCAAATTATGGCCCTTTTTCGACTTAGAATTTCAGGTTAAAGTTTGCGTGCAAGCTAGTTACTTTCATACTTCTTGTACTACAGCTTTGAAACTTAAGACACTTGTTTACCATCATGACCCTGACTATTTCTACCAAGAACCATAACTCTTTCTTTCATTTTTAATCAAATTATGGCCCTTTTTCAATTTAGAATTTCAGGTTAAAGTTTGCGTGCAAGCTAGTTACTTTCATACTTCTTGTACTATAGCTTTGAGACTTAAGACACTTGTTTACCATCATGACCCTGACCATGTATGCCAAGAACCATAACTCTTTCTTTCATTTTTAATCAAATTAAGGCCCTTTTTTGACTTAGAATTTCAGGTTAAAGTTTGCGTGCAAGCTAGTTACTTTCATACTTCTTGTACTATAGCTTTGAAACTTATTCACCATCATGACCCTGACTATGTATGCCAAGAACCATAACTCTTTGATTTTTTCAAATTACTGCCCTTTTTAGACTTAAAAATTAAGGTTTAAAACTTACCTTTATTTTATCTTACATCGGGTTTATTTTCAAAGGCCCATAACTCATCCTTGCTTTTTATATTTGATTTTTGCCCCTTTTCACTTGAAATTAGAATTAAGACTTATACATAATTGTTAAAGTTTCAATGTTAGTGTTTTTCATATGTAATGCTATATAAAAGGTGTAAAACAGATGTCCTTAACATACTTTGGTTGAAAGTGTTGAGTAATTGTGGGGTGGGTGGGTGCATAGACTATACTATACTATACGATACCATACCATACCATACGATACCATACCATACGATACCATACCATACCATACGATACCATACCATACCATACCATACCATACCATACCATACCACTGTACTGTATTGTACCACCACCACCTCCACATACCAACACCACCAACAACAACACCAACACAAACAACAACAACACCAACAAAACCACCACCAACAACAACACCACCAACAACACCAACAACAACAACACCACCACCACTAACAACAACAACAACACCACCACCACCAACAACACCATCACCACCACCAACAACACCACCACCAACAACAACACCACCACCATTAACAACACCAACACCACAACCACCAACAACTACAGCACCACCATTAACAACAACACCACCACCACCAACAACAACACCAACACCACCACCAACAACAACACCAACAACAATATCAACACCACCAACAACACAAACACAAACAACACCACCACCACCACCAACAACAACAACAACACCACCACTAACAACAACAACACCATCACCACCACCAACAACACCACCACCAACAACAACACCACCACCATTAATAACAACACCACCAACAACAACACAACCTCCAACAACAACAACAACACCAACAACAGCAACACCACCAACAACACCACCACCAACAACAACAACACCACCACCAACAACAACACCAACAACAGCAACACCACCAACAACACCACCACCAACAACAACAACACACCACCACCACCAACAACAACAACACCAACAACAACACCACCACCAACAACAACAACATCATCACCACCACCAACACCACCACCACCAACAACAACAACACCACTACCAACAACAACAACACCACCACCACTAACAACACCACCAACAACAACATCAACACCACCAACACCAGCACCAACAACAACACCACCACCAGCAGCAACACCAACACCACCACCAACAACAACACCAACAACATCAACACCAACAACAACATCAACACCACCACCAACAACAGCAACAACAACAACACCAACAACCAACACCACCACCACCACCACCACCAGCAACAACACTACCACCACCAACAACAACAACACCAACAATACCAACACCAACAACACCACCACCAACAACAACACCAACAACAGCAACTCATCTGAAATAGAAAGCACTGTGAGAATCAGACAATAACCTTAACTACCCCCTAACTATAATTCCTACCCTAACTGTAAACAAAACATTAACAAAACAATGTTAATGGTGCTTTTGAGATGAATGGAAGAATGCTTAACCGATTCCTCCATATATACGCATTTTTACACATGTGAGATCAGTGTAGATCCAGATCAGCCGGCACATCTATGCTGTCTGATCAGGATCTGCACTGGTCGCATTTTGGTCATAAATAACCTTATGAATAAAAAAGCAAACAGTTTAGATCCTGATCAGATAGCACGGATGTGCTGGCTGATCTGGATATAAACTCTATGCCTACGCAATAAAGGTGTTTTTATGGAGGAAACAGTAAATGATGTTGTTCAAATGTTTAACCCTTTCCTTCAAATATAAGCATTTTTATGCATGCAATTGGTTTGGAATTTTTTCTCTATATGATTGTAAGCACGGCTTTTTTATTATGCCCCCACAAAGTGGGAGGCATATAGAGTTGCACTCGTCCATCCGTACGTACGTCCCCAAATCTTGTGGCATCAACTCCTCCTAAACTTTAAGGCGGATTTCTTTCAAACTTGCACAGACTTTTTCCTGCAACCATTTTTACCAGAGTGATGGTCCTTTGTTAATAAAATAATGTTGCAGCAGTGGGGGCATCAGTGTCCGAGTATACATTCTAGTTTTCCTGCTGTAGCAGGGGCTGTTTAAGGGCGCCTTCCCCTCAAAAAGTAACTTTACATCAGATTTTTTCATTCCCCTTAAGAGAAGAAATTGCACTATTTTCCCCAAAATTATAGGACATGGGCCCCTTTCCCAGGCCATGAAAAAAAGCCATGGGAAGGCTGCAATTATAATGTTTCTTAGTTTTAATTTTTCTTTTCTGAAGCTTGTTTGGATATATTGATAATTTGATATATTCTGATAAGTTCTCCAGGTTCCATACTGGAATTGATATATGTGAATTTAGGCATGTACTAATCTCAATGACCCTGGTGTGCTGAAAAGTTCCAAAAGTTGAAAGTTCCAAAAATAATAAAGATGCGACCAGTGCAGATTTTAGATCAGATGGCATAGATCTACACTCTCTAAACTGGTTGAACACACATTAAAATGCCTAAATATTGAGTAAAGGGGCAAGACTCAACCTTTGATGTCTAAATCTTTTCAGATGTGACAACCATGTGAGTTGCTTGCACAGTGTCGACACCCTCGAACAATGGCCATGAAGCCTGTGTTGAAGTTAAAAGTTGACGAACTGTTTCTGCGATGGATCAGCGAGCAGGATACTCAGCAGATGTTGAGGGATAATCTCCGCCAATTACTGAGCGGAGAGCCCCTGGCCACAACTGGTAGTTCTAAGGGAGGTAACAAAGCTCAGTCATCACCAAGACTGAGGCCAGGGTCGCCTCCCTTGTCTTCCAATAAACTACCCAGTCCAAGAAGTCCGCGACGGCCACTGACGAATAAAAACAACCACAGGGGTGTAAACGGCAATAGTAAGGTAAGAATTGTTTTGAGATACAGTCAAGCCTGTCCTCAGAGACCCCTCAGGGGGACTGTAAGTGAAGGCAGGTGGTCTTTATAAAATCAATCAGAAGGGCAATTAAAATGGTCTTTTTCTCCAGGTTGTCTTTGTTTACCAGTGGTCTTTATCACAGGTTAACAGGGTTTGGCTCAAAAGTAGATTCCAGAATGTATTTAAGTTTTTTTTCCAGCATTTAAAACTTCGATTTCATAAATCTGATTTCAGAAACCTGACATTTTAAAACTGTGAAAAACTTTAGATACATAGATACATATGCAAAATATATTTTTTCACACCCTCCCATAAAAACCCCCCAGCTAAAACAGTTGTTTTATGCACCAGAAATATCACAATGCAAAGGTATGTTAAAATAATATTAAATTTTCATTTCCAACCACAATTTACATAGCTTATCCCGTCCTCCATATATGCGCCTATATGGTATATGCAAACAGTGTAGATCCAGATCAGCCAGCACATCTGTGACATTTGATCAGGATTTACACTGTTCACAATTTGATTTTAGGTTATTTCTGACCAAAAAGTGAACAATGAAGATCAAGATCAAATGGCACAAATGTGCTGACTGATCTGGATCTACACTGGTCACACATGCATTAAAATGCACACACATGGAGTAGAGGGTTAAAGGTTTAATAATAATATGTAGTGTCAGGTTTAATTATTTGTTGTGCATAGTTTGACCATCAGCTGTGATTTATTCATCAATGCATCAACCCATTTACCATGATTTCATTCATTCATCCATTCATCATACATCATCATTCATTTGTTTCTCAATTTTTCTCATTTTTGTTCCTACAACTTTCATAACACTTGACAAATAATAATAATAAAAAATAATGAATGATGATTTAGTGCCAATTGTGGTACATGTGGTCAGTTATTGGAAGGGACATTGTGTTTTGATCATTTTAACAATGATGTTAATGGGATTTCAAATATAAATTTGTTGTACTTGTTTTTCCATTGAAATGCATATATTAGTGTTGTAGTTGTTTTGGATTTTAATGGCCAAATAGTCGACGATGCACACCCCCTATATGTTGCTTGGTCAAGCTTACCAATCTATATCAACATGTGTTGTAAGTGCCAATTTGTGTATTTTATCTAGATTCTACATTTTTAAATCTTTCCTTCATATAATTGCTTTTTTTGGAATAGTCAAACAGTGTAGAATTAGATAAGCAAGCACATCCATGCTGTCTGATCAGAATCTGCACTGTTTGCTTTTTTAATTTTTTTGGTTGTATCTGACCAAAAGCGACCAGTGCAGATCCTGATCAGAAATCACTGATGTTGATCTACACTGGTTGCACATGCGATAAAAGGTGTATATATCTATAGGGTAATGGTTTAAATACATATATTATTACAACATGTGTTTTAAGTGCCAGTTTGTGTAATTTTATCTAGATTATACAGGTTTTAAGACTGCAATGCACCAATATCTCAAAGAGCTGATTTCAGGAAAAGATCATTTCAATAACAAGTGTTGATAGAATGCCAATATAATTATTGTACAGTTACAGTGTAGGTGCAATCGTGCCAAGTTTTTTCTTGTTAATGGAAAGAAGTTTGGCTAGGAACGGTTGATATAATCAGAGAAAAACATGTTTTGTGGTTTGAGAGATTTTCTCACATGACGAAAGTTAGCTACATATATATTAGCTATGGTTACCTCTCTAACCCTTTCCTATGTACACCTGGCGTAGACGAACAGTTTAGATCCAGATCAGCTGGCACATCCACATTCTAAGCTGATTGCTTTTTAATTTTTTAGGTTATTTCTGACCCAAAAAGTAAACAGCCGGCTGATCTGGATCTTCATTGGTTGCACATGCAATAAAATGCATCTGTATGATATATCCCATTGGTGAATAGTATCCCATTGTTGAATAGTGTAAATTTAGATCATTTGGCACATCGGTGCTTGCCATCTGATCATGATCTACACTGTTCACCTATATATATTCATTAGATTATTTCTGACACATAAAGCTATAAGTGTAGATCCAGATCAGATGCCAAGGATGTTCCAGCAGATCTGGATCTACACTCTTCACACTCATGATGAAACACATAAATATGGAGTAAAGGGTTAACAAGCAAAGCAGTGGTTGTCTAGATGTAGGTAACATCACCTGTCACAATATAGCATGTTTATATTAATTACTGGGTCAAATGTTTGACAGCTGTGCTCTATTCACCTGTTTTATCTAGCAAAACCTATTAATTAGTGCAGATAATCATAAATCTGTACATACTTGAGCATGACAGCCATTTTTGTTGGAGAAGCAGATTTATTTTTGTGGGAAAAGTTTTTGTGTGTGCAGTTTTTTGTTGGATTATTGAGTGATTTATCTCCGAAGAATACATTGGATGTACAAGCATTGAATTATGTTTTAAGCGTACATAGAAAGTGACAGTAGACAAAATTTAGTTTGTTGTAATGTTTACTAACCTGACATTTTGTTAGATGTTTTAACTTTGCTTATAAGGTTGTTAACTCAGTTACAGAAAAAAATAATTGAAACTAATGCTCAGCCTTTTGTTAAGTCCAAAACATGCTCATACAACAAAAAAACTTCCATGACATTGCTTAAAAAGTGAATTGGAAAAAGCAACAACAACACAGTTTGTGAAATTGTTGAAAAAAAGAAATTTTTTCACTTTTGTGAGGAATAATCAAAGAGAAACCTTTAGTATTAAAGGTAAACTTTTCAACAAGTTTTCACTGAACCTCTCAGAATGTTTGTTTAGATGATACCTCAGACAGGTTAGAAACTAGGTCACAAGGGTTCAAAATCTAGGACACATTGAAAAACTTTTTCTTTCACACAAGTGAGACAAAAATTTTATATAATAGGAATAAAAATTTCTGTTTAAGATCCAAAACAGTCTGACAAAATTGTCGGATAATGAAAAAGCCATTTTTTGTCTCTGTTTTTGACATTTTCATAACAAAAACTATGAATAGATAAATAAGAAAAATATTCTTTAAAAATTCTTTCATTTCTGAATAGAAATTAGCTGATGAGCTTATTAATATTATTCATCTTTAAAGGCAGATCAGTGTTGAAGATTGATTATGTAATCAGATATAACGGGGAAAGAAAGCTTTATACTGTCCATGCCAACTCTGATTTGCTACTGATACATGATACATGCTTTAATTATCGCTGTATTGGTGTCATTTGCAGATTAGATGGATGGGTATTTCATAAGAGTAGCTTTGTAAAATTCTTATGACTCTGCACTCTATTTTCTAGTCCATTGACTTGAGTTTTATATAGTAACAGCATTTTAAATGTTTGTTCCCAATCATGTAGGGTCCAGTACATAATATTATAGTTACCACATCGCTGTCAATGGGGTTTTATTGCACATACAACCTGTGTAAATCCAGATCAGTTGGCACATCCATGCCATCTGATCTGGATCTGCACACGTTGCCTCTTGATCACAACAAATAGCCAGTATTGTAGATCCAGATCAGACAGTATCTGTGTTGGCTAATCTGGCTCTACATGGGATATCAGCCATATTGCATGTAGTAAAGGGTTAATTATGTCTCCCCCCCTCTAGGGGAGACATATTGTTTTTGCCCTGTCCGTCTGTCACACTTCGTTTCCGCTCAATAACTCGAGTACCCTTTGACACAGAGCCTTAAAACTTCATAGGGTGATAGCCCTTATTGAGTAGAAGAACCCTATTGATTTTGGGGTCAGTAGGTCAAAGGTCAAGGTCACAGGGGCCCGAAGAGTGAAAACCGTTTCCGCTCAATAATTCGAGTACCCTTTGACCCAGAGCCTTCAAACTTCATAGGATGACAGCCCTTATTGAGTAGAAGAACCCTATTGATTTTGATGTCAGTAGGTCAAAGGTCAAGGTCACTGGGGCCCGAAGAGTGAAAACCGGTTCTGCTCCATAACTTGAGTACCCTTTGACCCAGGGACTTCAAACTTCATAGGTTGATAGCCATTATAGAGTAGACAAACCCTATTGATTTTGGGGGCAGTAGGTCAAAGGTCAAGGTCACAGTGGCCCAAATGGTGAAAACCGTTTCCGCTCAATAATTTGAGTACCCTTTGACCCAGAGCCTTCAATCTTCATAGGGTGATAGCCCTTATTGAGTAGAAGAACCCTATTGATTTTGGGGTCAGTAGGTCAAAGGTCAAGGTCACAGGGGCCCGAAAAGTGAAAACTGTTTCCGCTCAATAATTCGAGTACCCCTTTGACCCAGAGCCTTCAAACTTCATAGGATGACAGCCCTTATTGAGTAGAAGAACCCTATTGATTTTGATGGCAGTAGGTCAAAGGTCAAGGTCACAGGGGCCCGAAGAGTGAAAACCGTTTCTGCTCCATAACTTGAGTACCCTTTGACCCAGGGACTTCAAACTTCATAGGTTGATAGCCATTATAGAGTAGAAGAACCCTATTGATTTTGGGGTCAGTAGGTCAAAGGTCAAGGTCACAGGGGCCTGAAGAGTGAAAACCGTTTCCGCTCAATAACTGGAGTACCGTTTGACCCACAGCCTTCAAAATTCATAGGGTGATAGCCCTTTTTGATTTGTAGAACCTTATTGATTTTGGGGTCAGTAGGTCAAAGGTCAAGGTCACAGGAGCCTGAAGAGTGAAAACCGTTTTCACTCAACAATAGGAGTTCTATTTTACCCAGACCATTCAAACTTTATACGATGGATGTCCTTATTGAGTAGAGGACTCCTTTTGATTTTGGGGTCAGTAGGTCAAAGGTCAAGGTCACAGGAGCCCCGAAGAGTAAAAACCCTATCCGGTCAATTACTGGAGTACCGCTTGACCCAGTGCATTCAAACTAAATAGGGTAATAGCCCTTATTGAGTAGAAGAACCCTATTGATTATGGGATCAGTAGGTCAAAGGTCAAGGTCACAGGGGTCTGGGCGCAGGGGGGGGTGGCGGCGCAAGGGGGAGACATGCGTTTTTCACAAAA
Source organism: Corbicula japonica (assembly GCA_038501625.1). Classification (NCBI taxonomy): domain Eukaryota; kingdom Metazoa; phylum Mollusca; class Bivalvia; order Venerida; family Cyrenidae; genus Corbicula; species Corbicula japonica. The sequence goes on along the minus strand of JAZAYU010000418.1, from coordinate 203,524 downwards.
AACATCTAGTATGACTTTGAATGTAACTAAAGTCTGACCTATTAGATCTGTACCCATTTTCTAATAAATCAGGACTTAAAAAAAAAATAGTTTTGTTTCTGGTGGCCCGACCGACCCTACTTTTTTACCGCCAACCGTAACTTTTGTTTGACTCGGAAAAAAATATCGAAGCATCGTTGTGGTCTCCAGTTGTGATGGATCGATTGGCCGAAGACGACAACGATATTTTGTAACGACAACATTTTGTTTAATTCGACAGACATTTTGTTTTATTCGTCTGCGAAAATCACAACCGCCGTAGTAAACAATTATGTCGGTCAGCGCTAGACAAACCGATAAAAAATATTTATTCTTTTTGATCTGCCGACAATTTCATCGAAGAATTACGGAAGCAAATAGATTAAGATTTCGGTTCAAGATGCATACGTGATACAATGAAAATGCAAAATCATTGAACTTTGGCGCAAGGAGTTTAAGATCTAGGACTTTTGTATGGTGAAATAAATGACAAAAAAGCACTTACATCAAATTATTAAACTCAGCTTTGGTGGTAGTAATAAACCTTTTACCATCATTGAAGGGTTATGAATTAATTTGATTATGTGTTAATTGCAACAATATCATGAAAGTAAATCTGTAGATGACTTTGGTACACTTGAAAATGTGGTTTGCTTTATGGCTAGGAGTGGTAGACCTACTGTAAGAAAATTACCATACATATAAAACTTTTTTTTTTCAAACATGGGCAAATCTTCAATATCTATGCATTAAAAAACCTTACGGTATTATGCAAGGTACATGGATACAATTCTTATTATTTAGAAAATCTTAAATTTATGATAATAATATGTTAAAATATCTATTATTTATAGATATAGTAAATAGATCTATAATTTTAATAAAACTGCAATTTAAATAAATATTATAAGTTGATGTCACAAAATATAGTCTTAGCAGGCTGATTTTAGATCTACACTGTTTGCCCATATGATTTTTTGTGTATCTTTTTCGTATCTGTGGAGTAAAAGGTTAATACAACTAAAGGTTAGTAAAGTTATTCACATACAATTTTGATTTCAGAATCTTGTTCCATCTCACATTATTAAGTGACCATTGTTAATGTTGTATGTTGGTATGAACCACATTTGGAGATAGTGGATTTTTAGCTCACCAGAGCCGAAGGCTCTGAGTGAGCTATTGTGATCAGAGGGGCACCAGATGTCCGTCGTCCGTCGTCCGTCGTCCGTCAACATTTTCTTTGTTAACGCGATAGAGGCCACAGTTTTCAACCGATTTTCATCAAACTTGGTCAGAATGTTTCTCTTGGTGGTGTGATGACCCCTATTGAAACTGGGTCATCTTGGGTCAAAAACTAGGTCACTAGGTCAGATTAAAGCAAAAATTTTGTTAATGCAATAGAGGTCACATTTTTTATCTGATTGTCATCAAATTTGGTATGAATATTGATATTAATGATCTCTACTCAAATTATTAAAATCATGTTCTTGAATTGCCCAGGGGCCCCGCCCTGGGGTTTTCAAAATTTTTTTCTTTTAAATTCTGTTTTTAACCTTTGATTTTCTATAGTTATCAACCAGATTTTGGCACAAACTTTATACCATCTAAAAATTCAATCTTTCCTGAACAATTCATTCACTGGTTGTTCAGTGATAAAATTTGAAACAAAAATTTTAGTAGCAGAGTGAAAATTTTAAGTGACAAAATTTCAATAGTTCTACCTGTCTTCAGCTATATTAAGATGTATAAGAATGCATTATGGAGTTCAATGCTCTGGTTGCTGGTCATATTAAATGACCTACTGAACTTTCCTGCTTAGATCTGTGTTATGCAATATTAAGAACTTTGCTCTGGAAGTTTTTATAGGGTAAATTTTGACATATTCTATGAAATAATCATTTGTAATTTATAGCACTGAACATGGGCTTTTGTGAATATTTTGTTCAAATTTGTAAGTAAAGCAACAACAACAACAACAACAAATTTGAAGTACATTCACAAAATGTTCAGACTATATTAACCCTTTCATCCATATACACAACTTTTTGCATGGGCGAACAGTGTAGATCCAGATCAGCCGGCACATCCAAACAATCTGATCAGGATCTGCACTGTTCGCTTTTTTAGCTCACCTGAGCACGAAGTGCTCATGGTGAGCTTTTGTGATCGCCTGATGTCCGTCGTCCGTGCGTCCGTACGTCCGTCGTCAACTTTTTCTTCAAACGACTTCTTCTCTGAAACGGCTTGGCCAATTTTGAAGAAACTTGCCACGGATGTTCCTTGCATGAAGCTCTTCCAAAGTTGTTCAAAGAAATCAATTCCATGCAGAACTCTGGTTGCCATGGCAACCGAAAGGAAAAACTTTAAAAATCTTCTTGTCTGAAACCACAAGACCTAGAGCTTAGATATTTGGCATTTAGCATCCTCTAGTGGAACTCTACAAAGTTTGTTCAAATGATTTCCCTGGGGTCAAAATTTGCCCCGCCCCAGGGGTCACTTCATTTTACATAGACTTATATAGGAAAAACTTTAAAAATCTTCTTGTCTGAAACCACAAGGCCTAGAGCTTAGATATTTGGCATTTAGCATCCTCTAGTGGAACTCTACAAAGATTGTTCAAATTATTTCCCAGGGGTCAAAATTGGCCCCGCCCCAGGGGTCACTTCATTTTACATAGACTTATATAGGCAAAACTTTAAAAATCTTCTTGTCTGAAACCACAAGGCCTAGAGCTTAGATATTTGGCATTTAGCATCCTCTAGTGGAACTCTACAAAGATTGTTCAAATTATTCCCCTGGGGTCAAAATTGGCCCCGCCCCAGGGGTCACTTCATTTTGCATAGACTTATATAGGAAAAACTTTAAAAATCTTCTTGTCTGAAACCACAAGGCCTAGAGCTTAGATATTTGGCATTTTGAAACCTCTAGTGGAACTCTACAAAGATTGTTCAAATGATTTCCCTGGGGTCAAAATTGGCCCCGCCCCAGGGGTCACTTCATTTTACATAGACTTATATAGGAAAAACTTTAAAAATCTTCTTGTCTGAAACCACAAGGCCTAGAGCTTAGATATTTGGCATTTAGCATCCTCTAGTGGAACTCTACAAAGATTGTTCAAATTATTCCCCAGGGGTCTAAATTGGCCCCGCCCCAGGGGTCACTTCATTTTATAAAGACTTGTATAGGAAAAACTTTAAAAATCTTCTTGTCTGAAACCACAAGGCCTAGAGTTTAGATATTTGGCATTTAGCACCCTCTAGTGGAACTCTACAATGATTGTTCAAATAATTTCCCTGGGGTCAAAATTGGCCCCGCCCCAGGGGTCACTTCATTTTACATAGACTTATATAGGTAAAACTTTAAAAATCTTCTTGTCTGAAACCACAAGGCGTAGAGCTTAGATATTTGGCATTTAGCATCCTCTAGTGGAACTCTACAAAGATTGTTCAAATTATTTCCCAGGGGTCTAAATTGGCCCCGCCCCAGGGGTCACTTCATTTTATAAAGACTTGTATAGGAAAAACTTTAAAAATCTTCTTGTCTGAAACCACAAGGCCTACGGCTTAGATATTTGGCATTTAGCATCCTCTAGTGGAACTCTACAAAGATTGTTCAAATTATTTCCCTGGGGTCAAAATTGGCCCCACCCCAGGGGTCACTTCATTTTACATAGACTTATATAGGAAAAACTTTAAAAATCTTCTTGTCTGAAACCACAAGGCCTAGAGCTTAGATATTTGGCATTTAGCACTCTCTAGTGGAACTCTACAAAGATTGTTCAAATGATTTCCCTGGGGTCAAAATTGGCCCCGCCCCAGGGGTCACTTCATTTTATATAGACTTATATAGGCAAAACTTTAAAAATCTTCTTGTCTGAAACCACAAGGCCTAGAGCTTAGATATTTGGCATTTATCATCCTCTATTGGAACTCTACAAAGATTGTTCAAATGATTTCCCTGGGGTCAAAATTGGCCCCGCCCCAGGGGTCACTTCATTTTACATAGACTTGTATAGGCAAAACTTTAAAAATCTTCTTGTCTGAAACCACAAGCAGAGAGTACTTTTGTACTCAGGTGAGCGATATAGGGCCATTATGGCCCTCTTGTTTATTATGTCTGACACTTGAAAAATCTCACAAATGTATTATTTAAAAGCAATGGTAAGCTGAAGTTGGTATTTTGTCAGGAACTATTCAAGCTAAACAGCTTTCTAGTTATGTAAAGACTTAAACAGGTTGACTGAAATGGTTTGGGTGTTAATTTTGATATTCCCTCAATAGCGAGAATATACATGCTGTAATATACATGAATAACAATGGAAACAATTTTCAAGTTTAATTTTTATTTTAAAATATTTGTGTTCATTACAAACAGTACAAGAACATAAAAACATGTCCTAACCAGTTATTATTTTGTGCTATTGACATAAAAACAACATGTTAAGAATAACAAGCTTTACACTTTTATCCATTAATAATTAATAAAAAAAAATTATAAAAAAAAAAGCCTACCTACCGACCCTGTTTTTTTTGGCTACGCCACCAGAAACACAAGTATTTTTTTTAGGCCTCAGTTAAATCGTATTAAAATTCCCAGGAATTTTGTAATTTGTGTTATGGTTTAACTACAGTGTGTAGAGGTGCACCTATGCGGAAATCAAGGTTCTTTCTGGTGCCTTGATCCAGACATCAGCATAAAGTGAAATTTTCTGGTTAAAAGACTGTAAATTGATCGGGATTAGATTAGCAGAGATGTTTGTGGGTATTATCTGGAGTAAGCAGACTGTAGAAGAAATGATCTTATCTGTGGAAATCTAATTAACAGTTTCTGCTATTATACCTACCTGAAGTCAGTCCTTGTGATTGATGTACATGTTTTATTTATATATTGTTAGGGGAGTTCCATAACCCTTTCCTCCATGTGTATGCATTGTATTGCATTTACTAACAGTGTAGATCCAGATCAGATGGCACCGGGAATATCACAATCCCTTCATAATATGTGTGTATTATCAGACATGCACATGCCCTCTTTTTGTTCAGAAATAACCTAATTTATCAAGAAAGGCAAACAGTTTAGATCCTGATCAGATGGCACAGAAGTGCTAGCTGATCTGGATCTACACAGTTTGCCCTTGCAATTAAGGTGTATCTGTGGAGGAAAGGGTTAAAAAAGAGTTGGTCAACAAATGGAAAATAAGCATCAAGAATGTAACAGTGTTGTTCATAAAGTTATTCAGAAAAACACCAGAAAATGTCTACAATGGCTGAACTTTTGGTAGTTTCTATGTGAGTAGGATGCTTTGTATCTTGTTATTACAAACACTAAAATAATTTATTCCTAGAAAATAATCTCATTAACTTTATGCACCAGAGAATATTATCACAAGTTTATGACCATTATGAGGCCAGAGAACAGGAGCGATTGGTTATTCTGTTCGGTATATAACAATTCCACAACAAAGTACATGTTTCAAATTCAAAAATGCCTTCACGGATGAAGATTATAATAAACTTTTACATCATAGATACATGTACAACTTTTATCACATGGGTGAACAGTGTAGATCTAGATCAACCGGCACATATGTTACATCTGATGAAGATCTACACTGTTAGATTTTTTATTCATATTTTTGACTAAGAAGCCAACGATGTCAATCCAGATCATACAGCATGTTTGTCAGGATCTACACTGGTCAACCTTGTGATAAAAAGCATATCAACCGAGGAGGAATGAGTATTTTTTCGAACATTTTTAACTTGCATGTAAACTATGTAGTTTTTGTCTGGTATCATTGAATACACTGAAGTCAAAAAGGAACTTGAAAATAATTCATCAAGCTTAAAAAAACCAAGATAGATTTGTTTGGCCCAGTGTTTCTCTGAAGTTACCTATGTGTATGTACATCTGTGTTTATTATTGTAAAGGTAAAGTAAAGGTAAAAGCCAGGATGTTGGTTCTACTGATACCGAGATAACATCCATGTGTTACACTCACAAATATTTCGGAACTTAGTGCATATATCATACCTGGTGATCAAATTTTTATGAATTGAATATATATTCGGATCAGAATTGAGGATTTTATTTCAAATTTTTCGTTGTTTTTTTCTGTTATTGTGTGTGTATAGGATATGTGAAATGGAACTTTCTTGAAAATTTCTTTGAAAATCTCTTCACAGTGTAGACTAGTGTTGTTTATATACAGTGAATATAAAATTTTTCTTGAATTGTGTTACACTTTGAGCTGCTTTTAAAAGATCTGATGATTAGGAATTAGATTTTTTTTCCAAGGTTGAACTTAGTTATTGCCAGCTGACATTTTAATTGTTGTTTTAACAATTTGGTTTTTATCTGATGGGCGAACACTGTAGATCCAGATCAGTCAGCTCGTTCATGCAGTCTGTTTAGGATCTACACTGTTTCCTTCTTGGTGAGAATTATACTAATGAATCAAGAAGTGACCAGTGTCGTGTAGATCCTGATCAGACTGCATGGATGTGCCAGCTGATCTTGATCTACACATGTTGCACATGTGAGAAAAGTTGTGATCATGGATTGAAGAGTTACCTTTCCTGTATAGATACACCTTTATTGCTAGGGCGAACAGTTTAGATCCAGATCAGCCGGCACATCCGTGCCATCTGATCAGGATCTAAACTGTTCGCTTTTTGATTCATTAGGTTATTTCTGACCAAAATGCAACCAGTGCAGATCCGTGCCGTCTGATCAGGATCTACACTGGTCGCACATGCTTAAAAATGCGTATATATCCAGGAGAGGGTTAAACATATTCAATCGATATGTGCTATGTTTTGCTTATGTAAGGTTATACCTGTGTTTACCAAAATCAAAATGGGCAGTATTGTATTAAGCTATTCTATAGAGGTCTTAGACTCTGAAATATTTGGGAAGTTAGAAAAGCCATTTGTCAACATGCCATGTTAAAATAGTATTTCTAAATGGATAAGTAAAAGCCCTTAATTGTAGAGGTATAGATATTTAAAGAATTCGCCAAAACTGTGAGAGAGTCTTGAAGCTTTTTTTAAAATGAGTAAAACCTTATTTACTTAGCATTAATTGCAATACAAGAAATTTGAAGGCGTATTTAACACTGAAAAACACTATTAAATGAATAGTTATTTGCCAGTATCCAATGTAGACCCTGAAATCACTGAAATGCAGTGCACAGGATGGTCAGTAGTCAGGATTGGTAAACCGGTTGAGTTCTAGCACTTTGAATGAGTGGACTCGGTTGCAATCAGTACTCACATTTAGGAAAGTAGTATTCGGCAAAAATTCGTTCCACATAAAAAAATTGATTCAACAGTACATATCAATGTTTCTTTGTGCTCAGTTTGCTGATAAAGCAACCAGTGTCAAAGATGCTGACATGAATGCCATGTAGAACTGTTGATTCTTTGATAGAGTTCCAAATCGAGCATGTTTACACTGATAGGCCTACTTCTATCTTGTAGCTTGGCAGAAAACAAACTGAAATTTCTAGAAGATATGTTTTAATTATCGCAATAACCCAGTTTGGCAAACCTCTCGTGCAGCACAACAGGGTAGATTACTTGGGTTGCCAAATGGATGGTGAAAACAAAGAGCATTGTAATGGTAGATTATTTGAAGTATTGTTTGAAATATTGAACATGCTCGAGTATTGAGCCAACAGTGACTTAACCTAAGTCTATGCATATTACTTTTGTGGCATTGGTTAACTGTGTAGATCCACATCATTTTGCACTTCTATGCCATCTGATCATGATTTACACTGTTTGATATTTGATTTGTTAAGTATATCCGATTAAAAGTGACAAGACGGCATGGATGTGCTGGCTGATTGGATCTAGACTGTTTGTCCTTATTCCGTGGAGTGAAGGATTAACTTTAAAGCATGAACTTCCAAAAGTCACGAACTTTCTATTTATTTATGACAAGATTTGAAGTTCAGTAGAATTATGCCCTAGTTTGGATTAAGATGTGTTACAGCTTAGCTATGAAGTATATTCTCACACGTTAGAATTTCATGGGGATTAATGTTAAGCCGCAGTTTTGTTACGAGTTGTTTTAGCCGTAGCGACTCCTGGCCCTGCCTGTCATCTAAATTTTGATGATTGATTTCTTATTGGATTCTATTGACAAGATTTTCTATACCATTCATTTTGTTGAGCATGTTCAATTTGATAAATTTGTTCTACAATAGACCTTGAATCATTGGTGAAGGACTATGAAATGATTGTGTTTCACTTTGAAGTGTTTGTGTAGGATTAAACCAAGAGCTTCATGGGTCTGGGTTATGAATCATTAAACTTCAGTTGTTTTTTTTCTAAATTCAATTATTATGATGTAATTCACTAGCCAAATGCATATATTTATGGTTCGAATAGTGGTGACTCAAGCAACTGTGGATAAACTCTTTGAAAGAATACAATAATTCAATTGTAATAGTGCAAAAAGGAGAAAATACATTAAAAAATCATTTAAGAGTCTGTGATAGTACTTTAGCAATTAAGTATGTTGTTTAAAATATGATTTTTATGCAGAAATCAACATTATGAATAAAGAAACTCATTGTTGGAAAAATTAACTTTCTTGTTGAATAAGAAAATTATGACATGATATTTAGCCCTCTTAGTAAGTAGTATCACCTTCTACGGCAATACCAATTTTCGTGGGAATAAAATTTCTTGGTTTTCCGTTAGACCAGTGGGTTCTTAATTTCATGGAACTATTAATTTTCTGAAATAGGTATATGTTCAGTTCTTTATTTCATGGTGGATACTTTTTCATGTCTTTGTTTCTGGTTTTGTTTGGATCAACCTTGAGTTTAATGTACATTACGTGGGTTATGATGTAAAAGAGATGCGTGAGAATCTGTAAAAAATACTTAAAGCAACACTTAAGAACTCTGCATGGACATGGCCACTTATGTTGATGCATTTCATAATAAGGAAACTATATATCCTATGAATTAATAAACTACTTACCTAATACTTTGTCACCATAGTGCAGTCTAAGTACCATTGAAATATGAAGGAGATATACCATTTTTGCTCTAAGGTGACAAATTATTCTTTGTTCATTATGCATTGTTTCGTTAGAATATCCATCAGTTTTTATGCTGATGATAACTGATTTATCTAGTGAGTATAACTGTCCATGTTGCAGGTGTTGTAATTAAGGAAGAAAATTGAACCGATTGAAGTTTGATTGAACGCTGGTAATTATTACTTCAAACTGATAGTTTTCCCAGATGGATGACAGAACAAAATTTAATATGGCTGTTTTAGCTAACAAACACCTGAATTGTATAGTTTGTGAGAGTGATTTATTTATAAGTTTGTTTAAACCCTTAACATGTTGATTCTGAATAGCTGTCATATCTGTGCTGTCTAATCAGGATCTATACCGTTCACTTTTTGGTCAGATATAACTTAACCCTTTCCCGTACAGATACACCTTTATTGCTAGGGCGAACAGTTTAGATCCAGATCAGCCGGCACATCCGTGCCGTCTGATCAGGATTTAAACTGTTCGCTTCTTGATTCATTAGGTTATTTCTGACCAAAATGCGACCAGTGCAGATCCTGATCAGATGGCACGGATGGATCTACACTGGTCGAACATGCGTAAAAATGCGTATCTGTACAGGAAAGGGTTAATAAATCAACAAGCAAACTGTAGATCCTCAGATAAGACAGCACAAATATGGATGTACACTGTTCACCGATGGGATAACAGTCCTTATTATACTGCAAAGAAATTTCCTTGAATTTGATTGGATAATTTGCCGCTGATGTATATCCGTATTTACGGATCGGCCGTAGATATGAACTGCACGTGCCTTAATTTCCCCGTCTGGCCTCCCACCTTTTGTTGTCGTCCGCCATTTTGTTTTGAATTTCCGTAAAAATGCATAATTTGAAGCCGATCTTGTAAATTATAAAGCGGTATGCTTAGGAATTTCTAAAATTGTTACAGAAAATATTTATGTTATGTTTTTAACGTTGAAAACGATCAGATGATTCTCAAATTTTGTGAATAAAAATCAAATGGATAGTCCATTCAATTTCTATAGAAGTGACGTCATGCAGGTAAATTAATGACGTCAGACATGTAATTATTGAGGTTCTCAGAGGGGAATTAAGCTGTTCGGCATTAAATAAGCGAAATTATCGAAAAATCGATGTTTTCTTATTAATTTTGTCTGAAAAAGTCTTTGCAGTATAATAAAACAATTATTTGGTTCCTTGAAAGGGTATGTGAGGATTTATTGCCGGACTGGGTGTCATATTATCCCTCGCCTGCGGCTCGGGTAATATGACACCCAGACCGGCAATATATCCTCACATTCCCTGTCAAAAAACCAAATAACTATATAATAACAAGCTTATTTCTGACAGAAGTGACCAAAGTAGATCCAGATTAGATGACATAAATCTGCCAGTTGTTCTGTGTCTACACTTGTGCAAGCTGATCCGGATCTACATTATGCAATAAAAGCCATGGAGTAAAGGGTTACAACAGCTAATGACTGCAAAATTATTGAGTTTCTTTATCTAATCAGATTTGAAGACAAATTGTTAATTTCCTATAATTTTATCAGTTTTCCTACTTTGAACTGGATAAAATTGTATACTGTGATAAAATCACTGTGCTATCATCTGGAGTGTTGTTTGTTTATTGCATAATTGCACTTAAATTGACCAAATTTAACAACTTACGGTCATTTAAAATTGTGTAAGTGATGTTTGACCTATACTGTTAAAGGTTTACAGGCAGTTTTGTAAGCATTTCAGTGGGGTAACATTATCAATAACTGCTAATTTTCAAATAAAAAATTGTTATCAGTTGCAACCCTCCCCCCACCTGTTTACAGTCTTTTCATCTCTACATTGTTCACACTTTACACCATGGAATAAGGCTGTTATCCAAAGGGTAAATTTTACCATGGAGATCAAGATCAGGCGCCATATCCTTGCTGTCTGATCAGGATCTAGACTTTTATCTTTTAGATTGATTACATTATTTCTGCCCAAGATGTGACCAGCATGGAGCCAGATTAGACAATAGGGATGTGCAGGCTAATCGCGATCAAAACTGGTCATACATGTGTTAAAAGGTGTGAAGTAAGAGATCAGTGAATGACTTAATTGCTAGAAGTCATCCAGCACTTTTATTTATGCCTTCCTTGTACTGTCATCTGTATAACCCTTTCCTCCATATATACGTTTTATTACGCACATGCCATCTGATCAGGATCTTCACTGGTTGCATTTAGGTCAGAAATAACTTAATGAATAAAAAAGCGAACAGTTTAGATCCTGATCAGACGGCACGGATGCGCCGGCTGATCTGGATCTACACTAGTCGTGTTTGGTCAGAAATAACCTCATGAATAAAAAAGCGAACAGTTTAGATCCTGATCCTTCTCTGGATCTAAACTGTTCACCCATGTAATAAAGGTGTATCTATGGAGGAAAGGGTTGTACCTTCCTCATACTGTCGTCTGTTTAACAGAGACTGGTTGTTCAAGAGCAGATAATCCTGCCATGAAAAATATATAATATCCTCATGGCTGAAAATGCTGTGATAAATAGATAACTATCATGTGAAGGTTTGATTTTCACTTCCAGATCATGAAGAAAATTCATGAAAAAAGTGCACTGTTTCCAGGTAGATTGTTGCTATGGTGATAATACAGGTTTGTTACTAGGAAATGAGGCATTTACTCCAAAATTCAAGTTGATCATTTCTAAGGATTAGATCTATGGTGTTCATGCACCCATATTAGCTAAGGTTAGCCAAGAATCTCAGGGGGTTTGTATTAGGGAACCATGGAAGGGGTGCTTATGAAAATATCAGATGGGAGGTGTTGGTTTGGGAGGTGGGGCAGTTCAGGGGTCTGGGTTTTACAAACCAGCAAAGGGTAAGTTTTCCCCAGGCTGCTGTCGAAGATGAGGTTAAGCCATTAAATCTGCACTCCATACGATATGCCTGTTGGTGAACAGTTTACATCTGCTGTCTGATCAGGATCTGCTTTTAGATTCATAAGCTTATTTACAACCAAGCTGAAACAGTGTACATTCAAATCAGACAGTGCAGGTTAACACTTTCCTCCATAGATAAAAACTTTATTGCGAGGGCGAACAGTTTAGATCAAGATCAGCCGGCAACTCATTGCCATCTGATCAGGATCTAAACTGTTCAATTTTTGATTGTTAGGTTATCTCTGACCAAAATGCGACCAGTGCAGATCCTGATCAGATGGCATGGATTTGCCGGCTGTTCTGGATCTACACTGGTCGCACATGCGTAAAAATGTGTATATATTGAGGAAAGGGTTAACTAAGAAAGAGAGGTTCATACTGGTTCATTGGGGAGGACCATGTGTTAGTACTGGTACAAAAAATCCACTTCATAGTTATATAACTAAGAGACTGCTTATAAATGAGATAAACAAACAAATCTTTGTACCCAGACACTCTGTGAGATATGTTTTGTGTGTTTACAGGTGTATGGTATCTGATAGGAACAAATCTGATTGACTTATCTTTACTTTAAGAGTTTCATAATTGCAGGACAGATGTTAGCTGTAAACCAGAGACCTGGGGAAACAAATTACCTAGCAACATCAAGATTAATCTGGCATGTAGCTGAACCCTTTACTCCAGGGATACAGCTTGGGTCCTGTGCAATCAGTGTTGATCCAGATCAGCCTGCACATCCATACAGTCTGATCAGTATCTTCACTTTTCACGTTTAGATTTTGTGTATTGTTTCTCGCCGAGAGAAGATAACAGTGTAGATTGAGATCAGACTGTAGAGATGTGCAGGCAGATCAGGATCTTCACTGGTTGTCTATGTGATAAAAGGTACATTCCTGGAGTAAAGGTTTTTGGTGGTTCATGTCATGTTAATCCTGAGCCTGTTGATTGTCTCCCCAGTTCCGATCATTTTTGATACAGAGCATGATAATGTGTATATATTAAGTTAAGGTTTAAAAATAAAATAAGTGAAAAGGGTGACCATAAATCATTTTCAGTTTGTGGAAAAATAGTTCCTTTATTTTCTACTTAATGGATGAGAGTTTTAAGATATCAGATTGTGTAATTTTTCAGGGTAATCAATGGGTATATTATTTGCAGAGTATGACTTGTCGTTATCTGAGATGGGGTTTTCAGTGGTGATATTTTGTGCACCGATTTGAAGGACATCTTTATTTTAAATATTTTGTCACGAGTGGTTTCAGTCTTTTTAAGGGGGGTTATTTTTAACTTTAACCCACAGAATTTATATAATAGACTCTCCCTTCTGTATTAAGGGTCTTTTAGGTCAGTTCATTATTTATAGCTGTGGGTGTTTTGCAAGAATTTATTCTTCTTAAATGTAGGACATTGTGTAGACCCTGGTCTGATTGCAGTTTTGGCCAATAAGGGTCTACAGTGGCTGAAGGTGTGATAGCAGTCACAGGGGTAATTTAGGGCTAAATCCTTTTTTGCACATGGATGAAAGAATTTCTTGTTTTCATATCAGTTTTGTGGTTATATAGATAAACCCTGGCTACTTTTAAAATCTTACTAAAAGTTGCATGTAAAGGTGTTAGTAAGTGGGTACTTAGACAGGATTAAGCATATTGTGCAAGTGTGGGGACACAAATATTTAAGATCGGTAGTTTTTATAACGGTTTTACGTGACTGAATGAAATTTTACAATAATTTGCGTGCAAGAGTAAAAAATTGGAATGTAGGCACAGGGGAGATTTTTTGATTAAGTGGGTGAATCCATTGTTATGTGATTTGGATTAAATATTTGTCATAAGCCTGCCACGATAATTGACTCCGTTGTGATTAATAGAGATCCTTCTATGTAAATTATATCAGTGTTCGTGAATAAAATAGTGGTTAATTAATGTATGGCTGTCAAAATAGGACTTTATTAAATTTTGGAGTTTTATCCTTGAGTTTATCTGTAGTTTATTTATGGGTTGAGTGATACCGAGTTGATTGGATTGATTTCTGAATAATTATCAAGGAATTACGCAGCTTTTGTAAATTTTGGTTCCTGATGGGTATTCTGACCCGTTGTTTATCTTAATTGATAAATATTAGTTACGTCTGCTGTATTATAATAATTTTGCTAGTTATTTGGATAAAAACAAGATATAGGAGAGTATTTAAGTGTGAAAAAAATGTTTGAATTATTTGGAAATATTTAAAAAGCAAAATATAGGAGAGTATTTAAGTGTGTGAAATTAAGATTGAAATATTTGGAAATATTTAAAAAGCAAAATATAGGAGTGTGAAATTAAGTTTGAATTACTTGGAATTATTTTAAAAAGTGATCTATCATTAAAAAGAAGGGAGAATGGCGATTTAATACTAATGTTGAATTTTTTATATAGGTCAAAAGTTCAGAATTGAACATAAGTAAAACCATGAACTTCATTGATACTTGAAAGAAACCTAAAGATAGGTCAGTAAAGCAAAGTTGTGTTTATGGATATTATATGTAAATCGCTGTTAATTGAAGTAAAAGGAAGAGCGCAATTGCCACAAAATGTTTATGAAGGAGGAAGTGCTTTTCGAATCGCTGCCAGCAAAACTGCCTGTGGGATTTATAAAAAATGGTGTGAAACTGAAAAATAATATAAAAAATAATGTAAACCATAATAATAATAATAACAATATTGTAAGTAAAGTGGCAGAAATGAGGTCAAAAGCAAGCGCCAGTGTTAAATATGTGCACTCCAAAGTAACGCTCTATTACAGTAGCCGAGTTGAATTAAAGTGGCGAAGAGCGTTACATCACTGCCAGACTTGCGAATTCGGCAGTAACGTTAAAGGTGAAAGTTCAATCTGTGGTGCAATTCATTATGGGATATGTACGCCTGTGACAGTTGACCAACTTTTGGCTGCGTTGCCACATAAAGTTGGCCGAGCCACAACACAATCTTTCAGACACGCACACACTAAAACTGGACCTAGTCATATGGGATTACCGACGGGAAAACACCATTCTACCTCACACGTTCCTTCTAGTCATTCATCCACTGTTGTTGTTCAGGTAATGTTCCGATGGGCATGGTTTATGTTCATTGTTGTTGTTGTTCTTTAGATGAATGTTTATGTTATGAATGCATATTAGCATTGTAATGATTGTAATTAGGCATCAAGTATGCCCTTCATTTCTTACTTTATGAATCTTTCCCTTGTTTTCTTTGTCATTATTTGGAGGGACCACATATATATAATCTTTACTTTCATCATCATCATCATCATCATCCACATCATCATCATCCACTAACACTATCATCATCATCATCATCATCATCACCCACTTTTACTCATCATCATCACCATTATCATAATCCTTTACTCTCATCATCATCATCATCATCATCATCATCATCATCATCCACTGTCACTATCATTATCATCATCATCATCATCATCATCATCATCCTAGTCATCAGTATTGTTATCACAATTACTTTTCTTGTCATAAACTTCATAATTGCATGTCAAAATTTTAATGTTACTGAAAATCAATTTAATAATATTTAACAACAGCAGCTACAGCAACATAATCTTATCAATCATCATTTTCCTTATCACAGTCATCGTCACCATTGTCATCATTTTCCTCCTTGTAAGATTTTACTTGTCATGCTTACATTAAACATGGAAATTATTACATTATTAGTCAGAACTCAACTTCATGTTAGGCTGAGATAAATTGGCTTCCGTTTTCATGACTCAAGTTATGAAATTGTAAACAGTATAATAGTTTATTTAGTAAATTAATACATTTAACAAGTATACATTTCATGTGTACAATGTAATTCAGCAATAGCTGGTTTTTACTTTTCTATAATTGATACCCATTTTTATTGCATATGTCACTTTGAGATCATATATTCAGAATTGACATATCATGCAATGAATTCTAGTTTGATGTTTCATGTTACTGCATTTTAATGAATGATCAGAAGTTAGAATTTCAAATTACCCTTGCATCATTATGAAAATGAAAGAGAGTTATTGTCATTGTGAGGGTATTAAATTAGCTGTCAAGAAAAATGAAACCAGGGCACAGCCCTTGGTCTTCACAAACTATAATACCATGCCTCTGTTCACTTGCTGCTATATCCCTTCACACCATATTACGCATTTTACGCATGTGCTACCAGTGTAGATCCAGATCTGTGCCATTTGATCTGGATCTGCACTGGTGGCATCTTGGTAAAAAATAACCTAATGAATCTTAAAGTGAAAAGTGTAGATCCTTATCACAGACCTGCCAGCTGATCGGGATCTACACTGTTTGCCCTCACAACAAAGGTGTACCTGTGCAGTAAAGGGATTTTATGTTGTTGACTCCACAGTTGCACTTTAATGTGTAACTACTTGAGATCTAGATCAGCCCACATGGATATTTCTGGCCAAGAAGCAAACAGTGCAGTTCTAGATCAGATGGCATGATTTTGCTGGCTGATCTGGATCTTCACTTGTCGCATACAGAATAAAACCTGTAGATGTGGAGTAATGGGTTGACTGGACAACACACCATATTATTTACTCTCAGCTGTTAACCTTGAAACTGGTAATAATGCAGTTTTAGTTTTTATCACAAACTTTCCACGGGCCTTTTTTATGATGTTGATAACAAGAACTGTGATGGGATAGGCTGATTTGTTCACTAGCATTATAATGGGCTTTTATTTTGAAAATAGAAATAATGATAAAGTTAAATCGTAAAACAGTTTGTGGTTTTAGTTTTTGGTATAAAAACTTTGGTTCATTATTAAATTGTGTGCAGTGAATGCACCTATTCTAATATTAAAGTTATAAATTTCAGCCGTAAAGCAGACCCAACAAAACAACTGCAACAACAAGAAATTGAAGTGCAGTTGAACAGTTTCATTTATACAATGGCTTCATTCTAACTTAGATGCATATAGTCAAAGTTCCCTGGTGTCAAATACACACTAATTAAACCCTCCCATGAAAAATGATACGATATCATCATACTTGTCCTTTGTATCAGCAGAATTGTCAAGTTCTACATAGCATTGCTCAGAACTTATATCTGTCAGTACTGTCAAGTTCTACATAGCTCAGAACTTATATCTGTCAGTACTGTCAAGTTCTACATAGCTCAGAACTTGTATCTGTCAGTACTGTCAAGTTCTACATAGCTCAGAACTTTTATCTGTCAGTACTGTCAAGTTCTACATAGCTCAGAACTTATATCTGTCAGTACTGTCAAGTTCTACATAGCTCAGAACTTGTATCTGTCAGTACTGTCAAGTTCTACATAGCTCAGAACTTATATCTGTCAGTACTGTCAAGTTCTACATAGCATTGCTCAGAACTTGTATCTGTCAGTACTGTCAAGTTTTACATAGCTCAAAATTTATATCTGTCAGTACTGTCAAGTTCTACATAGCATTGCTCAGAACTTATATCTGTCAGTACTGTCAAGTTCTACATAGCTCAGAACTTATATCTGTCAGTACTGTCAAGTTCTACATAGCATTGCTCAGAACTTATATCTGTCAGTACTGTCAAGTTCTACATAGCTCAGAACTTATATCTGTCAGTACTGTCAAGTTCTACATAGCTCAGAACTTGTATCTGTCAGTACTGTCAAGTTCTACATAGCTCAGAACTTATATCTGTCAGTACTCTCAAGTTCTACATAGCTCAGAACTTATATCTGTCAGTACTGTCAAGTTCTACATAGCTCAGAACTTATATCTGTCAGTACTGTCAAGTTCTACATAGCTCAGAACTTATATCTGTCAGTACTGTCAAGTTTTACATAGCTCAGAACTTATATCTGTCAGTACTATCAAGTTTTACATAGCTCTGAACTTATATCTGTCAGTACTGTCAAGTTTTACATAGCTCAGAACTTATATCTGTCAGTACTGTCAAGTTCTAGATAGCATTGCTCAGAACTTGTATCTGTCAGAACTGTCAAGTTCTACATAGCTCAGAACTTATATCTGTCAGTACTGTCAAGTTCTACATAGCTCAGAACTTATATCTGTCAGTACTGTCAAGTTCTACATAGCTCAGAACTTATATCTGTCAGTACTGTCAAGTTCTACATAGCTCAGAACTTATATCTGTCAGTACTGTCAAGTTCTACATAGCTCAGAACTTATATCTGTCAGTACTGTCAAGTTCTACATAGCTCAGAACTTATATCTGTCAGTACTGTCAAGTTCTACATAGCTCAGAACTTATATCTGTCAGTACTGTCAAGTTCTACACTGTTCACCACATGGGCTACCCTTGTAGTTCCAGGTCTGCCAGCACATCCATGCTTCCTGATAATGGATCTGCACTGTTTGCCTTCTGATCAGTAATGACCTAATGAATCTAACTGATAAATGTAATCACGTGGCATGGATGTGCAGGATGATCTGAATCTACACTGTTTGCTCATGCAATAAAGTCGTAGATATGGATGGAGAAAAGTGTTAATTTCCAGAAATTAAATAATAATTTTTGCCTTGGTCAGAGTTGTTCTTCAACCCCTGTCTCTGGGTTTTCCTTATTCAGCTAGATAACAGAATGTAACAAGAGCATTTTGGTCCCATTTTTATCTCCACACTTAATCACATCTGTGATCTTTGATAGTTTATCAGGGATAATCATTTCCTTAAGAAAGCGGGCTATCAAAATATATATAAGGACATAATATGTGCTAATAGCCTAGCACTTGAATACAGGTGGGTCAAGTTACTTTTCAAGGGGAAAAAATGAGTGTTATTGTAGCGCAATCTTTGATTTAAGATTAAAATATGTTTACGGGGATGGATGACAGGTTGAGATGTATTACTGATACGAAATTTTTGACATTTTTGAAATGAGGGGGGTGAAACAATAAAGGAAAAAGGAGAGCATAAGTTCTTTGACCGTGAGCGCAATTAATTATGTTCATGCTGTTAATTGTATTTTAATGTTTAACACATTAATTTTGAATTAAAAGTAGCGATTTAAGTATTAATTAGAAAATGGAGTTTTATAAATACCGTAAAATTCATTTTAAATGCTCCTATGCGTTAAATTTTCTGAAAAGGGGGGCTTATTATTTAAAATATTTATTTTTATTCTAATATACGCTTCTCAATGATATTGGATATGGATTAACTGATTTTTCGCTGAAAAATACCATGGGGAAGCGTTTATTAGGGGAGGGGCGTTTAAAAGGAACTTTACAGTAAAGCCAGATGATGTAGGGAAATATATTTTGGTTGTTTGTGTCAAAGCATATCTATTTATCTTGTGTCTAATCAAGTGGTAAATATCAGTTGCTTGAGGGACATACCAAGTTTGAATAATTAAAACCAAACTTAATCAACAGTAAACAGTAAACAATAATGTAATAAATGTGATATGATACTACCACAACATGTTGATTTGTTTGATATTCCAGTAAAGAGTCCATAGACATTTTTAACCATTCACTCCTTATATGTGCAGACTTATCTGGATCTACACTGGTCACACATGCGATTAAATGCATATAATTAAATATATATATATATATATATATGGATAAATACCTGACGAAGACTTAAAAGTCGAAACACATAGTGAACATATTTTCAGAATTCTTGTGTTGTTTTGCATACAACTTTTTATTATATATAAATGGAGTAAAGGTTAACTTAAAATAAACCTTGATTCCAGGACAAGGAAGCACATTACACTTAGTGCCTGTTACTCCC
Source organism: Corbicula japonica (assembly GCA_038501625.1). Lineage (NCBI taxonomy): Eukaryota > Metazoa > Mollusca > Bivalvia > Venerida > Cyrenidae > Corbicula > Corbicula japonica. Next base: position 183,751 of record JAZAYU010000418.1, on the reverse strand, counting down.
TGTAAATGGCTAATAAGCATATGTGTGACCAGTGTAGATCTGGATCATCCTGCACATCCATGCCACCTGATCAGGTTCTACACCAGTCTGTTTTAGATTCAATAGGTATTCTTACTTCGGGCCAAGAAGTTACATGTGTAGATTTTAATCAGACCTCACAGATGTGTCTCTTGTTATACCACTGTGATCAACTCTAGTTGCACACCAAAGTGCTTTTAAGTGCACATTTACTTTTATAATTACTTACCCTTTCCTCCATAGACCTTAATTGCGAGGTTGAAATGCAAGGGCGAAAAGTTTAGATCCAGATCATCCGGCACATCTGTGCGACCAGTGCAGATCCTGATTAGCCGGTTGCACATGCGTAAAAATGTGTATATGATGGAAAGGGTTGATTTTATAATAACTTACACAGTTTGTTGGTTTGTTTACTTTAAGTGACAGTGACATGCGAGTGGCAAGTAATAAAGCCCCAAGCAAACTATTCCAAACTCAGGCCGAGTCAAAATGTTAAATGTTGCAAAATATATAACCATATTGTTGACTCTTTGACAGAATCTCATTTATAAGATGTTTCAATTTTTTTGTGGTATCTCATTTTTTGTTATAATGTATTTATTATAATGCATTTATAATTGAATACTTTATATAGTAACCATCTTTAAATTGTTAGACAACTCTTCAGCTTTATCAGTTGCATAAAAGCCTCGAGCCCCAAGATCATAAAACTGAAAATGGACAAGTCCTCAAATCTCAAGCATCCGATTGGCTGAAATGGAGACTAGTTTCTAATCAGATGCTTGAGATTTAAGACTGATCTCCAGTCTCAGTTTTATGATCTTCGGCTCAAAGACTCAAGGTGATATAACTGAGACCAGACCCAGTTCTTAGCAATCTCATTGGTTAAAATTGAGCCCAGTCTCACAAGTGACTATTGGGAAGCTTGAGATTTGAGACTGGTTTCCATTCTAAGTTTTATAACTTTGCAGCCTGATCTAATTTGTGGGTATGTCCTTGTAAGACAGGTAAAAAAAAGTATAAGAAAGTTTAACCTTTTACTCTGCTGTCTGATCAGGATCTTCTCTGTTTGCTTTTAGATTACTTAGTTTATATCTGATCAAGATGCAAACATGGATGTGCCATTGTTACATTCAAGAACATCAACTTGACATATGTTTTGTGGGTGTTTGTTGTGGTGGTGGTGGGGGGGAATAAACAGTAACTGTTAATTGACAATCTTTTTTTTTCTGACAACACAAGCACATCATTGCTGTAAAAGTAATTGTGCATGCATCAAACTTCAGTGAGGTTAGACACCCTGGTACCTAGGATGTTTACATTTTGTTAACTACTACCTTCAGATTAGCACATTCCTCCCCATCTTAAATACAAACAATGAAGATAATTCTCTCCCAACTGTCAGTCCTGTTTGTTTTAATCCTGCTTTATTACAATTTCCTTACTTGATGGAACACCCACACTCTGTCTTCTCTCTAATCAGCTTTCTAATGCTGGACCCTAGTTTCTTTTAACCCTTTCCGCCATAGACACACTTGGTGCGTGGCCGAACAGTGTAGATCCAGATCAGCCGGCACATCAATTCCGTCTGATCATGATCTGCACTGGTCACTTTTTGGTCAGAAATAACCTTATAAATCAAATAGTGAACAGTGCAGATCCTTAGGAGACGGCACAGATGTGCCTGCTGATCTGGATCTACATTGTTTGCCCATGGCATAAAGGTGTGTATTATGGAGGAAAGGGTTATTTACTTTTATAAGTATCATGCATGAGTGTGAGGTGAAGATGGAAAAATCTGTCACCGAGGGTTAACTGTTTTGCGGGAACGAGGCTCTGCCGAGTTCCCGCCAAAACAGTTCACCCGAGGTGACAGATTTTTCTATCTTTACCGAATTTCTCATGCAAGATACTTTTTCTTGCATACCTTTTATTATTTATAACATTTTTGTGTAAGTATACAAACTTATTTATTTTCATTATGCTGAAATATTGACGTTAAAGCAATCTTTTTTATAAATGACGTCACTAACATGAATATATAACGTCAGATATTTGAAGACGTGACGTCACTCACGTGACTCATTCTACATGGGGGGGTGTAGGATCGAAATTTCCTACACGGGTGAAAACACCGGATAACCTGATCTGGTATGCAAGAAAACCTTTTACTCCATATAATTCTATGCGTTTTAATGCATGTACAACCATCGTAGATCCTGATCAGCTGGCACATCTGTGCCATCTGATCTTGTTCTTCATTGGTTGTATCTTGGTTATAATAACCTAACGAATCAGAAAGCAAACAGCATAGATTCTGATCAGATGGCACAAATATGCCAACTGATCTGGATCTACACTTCGCGATGCAATAAAGGTGTATTTATGGAGGAAAAGGTTAATTAATTTGACTGATCTGGATCTACACTTCGTCCATGCAATAAAGGTGTATTTATGGAGGAAAAGGTTAATTAATTTAACTGATCTGGATCTGCACTGTTTACCCATCTGTTAAAAGGTGTACAAGAAAGGATTATGGGCCTTCCAAAAGTCTGCAGTACAGAACCCTTTCAATGAAATTTACGTTTTCCAGTATTTAGGGACTTTGCATGAGTTTTATGAATAGTGTAAACTCAGATCAAGCTTTATAGATCGATATGGGCCTACACTGGTAACATTTAGACATTCTGTACACCTGTTGAACTGCCCAAACTTTAATTATTTAATGCAAATAAGCTCATTTTTGCTGCAGTTTTTTCATGTTGATAATCTTTTTGTTTTCATCATCCTCTTCATCACCTGACCATATCATCATCATCATCATCATCAACAACAACACCATTACCACTGCCACCACCATCATTAACATCATAATTATTATCATCACCATTATTATCATGGTCATCATCATCATCAGTACCTTAACCACCACCAACACCATCATTAACATCATCATCATCATCATCATCATCATCATAATCATCATCATCATCATTTCAAATAATTTTGTATTACCATGTTCATCATTTTTAGAGAATCAACAGCATAATTATTATATATTGCCTGTGGTAAATGTGGTTTCCATTTTCTGAACTTACATAAGTTAATGCTTTGAAGTTATCCGACAATAATTGGTTTACCTTTCCCCATCTGATAACCATTACTTGAGTTGTGTTTGTATTTATGAAAATATTTGAGATGGTCCAAGACAATCATTATCTCATTGATGCAGTAAATATTTAGACTGCTGAAAAAGTGGATGTGTTATATCACTTTACTTGTAGTGCTTGGGCAGTGTAGATCCAGATCAGCCAGCTCTGCCATCTGATCAGGATCTACACTGTTCACTTTTTTATTTAGTTCATTTCTGACCAAAAAAGCCTGCAGTGTAGATCCTGATCAGATGGCATGGATGTGCCGGCTGTTCTAGATCTACACTGTTCATCCATGTGTTAAAAGGAGTATTTATGTAGGAAAGGGTTTAGCCACCCTCAGGGTGTTCTGGCAGGTTCTGTATGCAATTCACTGTTCGAGATTCCAGTGACAGTCCTAACTGACAGTGCAATATACTGGTAATCATAAGTGACTCAAGGGCAATAACTCAGTGCACATCTACCTCTAATTTTAGATCAGCCCATTGTTGCAGTTGCCAGTAAGTGCTGTTCGACATTTTTGGACTTGCAGAACTTTTGAGATTTCTGCTTTCAATTCTGCTATTGCATTTTTCGTTAACAGTCATAAAGCTAAATCTCATTTTTTATGCAATATATTGTCACTTTAGTGCAATTACCATATCACTGGTGATTTCAATGGTACTTACACCATTTTTGCATCAAGGTTATGATATGTGACTTGTGTACAAGGGCAATAACTCAGTTGCTCATCTGTGAGTAATTTTCAATCAACCAATTGTTGCAGGGGATTATAAGGGTTTGTTTTTTTTTACTTATTTGGGTCACAGACTTAGAAAAACATTTTCTATTTATTCAAAGTTTTCTGTTTCAGATGCAATTGTTGAATAATTATGGCACCCATGTTTTGAGGTAATAAAATCAGTGACATCCAATTGATGAATTTGTTTTCTTAGAACCTACCAATATGTTTTGTATTTCCAGACAATCTCAAATGGCTCATCTTCCAAAGATAAAGAAAACAGTATTCTACGAGACATCCAAGATAAAGAGCTAGAAAAGGAAAACACCGACTTAAATGTTCAAAATAAAAATGGCTCCTTGCCTACAAACAGTATTTTACCAGTCTCCGCAAAGGAGAGTAGTCGGACTAAAAAGAAAGACAGCTTAATAAATAAAACATTTAATAAATCTGTGATACAAAATGCGAATATACCAAAGTTTCACTTCCCAATGGGTCGGCCGCCCGAGAAGAGTGACTCGGAGGAAGTTTTGTTACGGGTTTCGCAAGAGTTCTCTAAACTTGAAGGCGGAAAAGCTCTCAAGCAACACATGGGAATTATTACAAAGGTTTGTATTCTGTTTCTTTGGTTTCTTTTACAAAAAATTTAGTTTGTTTATTCATTATACTGAATAATAGTTATAATTGTATTTTCAATGTTTAAGCATTCATGTGGACATTGCTTTTCACGAAATATTAACAAAATATAAGTAGAATGATAGATTTAACATTCCACCCTTAAATAATTCTTTCAAACTTTAACAAACTGCCTTCCCAATGCACAAACTTTATTTACAGAATTAATAAAGAAACCAAGTTCAGTTTGTAACCAACAAGAACACAGAAAACATTTTAAAAACATAAATTATTAATAGGCATTCAAAAATAGGCTTGAAATATTTTTTCCAGTTAAGGTAAATATAACATTGTGTCAATTTTGATGTTATTTTTTCTCGAAATCGGCTATCATAGCTGCTTCCCTGTTTTGGTAAAAATCTCTGCTTGTGTTAATGGCTCGAAATTATTGCTGTCACATTATGGGAATGTGCCTTTCACGTAAGAAATTGTACAAAAAAAAATCAAGGACTTGGTAATAGTTGAATCAGAGATTAAACATGGCTTGACCCAAGATTTAGTTGTGATAGTTCATCCTTTGCTCTTTAGATACGACTTTGATGGCGACTGTGTGAACAGTGTAGATTCAGCTTAGCCATCACATCTGTGCCATCTGATCAGGTTCTACACAGTTCTCTAGATTCTTCAGGTTATCTCTGACAAAAAGGTGACCAGTGTAGATCTAGATCAGATTACATGGATGTGCCACCAGATCTGGATCTACACAGTTTGGCCATGAAGTAGTTGTATACAGAGTAAAAGGTTAATAAATTGAACTAATGGTAACCATTATATATATACTATATAATCATAATCCAACTTTAAACTAGTTCCACCCCTTGAGCATTTGTTCTGGAAATGTAAAAACTTGGATATAGTCACATCGTTAACTGCCCACATACATCAGCTGTGTGTAATTGATGTAACATACGGACTATGCCAGAGTTATGTCCCCTCTCAGAGTGTGTCCCTGCTTCAAGTCTGCTGACACATAGTGGATAGGATCATAGTTACTCCTACAACAGACAAGCAGGGAACCATCTTCAAGAGTCACCACCCCAGGTGGTCCTATCAATTTATTGTTTTTGTACAAAGTGGTTATCTTCCCTTATAGCACTATTTTTCAACAAAATTGCTGTCCCTATCACTAACATACAATTTTTGCAACTCTGTGCATATAGCTATATATCTTGGACTACTGAATGTATTGCTTAAGGCTGCTGGCAGTAAGAAATCATGGTATATGTTTCCATAAATGTCCAGCTCCAGAACACTGTTTTGGACCCTGGCAAGCAACATAGAGCATATAATCTGTGTTAGTGATTCCCCAACATGATCTGTGTACTTGTAACGTGTTTATAATGGATATCTCATCAGTCCTGATTTTCACACCTCACCCTTTTCTGGCAGTGTGACAGCAGCATCCTTCCTGGACAGTTTGGTTATATCAAATGGAGAGGTGTTTAAAGTCATTAATTTCTTTCACAACAGATTTTTTATTGATGTCCACAATTTCAATTTCTTGTTTTCATAGTCAGCCAGTAGTAATCTGTTGAGAGGTTGAAATACACACCCAATAATATCACAGCTATGTCGATCAGATTCAACTTTGATATAGATCTTTTTCTTTGGATAAAGTGTTGCAGATTTTAAAGACTGTCCTCTGGAGGTGTTTGAGTGAAAAACATGCATTACCTGTGTCACTTTATTACTAAAATATTATAGCTTATTTAGTTAATCAGACATCATTTGTTTCTTTAACCAAGAAATTATTGATAAATATTAAATATGTTGTAAAAATGATGCAAAAAATTCCCAATTTCTGGCAAAAAGTTGTGAAATTTCAGAATTCCAGGGGTATGGGTCATATTCCCAAAATGGTGAAAAAAAAGCCCTGCTCATGTGTTCATGTGTATGAATAATATATCTTGAAATCTTTAAATACTGAAACATGTATTATTTGTATTTTCAGACATGTGGTTTACCTCTGTACTGGAAGTGTCCATTGTTCCAGGCCTGTGGGGGCGGAAAGCAGGGTTTTATCACCTACCAGATGTTCTCATCACTATGGAAAAGGTACGTAAATCACTGCACACTTCCCAAAGATGAAAAAAGTGTAAGACATTTGGTCAGACAAGATGTGAAAATCTGTCTGACCAAAACATGTTAAGCATAAAATAAGGCATCATTTAGATTGCAGAGTACCGAAAAGTAGGAAATGGGCCAAATGGTGGTGGTGCAAATTGACATGATGACAAATACGTTAAGAATTGCATTCAGATATCCTCACTTATTTCCATCAGAACAGCTTCCAACCAAAATGGCGTAAAATTGGTAAATTTTAACATAATAATTTATGTTTTTAAAAAAGAAATAAGCAGTTCAAATTTTTGTCAGACAACAAATTTTTGTCCGATAACATAAGAACACATGTCAGACAGGCCCAAATTTTACCAGACAGGTCCAACAGACTGGCTTCTTTCAGGAACTTTGTTTCTGTAGGTTGGTATTTAGCTCAAATGTTGGAGAATAATAAGAAAACCGAGCCTAACCGCCCCAGTCACTTTGTTTCGATGTCAGCATTCTGTTGAAGTTTTTTATGTATTAAGTTTATAACTTTGTAACTGCTAAAGATATAATTGACAACTTCATACATTAAATACCATCATTAACTGTAAGTTCCTTAACTCTCCTAAACTATTGTAAAGTTAAGTCCCTTTTTCACCTAGATCTTGTTTTAAAAATTAGGATATCAACTTAAGTTTTGGAATATGTTTACCATCATGATCTACTTCATCAGTTCATTTCTACTGTTCTAGCCCGCCCGGCTAGCTCAGTGGATAGAGCATCGGACTGTCAATCCAGGGGTCGTGAGTTTGATCCCCAGCCGAGGCGGGAAAAATTTCTCCGTGACAATTGAACTCGGACATTGCGTCTGAGAGTCATTTGTCCCTCACCTCTGATTCAAGTGAGGAAGCAGTCAGTCGCTTGCGGAGAAATTGGTTAGTACTGGTTAGAGACCCAGGAACACCGGTTAGGTGGACTGACCACCGGGATATAACCAGAAAGGTGTTGAAACCAGGCGTTAAACCCCAAACAAACAAACAAACATTCTACTGTTCTAGTGTGTATACTAGAAGAAAAGCTCAAAACTGTTGAAGTGATCTAAGTGGTCCATTAGTTGTTTGTTGGCACCAAAAACTTGTTGTAAGGTCTTAATGTAATCACAAACATGAAAGATCTTAATTCTTGTTTTGCAAATAAATCTGAACTTGCCAACTACAAAGTTTGTTGCGGATGAATTTGTTCAAAGTGAATGAAAAAGAAACAATTTAAGATTTAACCCATTACTCCATGGGATATCACTGTTGTCCATGGCTGACCAGTGTAGAACGATGTCGGGTAGCACATTCATGCCAACTGATCAGGATCTACACTGTTCACTAGGTCATGAGCTCATTTCTGACCAAGAAGCTGATGGTGTAGATCCAGATCAGATGACACAGATGTGCTGGCTGGTCTGGATCTACACCGATTTAATGTGATAAAACCACAATATGTGGAGAAATGGCCTAAACATGTAAATTTTACCAGCAGATGGAAAATTCACATCTCTGTATAAAAATTCTTCTCTAGTGAAAAGCTACAAGTTGCGACAAAAATATCTGCAAGGAATTTTAATGTTCAGCCATTAATATGATGATACTAGTCGAACTTTCTAATACAAATTTATCATGAAGGGGGGTAGTTTGATTCCCGGAGTTCACAGATAATTCACTGTTTCAGAAGGAGAATTTTTCATTAAGGGTCCTTAACTTCAGGTATTTTGACCCTTGTTTGACCAGTGTAGAGCCAGATCAGCCAGAAAATAGAAATAAACAAATTAATCTAAAAGCAAACAGTGTAGATCCTGATCAGACAGCACGAATGTTGCTGTTCATCCATGCTGTGAAGGCATAGATATGGAGAAACAGATAAATATGATGATACAAACTGAACTTACGATTTCAAATTGATCAGGAAGGTGGGGAAGTTCACAGATACTTTAGAGGTTCAATAAGGTGCAGTCTTCATTGAAGCTCCTCTTAATGATACATGGCAAGGTTTCAACAATGTTTATGTTATAGTTATTAGAGATCCTGCTTGGAATAGTTCCATCCCATGCAATATATGACAGGAAAAATGATTGGAAAACAAGATTGCTGGTGATGTTAGAAAACTATCATCTGTGTGAACATTACTAGAAAATGTTATCTTGATTAATGGATTTGAACTTTCAAGTATCTGCCACTTGATTTGATTAAATTAGTTCTTTAATTTGTAAAAAGTTGCTGAGATTTTATCCTGGTACATGTTGTTCATAGGTAAACACAATGAAAAAAATGGCTATCCCCACCTGCCATCTGATCCAGGATCTACATTGTTCTAGATTCATTAGATTACCAAGATGTGTCCAGTGTAGATCCAGATTTGAGGCACACACCTGTGTCCTCATATAGCCATATAATCATATATCAACACTTTCACATATGTTAAAATGCGTATATAAGGAGAAACAGGTTATTTCTCTATGGGTATGCCTTTTATTCCATTTGCGATTTATCTGCATTTAGACCAACCTGCACATTTGTGCAGTCTGATCAGGATCTAGACTGTTGTTGTTAGACTCATTAGGTTATTCCGATAAGAAGCAAACAGTCCTGATCAGACTGCAGGCTGGACAAGATCTAGAGTGGTCACGCATAAGATATAGACCATGAATAGTATTTTCACAAATGTCATAATTGTGAGTGAAAATAAGTTTATTCCAGTGTTTCTTCATTCTTGATATATTTCAGCAGCAATGTTGTTGTTATTTACAGGTTAACTCAAACCTGCCATGATCATGCAGCTATGTTTGTTACATTACTTGCCAAACCGGGGACCAACTACATAGAAGATGATGATTTGGTTCCCCTTCTGCAAGTAAGTATTCATACCGTAATTATGTCATTAAAATGAAACATTCTGTTTCTTTGGTCATCTAAATGTTTTGGGCTTCAAATAAGATTTGATCCTTGAATTAATCTGCCTGTGTGTCAAATTCCTGCTGTATTTCTATTTTGTTTTGTGTGGATTTAATATTTTGCTTTTTTCTGTTTGGAAATTATCTTTGTTTAATTTAATTTAAAAATTAATGAGCTTTTAGTGCAGAAAAAGTACTGACACAGATAGAGCATTTACAGTTTGAAGTAATACAAATACACAATTACCTCGACACAAGGTATGAGTGTGCAAATTTGATGGAGAAAAGAACCCAAATTAATTTCTCATGGGCGTCACCCTCTTACAGCTCATGCAATATTTTTAGTTGATGTTACTAGTTTAAAGAATGAAATATTTTGTTGTAAACTTACAAATTCTTATTTATTATATACCCATGAATGATTTTAGCATAGTGCATCGTTAATCGGCAAAATTGATACAACTCGTCAGATTAGAAATTCCATATCAAACAATGTCCAGCTTCCCGTGTTCTATGTGTCGTCATATACTACATCACACTAGGTTGTCGTAATTTTCCGGCACATAACGAACTCCAAAATAGGAAATTTCTGTCGCAGTTTTACAAATGTTAAGGTATTTTTACGCCATTCATAAATTCATGGGCGGATCTAGCGGGGGGGTCGGGGGGGTCAGGACCCCCCCTGGAATTATCCGGACCCCCCCTGAAAAATATGTTGATATTAAATTTCGTTGTATAAATAACATATTTAAAGTCATCATTTGGGCTTGGACCCCCCCTGGAAAAAAATCCTGGATCCGCCCTTGAAATTTACTATCGCATTACTACCGTATATTCCCTATTAAACGCCCCCAGGGGCGTTACATTTTGCAAAGGGGGGGCATTTAATAGAGACCAACTATTGACAAAATGTAGTTTTCAATAATTGTGTTTTTTTATGCCCCCGCCATGTAATGGCGGAAGGGCATATAGTGTTCACCCTGGCTGTGTGTGTGTGTGTCAGTGTGTGTGTATGTTCGAAAATCGTGTCCGCTCTGTAACTTTGTTATTCCTTATTGGATTTTAAAATAACTTGGTATGAATGTTCACCATATCAAGACGGTGTGTCGCGTACAATACCCATGCCTGTAGGTCCAAGGTCAAGGTCACTGTTACTAAAAATAGAATTTTCTTGTCCGGGCTGTAACTTCCTTATAAATGGAGGGATTTCAAAATAACTTGGCACAAATGTTCACCATGACAAGGCGGTGTGTCGCATACAACACCCATGCATGTAAGTCCAAGGTCAAGGTCACTGTTACTTAAAATAGAATTTTGTTGGAAAAATCTTGTCCGCTCTGTAACTTTGTTATTTCTTATTGGATTTTAAAATAACTTGGTATAAATGTTTACCATATCAAGACAGTGTGTCGCGTACAATACCCATGCCTGTAGGTCCAAGGTCAAGGTCACTGTTACTAAAAATAGAATTTTCTTGTCCGGGCTGTTACTTCCTTATGAATGGAGGGATTTCAAAATAACTTGGCACAAATGTTCACCATGACAAGGCGGTGTGTGGCGTACAACACCAATGCCTGTAGGTCCAAGGTCAAGGTCACTGTTACTAAAAATAGAATTTTGTTGGAAAAATCTTGTCCGCTCTGTTACTTTGTTATTTCTTATTGGATTTTAAAATAACTTGGTATAAATGTTCATCATATCAAGACGGTGTGTCGCGTACAATACCCATGCCTGTAGGTCCAATGTCAAGGTCGCTGTTACTGAAAATAGAATTTTCTTGTCCAGGCTGTAACTTCCTTATGAATGGAGGGATTTCAAAATAACTTGGCACAAATGTTCACCATGATAAGGCTGTATGTCGTGTACAACACCCATGCCTAAGGTCAGAGGTCAAGGTCACTGTTACTAAAAATAGAATTTTGTTATAAAAATCTTGTCTGCTCTGTTACTTTGTTATTTCTTATAAAAGGATTTTAAAATAACTTGGTATAAATGTTCATTATATCAAGACGATGTGTTGTGTACAAAACCCATGCCTGTAGGTCCAAGGTCAAGGTCACTGTTACAAAAAATAGAAATTTCTTGTACTGGCTATAACTTCGTTATTAGCAGAGTGATTTCAAAATAATTTGGCACAAATGTTCACTATGACAAGGCATTGTGTTGTGTACAATTCCTATGCCTGTAGGTCCAAGGTCAAGGTCACATTACTAAAACCAGAATTTTCTTGTCTGGGCTGTGAGTTTGTTATTACTTATTGGATTTTCAAATAACTTGGTATTAATGTTCACCATGACAAACATGCATAGCGGGGGCATCCTTGTCCTATGGACACATTTCTAGTTTTAATAAATAACCGTAGGAAACAATTTTGTCATTTTCCTAGAACTTATCTTTAAAAAACTTAACCTGAAATGAAATTTTTCACACCGAAATGATTACAGCGGGGCTCCACTATATCGTGGTCCGTGGGGTCCATCCCCTCAAATCGCGATATTATCTGATCCGCGATATTAGTGGGACAAAGAACTAATGCTATTCTTAGGTCCGTACATGTATTACTTGTAACATTTTATCGGTTTATTGAAAATAAATCCTTTGTTTGCATGTTGTTTTGTTATTATCTAACAGGTGCTATAAAATTATTACTTTGTGAATTTAACTCACAAAAGTTTATACTGCGGGCGTTAGTCTAATGCGGAACTCATGTATTTGTTTGACCTGCACGCTGTTTTGAATGAAAACAATACGCTTGCAGTTTTAATCTTTATTGTTTATATCTTCAATCATCATTACTAAAATAATATTGTAAAACATAATGTAGGCATGAGCTTCTCAAATTAGAAGCCAATTAACAACATCAAACACATTTGTCATGCTATCTGCAGTAGGTGCAAAAAACAACCATTCAGTAACCATTTTGCGTACATGATTAGGTGCCCCAGTGTTTGTACAACAATTTATTACTTAACAATTTTATAACAGTTTGATATTTTAATAAACGTAGGAAACAATCAACAGTTCATAAAGAAACATTTTACAATTGTTTCAACGATTCTCGGTACGTTAATAAACGGGCATCATTGTCTTTATCGATTAACGCGGTATTAACGTTGTTACTTCCCTTTTTTCCCTTTCTTAATTTACAAAAAATGGCCATTGACAGAATTTTACTATCTTTTATGAAAAAAAAATGGCATCCAAGGGTCGACCGCGTTATATTGGATTTCGCGATATAGCGGAGCTCCACTGTATTTGGATTAATGCTGAGAGATTAAGATCGTCATGTCATGGTAAGTCACTCGTTTACTTTTGAAAAAAGACTGGGGGGGGGGGGGGGGGGGGCGTTTATTAGGGGAGGGGCGTTTAATAGGGAATATACGGTATTTTTATGCCCCCGAAGGGAGGCATATAGTAATCGGACTGTCAGTCCGTCCGTCCGAAATAATCTTGTCCTCGCTTCTTCTCCAAAACCACTTGAGGGATTTCTTTGAAACTTAACAGGAGTGTTTGTCACCAAAGCTTGTTGTGCATATCTTCAGGAATTTCTGCTCGGATTATTTGTGGCTGAGTTATGGCCCTTTTTAGCAAAATCTTGTCCTCGCTTCTTCTCTAAAACCGCTTGAGGGATTTCATTGAAACTTCACAGGAGTGTTTGTCACCAAGCCTAGTTGTGCATATCCTAAGGAATTACTGATCGGATTATTGTTGGCGGAGTTATGGGCCTTTTTACCTAACCATAACCCTAAACCCTAACCCTAAGGTAAATTTTGTTAAAGCAATAGAGGTAACATTTTTTGTCCCATTGTCATGAAATTTGGTCAGGATGTTTGTCCCAATGATTTCTCGGACGATTTCCAATATGGGTCATCAGGGTCCAAAAACTAGGTCACTGTTACTAAAAATAGAATTTTCTTGTTAACACTCTAGCGGTCACATTTTTGCTCCGATTGTCATGAAACTTGGTCAGGATGTTTGTCCCAATGATTTGTCGGAAGAGTTCGAATACGGGTCATCTGGGTCCAAAAACTAGGTCACTGTTACTAAAAATAGAATTTTCTTGTTAACACTCAGGCGGTCACATTTTTGCTCCAATTGTCATGAAACTTATTCAGGATGTTTGTCCCAATGATTTCTAGGAAGAGTTTGAATATGGGTCATCTGGGTCCAAAAACTAGGTCACTGTAACTAAAAATAGAATTTTCTTGTTAACACTCTAGCGGTCACATTTTTGTTCTGATTGTCATGACACTTGGTCAAGATGTTTGTCCCAATGATTTCTTGGATGAGTTTGAATATGGGTCATCTGGGTCCAAAAACTAGGTCACTGTTACTAAAAATACAATTTTCTTGTTAACACTCTAGAGGTCACATTTTTGCTCAGATTGTCATGAAACTTGGTCAGGATGTTTGTCCCAATGATTTCTCATACAAGTTTGAATATGGGTCATCTGGGTCCAAAAACTAGGTCACTGTTACTAAAAATAGAATTTTCTTGTTAACACTATAGTGGTCACATTTTTACTCTGATTATCAGATTGTAAAGAAACTTGGTCAGGACATATGTCCCAGTTATTAATTGGACGAGTTTGAATATGTGTCACCTGGTGTCAAAAACTAGGTCACTGTTACTAAAAATAGAAAAATCTTGTCCAGGCTGTAAATTTGTTATTTCTCATTGGATTTTAAACTAACTTGGCTCAAATTTTTACCATGACAAGGTGTACAATACCCATGCCTGTTGGTCTAAGGTCAAGGTCACTGTTACTAAAAATAAAATTTTCTTGTCTGGGCTGTTAATTCCTACTGAATGGAGTGATTTCAAAATAACTTTACATAAATGTTCACCATGACCAGGGGATGTGTTGCTTACAATACCCATGCCGGTAGGTCAAAGGTCAAGGTCACTGTTAATAAAAATAGCATTTTCTTTTCCAAGCTGTAGATTTGTTGTTTCTTATTGGATTTTAAAATAACTTGGTGTAAATGTTTACCATATCGAGATGTTGGGTCTCGTACAACACAACTTTGTTGTACTCAGGTGAGTGATAAAGGGCCATCATGGCCCTCTTGTTCATATTACCCACATCATATATAGTAAGGTCCATAACTCTAATAATCATTTTCCAGGATAATTTCCCCAATAATCTTCGAATTTTCTAAAAAAATGTAATATTTAACTTTATTTAACTATATATTTACTACAGACTTGAAACATATGATCCTTTCATCTTTCACATTATATGCATGCAGTATGCTTTTTCTTCCACAAGCATATTTTTCATTACATATGTTTATTTATTACATATGTATACCTATTCGATTTCAAAGCTGCATTTCGGGGGCATATGTCAATTTCAAGTGACAGCTCTTGTTATTTCTGCTATTATGTAAACCACGTATTTGACTAAAATTTTGTTGTTAATTTTATTTAAATTTGTTTTGAGCGAGAAGGGTGTATAATAAAAGGAATATCATGACAGTATGACTTTTGTAGGTTTGTATTATTTCTCGTTGCGTATGTAACCACATCACGCTCGACCTTCAGTCTCCCGCGATATTGTTTACATACCCAACTCGAAAAATACAAACCTACAGAATGCATACTGTTATAATATTCCATATTTATTTTCAGGATGTTGTAGATACTCATCCAGGTCTTACATTCTTACTTGAAGCTCCAGAATTCCATTCTAGATATGTAAATACTGTAAGTATCCCAGAATGTCATTCTGTAAGTATCCCAGAATTCCATTCTGTAAGTATCCCAGAATTACATTCTGTAAGTATCCCAGAATTACATTCTGTAAGTATCCCAGAATTTCATTCTAGATATGTAAATACTGTAAGTATCCCAGAATTCCATTCTAGATATGTAAATACAGTAAATATCCCAGAATTCAATTCTGTAAGTATCCCAGAATTCCATTCTAGATATGTGCATACTGTAAGTATCCCAGAATTCCATTCTAGATATGTAAATACTGTAAGTATCCCAGAATTCCATTCTAGATATGTGCATACTGTAAGTATCCCAGAATTCCATTCTAGATATGTAAATACTGTAAGTATCCCATAATTCCATTCTAGATATGTAAATACTGTAAGTATCCCAGAATTCCATTCTGTAAGTATCCCAGAATTCCATTCTAGATATGTAAATACTGTAAGTATCCCAGAATTCCATTCTAGATATGTAAATACTGTAAGTATCCCAGAATTCCAATTTGTAAATTAATATAAAAAAGATGCGATCAAACGAAATGCGATTTAACAAAACATGCAATCGAGTGAATAATTATGACAGTCTTGTAGGAATATAAACAGTGTAGAAAACATGCTATTTGGCAAATTTCAGTCCGGCAGATGATTTTCACACTTCCGTGAACGATGTCCGTTATTGTATTGTTAGGGAATTATTTACCCAAGCAGTTGTGACACAATATGCTATAAACAACCAGCTGGCGTGTTTGCTTGTAACACAAAATAACACAAAACAGTTTGAGTAATTAAATGTCAAATGTTTAAAATTGAATAAATCTAGTGCTTGCAGTCAGTTAGCATTCTTTGTGATTCCAACGCGCCTGTCTTGAGATGGCACTGCATTGCTTCATCAATGCTTTTGATCATACTGTGGGCACCCTGGTGTTCTGCATTTTTCTTGGATGCCATGAGATTGTGACCCTAGCGTAACAGGGGTTTACGCGACATGCTCATGTTGCTCTGATGAACAGAAACACACATTGCAGCTGTCAGAACATTTCTTCCTAATATTTACTCTCCAAAATGTTAATCTTCTAATTTCAGGTTATAGCTAGAATAATGTACTGTGTAAATAGGTCATGGACAGGGAAGATAACTATACCAGAACTTCGGAAATCTAACTTTTTACGGGTAAGAAGATTTACGTGCACATGCACTACTTAGGCTTATTTATACAGAACAGAAAATGTATTATGATTGTTATGTATGCTTTTGCATTATTTTCTCTGATCTAAAGCTATTGTCGGGTATATTTCCCCATCATTTACATTTCGGCTTGAGGATATGTAGAAGATGGAAACATTGCATTGTGTAAATTAGAGACTACACAATTTTAAAAGTACACAAAAAGTTAGAACATTTTTGTGTCGCTCTTTCGAAGATATGGCGACACATAGGGACTGCTTTGTCCGTCAGTCAGTCCGTCATTCCGTCGGTCACGAAAACTTAACGTTGGCTATAACTTTGCCATTTCTTAATATTTCTTCATCAAACTTTCAAATTATATTGCTTATGACAACACGCTCAAGATGATACCAAATTCTCAAGGTCAAGGTCACATTTGATGGAGTTATGCCCCTTTTTGTACTTATATTTAGACACGAAAACTTAACGTTGGCAATAACTTAGCCAATTCTTAATATTTCTTCATCAAACTTTCAAATTATATTGCTTATGACAGCACACTCGAGATGATACCAAATTTTCAAGGTCAAGGTCACATTTGATGGAGTTATACCCCTTTTTGTACTTATATTTAGAAACGAAAACTTAACGTTGGCAATAACTTTGCCAATTCTTAATATTTCTTCATGAAACTTTCAAATTATATTCCTTATGACAACACGCTGGTGATGATACCACATTCTTTAGGTCAAGGTCACATTTGATGGAGTTATTTCCCTTTTTACAAAAACTTAACATTGGCTATAACTTTGCCATTTCTTAATATTTCTTCATCAAACTTTCAAATTATATTCCTTTTAACACACGCTCCTGATAATACCACATTCTTTAGGTCAAGGTCACACTTGATGGAGTTATTCCCCTTTTTATGAAAACTTAACATTGGCTATAACTTTGCCATTTATTAATATTTCTTCATCAAACTTTCAAATTATATTCCTTATGACAATACGCTCATGACGATACTATATTCTTAAAGTCAAGGTCACATTTGTTGGAGTAATGCCCCTTTTTGTACTTGCATTTTTATTCCGACAGCACCAGAGGGCGACACAAGTGTTCAACTGAACACCCATCTAGTTTTTTAACTTGGCTGTCATTATGTCTCCCACCACGTAGTGGTGTGGGAGACATTTTGATTTGCTCCTGTCTGTCCGTCCGTCCGTCTGTCTGTCTGTCACACTTGTCCGCTCTCTAAGTCAAACAGTTTTCATCGGATCATCACCAAACTTCATCAAAATGTTAGTGGCCATAATATCTCGATCAAGTTCGATAACCAGCCATATTGCCCAAGGAATCTCAGAATTATGGCCCTTAGTCATTTTGAAACTATAAAGGTGCATTAGTGAGCCCGAATGGCATACTGTCACATTTGTCCGCTCTCTAAGTCAAACAGTTTTCATTGGATCATCACCAAACTTCATCAAAATGTTAGTGGCCATAATATCTCGATCAATTTCGATAACCAGCCATATTGCCCAAGGAATCTGAGAATTATGGCCCTTGAATTATCAAAAATAAGTTGTTTGAGGCTTGTCCACTCTGTAACTTGAACAGTTATCATCTGATCTTCACCATACTTTATGAAAATGTTTGTGGCCATAATATCTCGGCCAAGTTCGATAACCAGCCGTATTGCCCCAGTCATGTCGGATTTATGGCCCTTGAATTATCCAAAATTGGCTGTTTAAGCCTTGTCTGCTATGTAACTGAAATATTCATCAACTGATTTTCAATAAACATTATGATAATGTGTGTGGCCTTAATATCTTGGCCAAGTTCGAAAACCAGCCACTTTGCACCAGGCATATCAGATTTATGGCCCTTTGGTTTATCCGAAATTAGCCTTTTAAACATGTCACTAACCTGGTTCATCTCTCAAAGTCAGATAGTTTTCATTGTATCTTCACCAAAGTTTATCAAAATGTTGATGGCTATAATATCTTAACCAGGCTATAAAGAGTTGCTTCAAAATTCAGAAACAGCAGCAAACATTGTTGTTGGTGATTTCAATGTAAACATTGTTTGTGACAAAAATAATCTCCTCCATAAAGAAATGGCTGCTTTGAATTATAAACAACTTATAACACAGCCTACTACAGCTGGCAGGACCATTATTGACCATATCTATGTGAACAATGTAGAATGTGTATCCAGTGGAGTAATACCAACATACTATAGCTATCATGACATTACATACATTGCATTATGAGAAAGTACTGTGCTAAGCAGCTATAAAGGTATTTCTGACACTGTTTAAGTTTTCATTTTACAATATCTGTTCCATACTCATGATTTGGTTCTTCTCTCATTTTCTGCTATTTTTATTATATGATGTTCACCAAATGCTATAATTATCTGTGTAATAAAAAAACAGCCGCTTTGACCCCGGCACATAAGACTTATGGCCCATTTATTTATTTACAATTGGCCTTGATAGCTTTGTACACTCACTCTCATGGTCTTTTTTCAGTGCATCTTCACTGATATATCAAAATGTTAATGACAACAAGTTTGACAACCAGCCACATTGACCCTGGCACTTCAGGATTATGGCCCATCAGAAATTGAAACTTATGTTTTTCCTGATCCTCCAAAAATTTGTGACATTGTTCATGACTAATATTGCACAGAACTTCCGTATGCCCTTTTAATAAATTGCCATCTTTATATTCACTTCACCAGTTTTAACCTGTGCATCATCAAAGATGATGCCTTTGTGGGAGACATGTGCTTTTCCCAAAAGCAGTTCTAGTTGTTTTATGTTATGCCAATTCAAAAATGATTTTGTGTAGTGTGTAATAAACTTGTCAATAATGATCAGTTTTGGTCTTGGATATTTCTGACCTCTGGAAAGCTCATTAGAAAATTTGTGTTGGTTTTGAATTGGTATTAATATAGTGAACGGGAAACTTGGTAATTTAATTAAACATATTAATGAGGAATAAATGATTGCTATATATTGTATGAACAATATCAAATTAATTAAAATAATATGAATTTAAAAAAGTTGAAGCTTGAAGTTGGGGATTTTCAAGGTTTTCATTTTTTCATCTTTTGATCATAAATTGCTTCTTGTTTTATGTTTCATATGGAAGTTTGTAATCTCCAAGGCTTATAACAATACAGTAAAACTTCGAAAACTCGAATACTCAGGGGGATTTGAAATTAAAAAATTTTCAAGGTTTTCATGGTGCTGGAGTATTAGAGTAAAAATAAATTTGTCGTGCATTCCATGAGGTTTTCAATGGAAACATAGAAGAGATATGCTTCAAGGGTCTGACAACTGTTCTTTTCTTTTCAAGATTTCAAAGTTCATTCTTCCCATAGTAATAAAGAATATTTAAGAAAATTGATTGGACCAACAAAACTACTTCAAAGTTTCCCCAGGGCTCAATGTTTCAGTGCTCCAGTTTTTGATGTTTCACTGTATTATCGTACATTTCAGATATTACGTGTAATCGAAGATGAAGACGACATTAATCAGGTGATGGACTACTTTTCCTACGAACATTTCTATGTGATATATTGTAAATTTTGGGAGTTGGACAAGGATCACGACCTCTTCATTGATAAAACTGATCTGGCTCGACATAATGAACATGGTATGTGATTGTCATTATCTATGTTAAGTGTAAGCATATTTCATGATACAGCAAGGTGCAAGATCATTAAAAGTTAGAACGGAGACCAGTCTTGAAACACTAGTTTGTGATTGGTTGGTTTAGAGACAGGGCTGAATAACAGCCAGCTCTTTTACATTTGAGTCAAGTCTCCAGCTTTTCTTTTATTCTTAGTGTGTGTGCTTTGGAGACCAGTCGTGAAACAAACTTCAACTTGTGATTGGTTGGTTTTTATGCAGTTTAATACAGTTCATACATCGGTGATAAACAGCAAAATGAAATTCAATTCTTAATAACTGTGAGGTCCTGAGGTATTTTATTTATTCTAATTTTAATGTTTGGTACATGTTTTTGCAGCTATTTCCACACGGATGATTGACAGGATATTTTCTGGAGCTGTAACAAGGTCAGTATGGAAATTGTGATATACTGTGCCCAAGATCATAAAAGTAATCTGGAGACCAGTCTCAAATCTCAAGCATCTGTGGCTGAAATGGTGATTGGATGCCATTTAAGCCAATCAGATGCTAGAGATTTGAGACTGGTCTCCAATCGTAGTATTATGATCTTGGGCCCTAATTTACTGAAATAGTTATTAGGTAAGGGTTGATGGAGTGAAAATGATTAAAATAAAATAGAACTTTTGTTGAAGAATCAGTTTTCAAACAAAACATTAACATATTCTGAACTTAAGGTGCCAGTTACTTTTGAAGATGCAGAATTTACTATCATAGTTTGAATCCTTAAACTCATTAGGTTGAATGTACATTATTTATACAATGATTCAACAAACAACCAAATGATGTAACCAGTAAATTAATTTCATGAAAGTTTAACTTAAAAACAGTTATTATCATCTCTACTGAAATTATATTTGTCTGCAGCTCCCTTCAGAAAATGTCAGCTAAATTTGTCAGGAGTGTGACATTATGCACATATTGCAATATTCTGTCAACATATCCTTTACATGAAAACAAGAGCATATTTTTTCCTAGAAGTCTATGTCATGTTTTGTTAAATTGTGACAAAAAGGAATGGCCTTAGTGAAACATTTTTGAGTAAACTGCACTTATGTGGTTGTCAGGAGTGTGACACACTTTTTTAACAATATGAATTTTTATCTTTATGCGATACCACAAGTTCTAAAGCACTTTTATTTGATGCTTCAACATGTATTTTAACAGAAATACACATTTAAATAATAAGAAACAGTAATACTTGTAATTTAAGCACATAAATTAAAATTCTTTGATTTATTTAATATTGGTCAATAAAGCTCCATAAAATTTTTATTCTGCCACATAAAAGTGTAACTTGATTGCTTTTGCTCACCAAAAAGACCGTACAAACATATGGACGAACCAGTTTGGACTTTTTTTGAACTTAAATTCTTTACATTTTTTATGCTCCCCCCGAAATTCGGGGGAGCATATAGTTGTCGCTTTGTCCGTCCGTCCGTCCCGTTCGTCCGTCCGTTCGTCCGTCCGTCCGTCCGTCCGTCCGTCATAATATTGTCCGGACAATTACACAAAAACTATGAGAGGTATCAAGACTAAACTTCATAGGTAGTTAGATCTCGTTGAGGAGCAGTGCAGTGCACAAGAACTATAACTCTTGCTTTATTCATTTTTGAGTTATTGCCCTTTGAAATTTCTCATACTTACTTTTTGTCCGGGGCATATCTCCCAAAGTCTAAGAGTTATGAAGTTGAAACTTCATAAGTAGATAGATCTCAATGAGGAGCAGTGCAGTGCACAAGAACCATAACTCTTGCTTTATTCATTTTTGAGTTATTGCCCTTTGAAATTTCTCATACTTACTTTTTGTCCGGGGCATATCTCACAAAGTATAAGAGTTATGAAGTTGAAACTTCATAAGTAGATAGATCTCAATGAGGAGCAGTGCAGTGCACAAGAACCATAACTCTTGCTTTATTCATTTTTGAGTTATTGCCCTTTGAAATTTCTCATACTTACTTTTTGTCCGGGGCATATCTCACAAAGTATAAGAGTTATGAAGTTGAAACTTCATAAGTAGATAGATCTCAATGAGGAGCAGTGCAGTGCACAAGAACCATAACTCTTGCTTTATTCATTTTTGAGTTATTGCCCTTTGAAATTTCTCATACTTACTTTTTGTCCGGGGCATATTTCACAAAGTATAAGAGTTATGAAGTTGAAACTTCATAAGTAGATAGATCTCAATGAGGAGCAGTGCAGTGCATAAGAACCATAACTCTTGCTTTATTCATTTTTGAGTTATTGCCCTTTCAAATTTCTCATACTTACTTTTTGTCTGGGGCATATCTCACAAAGTATAAGAGTTATGAAGTTGAACCTTCATAACTAGATAGATCTCAGGGAGGAGCAGTGCAGTGCACAAGAACCATAACTCTTGCTTTATTCATTTTTGAGTTATTGCCCTTTGAAATTTTTCATACTTCCTTTTTGTCCGGGGCATATCTCACAAAGTATAAGAGTTATGAAGTTGAAACTTCATAAGTAGATAGATCTCAATGATGAGCAGTGCAGTGCATAAGAACCATAACTCTTGCTTTTATTGAATTTTGATTTATTGCCCTTTGAAATTTCTCTTACTTATTTTTTGTCCAGGGCATATCACACAAAGTATAAGAGTTATGAACTTGAAACTTCATAAGTAGAATGAATTCGTTGAGGAGCAGTGCAGCACACAAGAACCATAACTCTTGCTTTATTCATTATAGAGTTAATGCCCTTTGAAATTTACCATACTTACTTTTTGTCCGGGGCATATCTCACAAAGTATAAGAGTTAGGAAGTTGAAACTTCATAAGTAGATAGATCTCAATGAGGAGCAGTGCAGTGCACAAGAACCATAAATCTTGCTTTATTGATTTTTTATTTATTTCCCTTTGAAATTTCTCTTACTTAGTTTTATCTGGTGCATATCTCACAAAGTATAAAAGTTTCTGAACTTGAAACTTCATAAGTAGAATGATCTCAATGCGGAGCAGTGCAATGCACAAGAACCATAACTCTTGCTTTATTCATTTTTGAGTTAGTGCCCTTTGAAATTTCTAATTTTTTTTTGTCTTATTTTTGTACAATATTGTAAAATGCTTTCTGTTTGAATCGTAAAGGAAACTTTCAAATACAATATCTTTCTTACAAATTCTTCCTGTTCTAACAAAAAAGTATTTGTGACAAAGCGGCGTTGGGGAGCATAACCCGTCTCTGACGGCTCTTGTTTCACTTTACTTGCAATTTTTCAAATGACAATATCTCAGCAACCAGTTGACCGATTTAAAAATCTTTTCAGTTCTATACTCAGATTCAATAAACAAAAAAACAGAATAACAAGTTTGGAATTTTTATGAACTTTAATTTTTCACTTTTTTTTCACTTTTCCAGCCATTTTTTTAGCTCACCTGAGCACAAAGTGCTCATGGTGAGCTTTTGTGATCGCCTGTTGTCCGTTGTCCATGCGTGCGTGCGTCCGTCGTCAACTTTTTCTTCAAACGACTTCTTCTCCTGAACTCCTGGGCCAATCTTGCTGAAACTTGGCAGGAATGTTACTTGCATGAAGCTTTACCGAAATTGTTCAAATGGTTCCAGTCAATTGCCTATCTAGGTCACCGAGGTTAAAAATAGATTTTGAACATGAAATTTTTAAAAATCTTCTCTGAAACCGTAAGGCCTAGAACTTTGATATTTGCTGTGTAGCATCACCTAGTGGTCCTCAACCAAGTTTGTTCAAATTATAGCCCTGGGGTCAAAATTAGCCCCGCCCCAGGGGTAACTTCATTTTACATAGACTTCTATAGGAAAAACTTTAAAAATCTTCTTGTCTGAAACCACAAGGCCTAGAGCTTAGATATTTGGCATTTAGCACCCTCTAGTGGAACTCTACAAAGATTGTTCAAATTATTTCCTTGGGGTCAAAATTGGTCCCCCCCCCAGGGGTCACTTCATTTGACATAGACTTATATAGGAAAAACTTTAAAAATCTTCTTGTTTGAAACCACAAGGCCTAGAGCTTAGATATTTGGCATTTAGCATCCTCTAGTGGAACTCTACAAAGTTTGTTCAAATTATTTCCCTGGGGTCAAAATTGGCCCCACCCCAGGGGTCACTTCATTTTGCATAGACTTATATAGGAAAAACTTAAAAAATCTTCTTGTCTGAAAGCACAAGGCCTAGAGCTTAAATATTTGGCATTTAGCACCCTCTAGTGGAACTCTACAAAGATTGTTCAAATTATTTCCCTGGGGTCAAATTGGCCCCACCCCAGGGGTCACTTCATTTGACATAGACTTATATAGGAAAAAATTTAAAAATCTTCTTGTCTGAAACCCCAAGGCCTAGAGCTTAGATATTTGGCATTTAGCACCCTCTAGTGGAACTCTACAAAGTTTGTTCAAATTATTTCCCTGGGGTCAAAATCGGCCCCGCCCCAGGGGTCACTTCATTTTACATAGACTTATATAGGAAAAACTTTAAAAATCTTCTTGTCTGAAACCACAAGGCCTAGAGCTTAGATATTTGGCATTTAGCATCCTCTAGTAGAACTTTACAAAGAATGTTCAAATTATTTCCCAGGGGTCAAAATTGGCCCCGCCCCAGGGGTCACTTCATTTTATATAGACTTGTATAGGAAAAACTTTAAAAATCTTCTTGTCTGAAACCACAAGCTGAGAGTACTTTTGTACTCAGGTGAGCGATATAGGGCCATCATGGCCCTCTTGTTTTTTTAAACAGCCCACTTGCATTAACAGATAAACAACACAGGGATCCTATTGTCACGTGTCAGCATCTGGTAGTCCCCCAACTTTAATATGAAACTTATGGTTGCCTATAACTTTGAAAGTGCTTGTTCTATTCACTTCATTCTGGGAATATATCATCTGCATGAACAACCATCGGTGATTGAATGATAACTCCTGTTTCACTTTTTTTTAGTTATGCCCCTTTCAAATGCAACTCTGTTTGACATGTGTTCAGTGGAATACCAGATTCTAGTGTTTCAAATGTCAAACATCAAAGATAAAATTTAATATTAAATTAAAACTTCACCTGTAACGAGTTACCATTTGTTGAACCTGTTTGATTCAAATGATTACAGGGGAAAGACATTTGAAGATGGCAAAATGAGTTACCCAGAGTTTGTCTGGTTCCTGTTATCAGAGGAAGACAAAAAACATCCAACAAGGTAAGGGAACCAGCTGTTTAAAGTAGTCTTAGACAAAACATTCCAATTGCTGAATAATTTGCTTTTTGTGTGCAATTACTTAATCCTTGCTCTGTATATAGACATTAGTTACAAAAGACATATTTTCATATTGTTCAGTTTTGATTACTCACTGGAAGGATTGAATTAATATTTGATGGTTTTCATTTGGGTATGGAAAACAGTTCGCTTGATTTAAGTGTGTGAAGTCCAAAGGGCTTCTTGCTTACTTTAAACAACCCACCTGTCTTTCATATCCAGATGGTCACCATCAAATATAGATTCAGTCCCAATATAAACACTCTCATTAATTCCAAATAATGATTCCGGATGATGGACCCCCCCTACACTGCGCTATAAAGAGACCACAGTGTATATTGATACTACAGCTTTTTTGGATGGCTGCTGGAACAGCCACGTTGAAAACAAAGTGAAAGACAGCACCATTTTTTCAAAGCAACTCGTGGCAAAATGTGTGTGCACATGGACGTCACATGTCACATGAGTTCTGTATATTGTGAGTGGTTTTACTGTAGCCACGCCTCTTAAATTAATGTCACACTGCATGCCATCAGAAATTATTATTGGTTTGATGAATTATGATGTTTAAGTGTAAAATATGTAATACTGATTGTAGGGTTTTTACGAAGGTGCTCTCTGGTTTCTACCATTCTATCTCAATCTTGTATATGAATCTAAGCGTATGATTATATACCCAGTTTATCTATTTTAGTATAGAGTACTGGTTCCGTTGTATGGATTTGGACGGTGACGGTGTCATCTCTATGTATGAAATGGAGTACTTTTACGAAGAACAAATGCAGAAAATGGAGGCTCTCGGAATAGAGAGATTGCCGTTCGAAGATTGCTTGTGCCAGGTATAGGATACATATCTAGCCTTAGTGGCGTGCTGGTGAGCGTATAGTAATGCAGGTGGTAGTATTAACACTTTCCTCCATATATACTGTATGCCTATATGGCATGGGCGAACAGGGTAGATTCAGATCAGCTGGCATGTCGGTGCCACCTTATCAGGATCTAGACTGTTCACTTTTTTTATTTATTAGGTTATTTCTTACTAAAAAGCAAAAAGTGCAGATCCTGATCAGATGGCATGGATGTGCCAGCTGATCTGGATCTACATCAGTTGCACATAAGATAAATATGGAGTAATGAGTTAACAAGATACATAATGAAAACCATCAATTAACAGGTTGTTTGCTGGGGGGGGGGGTGCATTTTGAGATTCAAATGCATAAAACATACTTTGTAATTTTCTAGTAAAAAACAGTCAAAGCTATTAAATTTGTTAGCAAATCCAGTTTTATACCTTGATTTCAGTCTGTCCACCCTAGCCCTGCCATGCCCTGCTGTCAGCCCATAGGTCTGCCATGCCAGTCCTACCTTCTGTCTTTCTATGTCTGCCCTTGTCAATATGTTTGCCCTACCCTATCTTCAGTCATATGCCTGCCCTGATCTGCCTTTAAAACTTATCTCTGTCATTAAGTACTTTTTTAACAGCCACAATTTAAGGCAAATTTTTATTTGCCTTGGGTATTGTTGTATCCCTATTCAGTATGTTTCCTTTTAATGTGGCCTTAGATGTCCAGCTACTTCTCACCTTTCCAATTAAAACTGATATTAACTCTTTCCTGCATACATAAACCTTTATTGTGTGGGCAAACAGTGTAGATCCAGATCAGCCGGCACATCCGTATATATACACTGTTTGATTTTTGATTCATTAGATAATTTCTAACCAAATGTGACCAGGGCAGATCCTGATCAGATGGCATGAATGTGCAGGCTGATCTGGATCTACACTGGTCACACATGTGGAAAAATGTGTATGTATGAAGTAAAGGGTTTAAAATAACAAGTATGTGATAATCCAGTGTTATATTGTATGTATGTTACAGATGCTGGATCTAGTGCAGCCAGAACTGGCCTTCCAGATAACACTGAAGGATCTCAAGCGATGTAAGATGACCAACATCTTCTTCGATACATTCATGAACCTCGACAAATTCTTAGAACATGAACAACGAGATCCTTTTGCTAATCTCAGGGTAAGACAATATAGTGCTATGTCCAAGATCATAAAAATAAATCTGGAAACCAGTCTCAAATTTCAAGCATCTGATTGGCTGCTATGGTAACTGGTCAGATGCTTGAGATTTGAGACTGGTCTCCAATCTTAGTTTCATGACCTTTGGCCTAAGAGCTCTTTACCAGTGTAGATCCTGATCAGTTTACCTGGGAAATCTGTTAAATCTCTGAAACATGCTCCCTTAATCTCCCTTAATTCTTTACTCCATATTTACAGGTTTTATCCCAATTGTGTGGTCAGGATCTTGGTCAGAAATAACCAAATATATGAAGAAGCAAACATTGTAGATCCTGATTAAATGCCACAAATTACCTGCAAATCTGGATCTACACTGTTTGCACATGGATAACAGTCATATCCCATTGAGTACAGAGTTAGATAGGATTTTCCATTAATTAACCAGGTTTTGTTTAGAAAAATCCTGGTTATTAGATTGGGGTATGTCGTTGGGCGGGCGGCGTCAACATTTTGTTAAGTTTTTTTTGTGAAAGTTGTCTTTTTCTCAGTTACCATTCAAGGTATAGCTTTGAAACTTAAGATAATTGTTGGACATCACAGTACCAATTATCAGGTCAAGTTTCATAACTCCTGACTGTGTTTTGCCGAAGAAATGCCCCTTTTTGACTTAGATTTTTTGTTAAGTTTTTTTTGTGAATGTTATCTGTTGATGCCAAATTGCCTGTTGACGCTTACCTTGGTTGGTGAGTAGCTTATATCAAGAGGCAGCATGGGATTGCTACCCAGGTGTGTGATAAAGGTCAAGGTCACTGTTGCTAAAAATAGAAATTCAGTTTACCCTCAATAACTTGAGTTTGCTTTTACCTATTGATGCCAAACTTGGTATATGAGTAACTGATATCAAAAGGCAGCTCGGGATTGCCACCCAGATGTCTGTGATCAAGGTCAAGGTCACTGTTGCTAAAAATAGAAATTCAGTTTCCCATCAAAAACTTGAGTTTGCTTTGGTATATTGACGCCAAACTTAGTGTAGGTATCTTTTTCAAGATGCAGCTTGAGATTGCTACCCAGGTGTCGGTGATAAAGCTCAAGGTCACTGTTGCTAAAAATAGAAATTCAGTTTCTGCTCAATAACTTGAGTTTGCTTTGGCCTATTGACACCAAACTTTGTTTGTGGGTAGCTTATATCAAGACACTACTTAGGATTGCTTCCCAGATGTTCGTGATAAAGGTCAAGGTCACCTTTGCTAAAAATGAAAATTCAGGTTTCCCATTATATACTTGGGTTAGCTGTGATCTATTGACACCAAACTTTCTTTGGGTAGCTTATACCAAGACGCAACTCAGATTGCTACTCAGAAGTCTGTGATCAAGATCAAGGTCACTGTTGCTAAAAATAGAAGTTCAGTGTCTTCATACCAGATATTTTCTTTACAAAAGTATAAGTATTAAATGAAAACCTGGTTTTTTGGGGCGTGGCGACGTTTTTTCTTGTTTTAAAAAGAATCCAATGCAAAAAATTTGCTTGAATTTTAACAAGATCCCATCTTTTTTATGACTATTTTTCCAACACCAAAATCTTCCTCATTTAAAACATCTCTCCCATTTTCATTAAAATTTTGTTGCTAGTTGAAAAAGTCTTTAGACTTGTTAAAACATGAAGAAGGATAAAACTTCCTTGCTAAATATAACAGGAGACAAAAGTTATTTTAACCAAGATGTTGAAATAATATATACAGCCTGTATAAATAAATATTTGACAAGGTGATAGCTAATATCTTCTTCATGTATTTTTAGGACCTGGAAAGTGAAGCCCCAGAACCGAGTGACTGGGAGAAATATGCCGCGGAAGAATACGAGATCCTTGTAGCGGAGGAGGGGGCCAACGAACAGGAAGAAATGTATGTATTTAATATATGGTCTTAACATTAACACATGATGAACATGAAGCAAGGGAATAAATACCATCCCCTCCTGTGGCGTATTTCTTGGACATTGTTTAACCTTTTCTGTCATGGTACGCCTTTATTCACATGACCAATCAGTGCCAACCTAGGTCAACCTGCACATTTGTGCAATCTGATTTTAATAAACATTGTTTGTACATTGGTCAGTTATAATCTAATAAATTTAAAAACAAACTGTAGATCCTGACCAGACTGCACAGATGTGTAGATCCAGATCAAACTACACAGATGTGCAGGCCGATCTGGATCTACACTGGTCGCTCATTTGATATATAAGCCGTGTCCATTGAGTAAAGTGTTAATATCTCAGCCACTTCCTAGGGGTATGTTTGGTTGGATTATTCTCTACTACTACACTGCGGCAGCTCGGGTTAGCCAAGTTGGTATAAAGGTCCTTGGTTCAATACCCAGTTGGGGCGTCAGTTCTCCATATTGATTAGACTGCTGAGATTGTGTCTGTGTTTTTTCAAGTTGTAATATCTCAGTTACTGGGTATGTAACTACAGATACAAAACCTCAGAATGTGTTTTGTGACTGTCAAATCAAAGCTTTTTAAATTTTTGACAAACAGTAGCAGGCAAACAACAAATATAACTGATACAGTGGTTTTGTGTTAAACCGCGGAATTAATTCACAGAAAGTGAAGAAAACACATATATGACACTTGCAATTCCATTTTGTAGAGAAGTGCTAAGAAAGTTTATTGCAGACTACATTTTTCATTTTTATCTCTAAGTTTAGTTCTGTAATTGTTCATTTTTGACCCACAGAGACGATGTATTTGGAATGTTCTATTAGAAATGGTTAAACCTCCTGTAGAAATTGGAACTGTTTCACTGTCTTTACAGATTTGAGATCTGTTCGCATACTTTGCTTTCACAGAGTCATAACGTAGGATGAGCATAAAGTATTATTTTAAATTTTCTGGTGTGAGGTAGTTATTAGAGCGTCGGACAGGTGTTTTTATGTGGTCAGATTATCCATTTCTTCATTGAAAGCAGTAATGTAGATACACTTGAGCCCTGTCTTAGAATTCAGTCATTAGAGATGTTTTCACTTGCTTTTTTATGTTTTGGGGGGAAATATTGATCTCTAGTTCTCAGAAATATTTTAAACCATTATTAGTTTTTGTCCCTATTTCAATAATTTTTGGCTTGTACAAAAATATGTAGAATATATGCAATGCCATTTCAGTTTATTTAAAGTTATTTACCAGAAAATACTCTTCTTTTTAAACTTTAGAATATTCCCTTCAAAAATGGCATTTCTGAATCTTTTCTGTTCTGCATAATTAAGTTCTTCTTGATAGTTAACCAACTGATCTAGGAATTTTTTCAACAAGTATTCATGTTGAGTGTTATACTCATCATTATTTGAATGTCTTAGGTGCCTTAATATGGCAGAGAAAATAAATACTAGCCTTTTAACCTAAATGTAGATGTGCTTCTCCATATTTGTTTTGTATTAACTTTTGTTCAAATGAATTATGTTTCAATACACAAACAGTATTAACACAAATTTGATGATTTATTATTTTAGAAAACAGAATTTTAGATTTTTTTCCTTTAGCTATTTGTTGTCTTTATGTTCACTAATAACAGATATTTTGCATTCTACCAATTCTGATTTTGACTGGTTCACTCTCTTCCAAACTTTTGATATATTTCAATGGGAATCTTAAGTAGAAAAGTCTGTGAGTGCTGTTAGTATGAGAAAATGAAAGAATGTGATGCTGTTAGTATGAGAAAATGAAAGTCTGTGATGCTGTTAGTTAAGGAAGAAAGGCAGTCTGTGATGCTGTAAATTTTTTAAAGAACTTGTCCTTTCCTATATACAGTAGAATTGTAGTCCAATAAAAAAGTATGATAAAAATCCACTTCTTTAAAAAGCTTTTTGTAAATTGTAACATGATTTACATGCAAATGATTCAGGCCTGCAAAATCTCCGGATTTTATCCAAAATCTCAGGACTTAATGTTACTTCTCTGGATTTATAGTCAAAATCTATGGATTTCTATGAAATTGCAAGAAATATAGATTAATTTAACCTTATTTCAAATTTATGCAATGAACGTAATAGTTATTCTACTGCAGTCGCACATTTCCTGTTTATTACGAGATAACGAGGACGTGGTCAGTGACATGCTGCCTAAGTGCCTCTGGCACAACTATACAACAACAGCGTGTCATAAACTTAACAAGGGCATCGATGTTACACCTGCCTTTATCTATTTTCATTGCATGTTCATTCTAATGTTGTCAAAAACAGGTCTTAACAGGGTAAACAGAAAGTTTAAAAAAAAATAAATGATAAAAAAGACAATTTCTTTAACCATTTCTAACCAAATCGGCAAAATTCATTAAACAATTATTTGAAGAATATAATTATAAAGAAGAATATGAGAAAACTATCATCATCATCATCATCATCATTTTTGTTCAGTCACAATCATATTGAACAAGACATTAAATCAACAACAACAACATCATCATCATCATTGACATTGTATTTAGACAAATCTCCGGATTTTTAATGAAGAAGTTTTGGCAAGCCTGATGATTTCATGTATTTAAATTGGCAGCCACATTTATAAACAAAAAAGGGCAAAAAAGTTTAACACCAGAAAATATTGTATTTTCTCACAAATAAAAACTTCTTGACAAAATGACTTCATTAATTTAGACTTTAGTATTTAGAAACTTAAAATGCTTGTTATATGAATCAGTATTTTTATTAAATTCTTCATTTAATATAACGTTATACATGGTACAAGAGACACATTGCATTGTATTTATTTCAATTTTCCTTTTTGTTATTTTGCACGCAGCAAGGATTATTATTGGCTACAGTGGTAAAAACTGGTTTAGTTGTTCTGTTGTGTGCATATGCCTACCTCTACCTCTGTTCAAAAACCTGTTTTGTAGGAACCTGTATTTTGTGGGTCTATGTTCAAAGCCTGTTTTGTGGACCCATTTTGTGTGTAAACACATTAAATTTTACATAGTGTACCTGTTTACATTACATTCGGCATACACCAAAGTGCTGGTAACTTTTATTCTTAGACTTGTTTTCATTTGAAATCTTGAAGCCCAAAGCAAGGTTAATTTTCTTTCTCTTTGATCACTTCTAGTACTACCAGCTGGCAGGGAACCATGTTCAAACAGTGCAGTGCAATGTTTTCTGATGTTCAGTTTTCTTGTAAAAAGTCTCATTCGAAAGAATAATTAATACTGCATCAAAGATACCATTTGTAGAGGAGAATGTTTGGAGACATTCAACCCTGCAATCTACCTTTAACCCATATCTCCATATATATCAAGTTAATCATGTGTGTCCAGTGTAGATCCAGATCAACCAGCAGATCTGTGCAATCTGATCAGGATCAACCATTTCTTGGTCAGAAATAACCTATTGAATCGAAAAGCCAACAGTATAGATTCTGATCAGATGTGCCAGCTGATCTAGATCTAAACAGTTTCCCCATGGGATAACAGACATATACATGTACGATAGAGTAAAGGATTGATGAATATTAATAGAAACACATCATTTTGGGTGGGGGTAGCAACTGAGGTGGATGAAAGATTGAAGTGGTTCTTTGTTAAACCCTTTCCTCCATATATATGCCTTTTACTGCATGTGCAAACAGTGTAGATCTAGAGTAGATCTAGATCAGTTTGAACATCCAGGCTGTCTGATCAGGATCTGCACTGTTCTGTGTTTGGTGAGAAATCACTTAAGAAATCAAACAGTAGTGTAGACCCTGATCAGACAGTGACAGCACAGACATGCTGGCTGACAGTGACAGCACAGACATGCTGGCTGACAGTGACAGCACAGACATGCTGGCTGATCTGGATCCACACTGGTTGCACATGGGTAAAATCATGTATATATGCAGCAAAGGGTTAACTTGTTATGCTCCTTCCTTTTCATATAACATGTCCTTTATTGCTTTCTGATGTTGACAAAGTTTGAGTTAGTTTTATATCCATACGTCAATCATAAGATAACTTAGGAAAAGTTTACTTCAAATATGCAGATTCTAAAAAAGAGGTATTAAAATCAGTGTGGTTTTTGTACAAATTCAAAATATTAGAAACAAT
Source organism: Corbicula japonica (assembly GCA_038501625.1). Lineage (NCBI taxonomy): Eukaryota > Metazoa > Mollusca > Bivalvia > Venerida > Cyrenidae > Corbicula > Corbicula japonica. Next base: position 150,281 of record JAZAYU010000418.1, on the reverse strand, counting down.
CTATAGGTTCCCTTCCATTTTACTTGCTGTTAATACTCTCCTGTTTTTTTACCCATATTTTTGTAAGTAGTGAAGAAAATGTATTTTCAGCTTTTCTTGTCGACTTTCTACATGGAATAAAAAGTCCATATTGCTTGAACAAAAACCTTTCTAATGGTACAGTACAGCCCTTTTCCCTATTAAGCATTTTAATGGTATGTGCGACCAAGTGTACATCCAGGCTCTGCTCTGGTCTTTTGGTTAAAAAATTACCTAATTAACCAAAAAGTGAGCACTGATGATCAGATGGCACAGATGTCCCAGCTGATCTGGATCTACAATGTTTGCCAATGCCATAAAGGTGTAAATAGGGAGAAAAGGGGTAGCATGTATTGTTAATTAAGTCTCGAGACCTTGACATAAAGAAATGTGTCCCCATCAAATGTTATGTTTTGTAGTATTTGTAACCAGTAAATTAGTTGTAAAATTATAATTAATGGTGCTCATTAATATATTTTGTATTTTATGATATATTTAAATAATGTTTATTTAATTTTGTCCGGTTTGTTTTTAAGCAACCATATATTATAAAATAACAATTTGTCGTTTCTTTCCAGACATTACGAAGATGATTTCGAGCCAGATGAAGAAGGGTATCAGGATGGTTTGACCTTGACCTCAAGCGAGCAACGACCTTCAGACCCCATCCAAGGTCGTGCACTGAAAGGAGCATCATCGGTACATACAATAGACGACGATATCTATGACTTTAGTAATAGTTCGTCATACTGAAAAGCGAATAGAATAAATTGTAAAATGAAAGTTTCATTTGAAATCAGTTTTTGTGTTGGATTACACAGAACATTTGTTGTTCGTGCACAATGCATATATGTGATATACAGGGCATTGAAAAAAGTGCTTTAAAAAATCTTTTCTTTAAAAAATAAATATTAAATTAACCTTTTCTTTATGCATGTAATTTTTATTTAAAATATTGGATATGTCTTCTTATTTAACACTCAACAGAGAAAATGTCTGTAGCAGTTGAAGCATCAATTTTCAATCGAACTAAAGTAAGAAATTTGCATATACACTGCAGTCTTTTTTTAATGCGGTTTAGCCGGTCCATTATTGCCAACATGTTAAGAAGTGAACCACTTTATATTTTCCCGGGCAAAATATTATGTCCATTGATTTTGCAGTTTTAAGAGGCAGTTTTCCAATTACAAAAAATATATTCAAATTGTTTACTTATATCACATGCATTAACATAGGTAAAATAGGTAATGCCTTAAATATGTAAAAGTATGAGCTAATGCAAAGAAAAACAGGCATTGTTTTGTTAATGCACACAAAATAGAAAAGCAAAAAATGATATGGAGGATTAATAATATTTTGTCTGATGTTGGATTAAAAATGTGAAAATATTTACAGTAAAATCAGCAACACTGACCATGATCAGCAAACATTTGCAAATGCTAAAACATACCAGATATTTTGGTGTTGAACTATGTACCACATGTTAAAATTATTCATCGAACTGTGTGTGCCATAATTTGTCATTTTCCAGGCAAAATACAGGTTTGGTTTAAACAGAAGCAAATTTTGAATTACTTGTAAAGATCATGTGAAATATTTACCATAAATCCGTTTGTGTTTATTGAATTGTAAATGATATGTATATGTTGTACTCATTAGTTGTATAGTTTTATTGTTGTATCTGTAAATAATTTCGTAAGTATTATTTATTTTGTACATAATAATTACGAAGACTGTGATTTATATGTCAACCCAATACTAAAAAGCTAAGGCCTGAAACCAGTCCCTGAACCAAAGCAGTTGATTGGTTGAAATGGAGCCAAGTCTTCAAATCAACCAATCACAAGCTAGAGTTTTTCAAGACTGGTTTTTAGCCTCAGATTACTGATCTTGGGCCATGTTGTCTCAAAGGGGACATTTTATATGTCAGAATGAGTGAAAAGAAAACTGTTTCATTGTAAACAAATCCATAGTTTATGTTGTTCACATCAACAGAAATGTGTTTTGTGATTTGTTAAGTTTTGGTAAAAGGAGACATAAGGCCTATTAAAGTCCTGTTACTTGATAAAACAAACATTGAAATTGGCATATTCATTGAAGTAAACCTTGACTTTTTACATACGGGTTTTATCCCATGTGTAAACACTAAACAGTGTAGATCCAGATCAGCTGGTACACTGTTTACTTCTTGGTTAGAAATAACCTATTGAATCTCAAAGTGAACAGTGTAGATCCAGATCACACAGCATTGCAAGCTGATAAGGATCTAAGCTGGTTGTCCAGTTGATAAAAGCCATAATATATAAAATACAAAGTGAAAAGTTACTTACATAATAGACTGGAAAGAATTAGCCCGCAAACTCATGAAGTAATGTATCTGTAAAGACTGCAGAGATACGTGTCAGTACATTGGTATCATTATATCTCATGCTGGTTAAATTGTTTGCATATTTCGTGCTAGGCAGTGTGCATGAATTCAAACTCCTTTGAATGTTTACAACATAATATCTTATCCTATGGGAATAATACAACTGCGCCAATTCGTCCATGCAAAAATGTCTTTTGTGTAAATCAAAAATAATTTCCATTTAGCACCATTCAGTTTACACTTAGCAGTTCTGTACATAAGTGCTTTGTTTAAATCACTGAAAATCTTAAGAGATGTTATGGTTGGCTAGATTGTTGTGACTCAATGTCATCTTGTCATTCTGGGCATGTCTGGAATATTGACGTCAATCCTTGAAATGATACCATAATGTTGAGCAGACGACATTGTTTATTATGAATATTGCAGTAAACATAGCAAACATTGCTGACCAAATAGCATCTGCAGATTCCCAGAAAGGCCTTTTAACACTTCACTACAGTGCTGCATTCTTGATTAGAAATGACTTTATAATTAAAAAGCGCAGTGTAGATCCTGATCCAATAGCATGGATGTGCCTGCCTATCTGGATCTACATTGTTGGCCCATGTCTTAAGTTATATATATGAAGTAGTGTTTAAGTCTTAAAAGAATGATTGGTTAGAATAATTTATTTTCGATTTCAATACCATGTCTAATTTCCATTCAGTTTTTGTTTGCATCAAGTCAATTTAGCGTTTCACTTTGTTGTTAACTTTGCAGTATTTCAGTCGGCTTTACATAAATTTGAAACCAATGCATTAATCACTCAACCACCGCCACCATTTAATCATTCCAGAAGTCTCGCAGGATCATACTGATAACTTAGTATCGTCACTGAAGATGTGTTCGTTTTCACGTTTTGTGAATTTGAAATCAAATGTGTTCTTAGGGTAGTATTTTCACCTTATTACTGTATGAATTTTGGAGCTTTGGACAATTTGATGCATTTTTGTAGACATTAATTACCATATATAGTCCAGTTTTATGCCTTGAGCCATGAATTTACTTTTGTATTTATAGATATTTGGACTAATCATGCATAATTTACAGCTCATGATTGTAAGTTAAACACATAATTTACAGATTTCAATAAACTAAACATAACTCATAATATAACTGTGGAATTGTCCAAAATGTCACGGCTCACAGGTCAAAATCAGCATGTACTTGCTCATTTTGGATTATCTTACCAAATTTTCACATCTACTTATTTAATCCTTTCCTCCATAAATACGCATTTTAACACATGTGCAACCAGTGTAAATCCACGGATGTGCCGGCTGATCTGGATCTACACTGTTCACCCACACAATAAAGGTGTGAAGGAGGAAAGGGTTAAAAAGAAACATAACAGGTCAGTATATCATGACTGACTACCAGTACACTTTTCTGCAAATTTCAGACATTTGCCTCTGTTAGAAAAAAGTGACTTGATAATTTGCAAACCATTTCAAGCTATTTCGGGTACTTTTGAGAATTATCTTTTGGATAACTGCTATTTGGTGTGTTTTGGGAGGGGGGGGGGGGGGGGGTGCTCATGTAAAAGTGCATTTGGAAATGGGAATGGAAGGCAAATATCTGTTTACTACAAAATTATTCTAGAAAATTTTGTATTGGAAAATTAATGTTTAGTTTTGTTTGATTCAATTTTTAATGAAATATAAACATTTTGCTGTTTTATAGTGACTGTAATAATGATCGATTTTTATAATGGTACATTCATGAAATACACATAAACATGAAAATGATGGTGTTGTTATTTTATCTGTTGCGTGCAATCAACCTGGGGGAATAGATAGTGGATTGAAGTGTTTTATTCTTGATTGTTTCGAACCCGTAATTATGCTAATATGAGTTCAAAACTTTTAATTACTTTAACCCTTTCCTGTATAGATACATCTTTATTGCTAGGGCAAACAGTTTAGATCCAGATCAGCCGGCACTGGTTGCATTTTGGTCAGAAATAACCTAATGAATCAAAAAGCAAACACTTTAGATCCTGATCAGACGGCACAGATGTGCCGGCTGATCTGGATCTACACTGGTCGCACATGCGTTTCAAGGAAAGGGTAAATAAGAGTTTGCCTGGCAAACTTTACATAAGGTCAGACAAGGGTATATTCAGCTGTCTAAATATGAACCATTGTCTATGCAAATGTCTTAATATATTCAGATAATCTATTCCAAAGCCATGCTACATACAGTGTATATCTCATTTCATTCCTAATTGCTAAAGAATTAAGTAATAAAAACAAGAGCTGTCAGAGGAGACAGCATGCTCGACTATTCGAATCATTTGAAACAAATGCAATTTGAAGATTAAAACAATAACAACTATGGCCATACATTCATGTGCAATCAGGAAAAATATTTACAAGTGAATGGTACGGGAGAAATTCTTTTCAAATAACAGAAATAATTCCTAAATGTACCATAAATATTAAACTGAATAGGGGAATAACTATGAAATATTTCTGAATTTGTTAGAAAACTTGTTAGTAATTTTTTATTAGAGACATTTACTTTTAGTCAAATATCAATCACTTCAGTAATGTTACAGAAAAAGAACTGAAATGAAAATATAATGGTAGTTTGAAGTTGATACCTTAAGTATTTGCAAAGTTATCGATGAAGTGCACTTAAGTGAAAATATAAGTGAAACTAGAAATGTGTCCATAGGACACGGATGCCCCGCTATGCATCATTTTCAGACACTCAAGTGCAATGATGGGAATAATACGCGATACACTGCCCTTTCATGGTGAACATTTGTGTCAAGTTTTTTTGAAATCCCTCCATTTATAATGAAGTTACAGCCTGGACAAGAAAATTTTATTTTTGGTAACAGTGACCTTGACCTTGGACCTTCAGGCTTGGGTATTGTGCGGACACACTACCTTTTCATGAACATTTGTGCAAAGTTATTTTAAAATCCCTCCATTTATAACAAAGTAACAGCCAGGACAAGATAATTCTATTTTTAGTAACAGTGACCTTGACCTTTGACCTACAGGCATGGGCATGGTACGTGACACACCGCCCTGTCATGGTGAACATTTGTGTCAAATTATTTTGAAATCCTTCCATTCATAACAAAGTTACAGCCTGGACAAGAAAATTCTATTTTTAGTAACAGTGACCTTGACCTTGGATCTACAGGCATGGGTATTGTGCGGACACACCGCCTTGTCATGGTGAACATTTGTGCCAAGATATTTTGAAATCCCTCCATTCATAACAAAGTAACAGCCTAGAAAAGAAAATTCTATTTTTAGCAATAGTGACCTTGACCATTGACATACAGGCTTGGGCATGTACGTGACACACCGTCTTGATATGGTGAACAATTATACCAAGTTATTTAAAAACCCAATAAGAAATAACAAAGTTACAGAGCGGACACGATTTTGCAAGAAAATTCTATTTTTAGTAACAGTGACCTTGACTTTGGACCTACAGGCATGGGTATTGTACGCACACACCGCCTTGTCATGGTGAACATTTGTGCCAAGTTATTTTGAAATCCCTCCATTCATAACGAAGTTAAGGGCCGACTGTATATTTTGCTTAACACAAAATGTAAGCGAAAAAGGGGCATAATTTGAAAAATATTGGAAGAAGGGTTATGGGTCTTGTTGGTTATGATGTAGATTTTGATGGTGAAAATATATTTCAAGTTTCAAGGCAATATCTCAATTAGTTTTAAAGTTAGAGGCAAAATGCATATTTTGCTTGACACAAAATATAAGAAAAAAGGGGCATAACTTGAAATATATTGACAGCAGAGTTATGGGTCTTGTTGGTAATGATGTAGAATTTGATGGTGAATATATATTCCAAGTTTCAAGTTGATATCTCAAGTAGTTTATAAGTTATGGACCAAAGTGCATATTTTCCTTAACGCAAAATTTAAGTGAAAAAGGGGCATAACTTGAAAAATATTGGAAGCAGAGTTATGGGTCTTGTTGGTAATGATGTAGAATTTGATGGTGAATATATATTCCAAGTTTCGAGTTGATATCATAAGTAGTTTTCAAGTAATGGACCAAAGTGCATTTTTTGTTTAACGGAAGCCGACGCCGACACCGGGGCGAGTAGGATAGCTCCCCTATTCTTCGAATAGTCGAGCTAAAAATGATATTGCCTCTACCTGGGAGAGAATCCGTCACGGCAACAGCGCCTAGCCCTGCAATTCTGATGACGCAATCAACTGAGCTAACCGGGACAACTCCATAAAAGGTTGATAGGATAGCCCTGATATATGTTATCATCACTGCCTGACATCGGTAACGGGTTGTTTTACTGATAACAGTACTGACTATATGTTCAGAGAGACTTTTTATGGTCTCCACACTGCACAAATAGCACTATTGTGAATTTCAAATGATATTGCCTCTACCTGGGAGCAAACCTGCAATGTCACGGCGACAGCGCCTAGCCCTGATACTCCGATTCAAACTATTAAAAACTCAGATCTTTTAATAACTTATGCAAATATCTGAGCAACATCTTTTAATTACTGATGCAAATATCTGAGCAACATACTGTAAATTGGAATGACTGAAAAACATTCCCAACTTCACTCTATTTATAAGCTTCAATCATACCAGTTAACCCTTTCCTCCATAGACACACCGTTATTGCGTGGGTTAACAGTGAAGATCCAGATCAGCCGGCACATCCGTGCCATCTAAACAGGATCTGCACTGTTCGCTTTTTGATTCATTAGGTTATTTCTGACCAAAATGCAACCAGTGCAGATCTTGATCAGACGGCACAGATGTGCCGGCTGATCTGGATCTGCACTGGTCGCACATGCGCAAAAATGCGTATTTATGGAGGAAAGGGTTAACATCTGATGCACTCGCCTATTAAATAGGTGACCACTAGTGTCACTGGCAAAAGTTTATGAAACTTGATGAATTTTGCAAACATTCCAGTAGTTTTGAAAACAAAAATGCATAGAAATGAAAAATGCCAACATTTTTCCCTACACAGTTGTTTTTTTTTAGAATAACTTTGGAAACGAATGACTTATGATTAAGATTTTTCAAGGATCAATTTAACCCTTTACTCCATACAAGTAGATACACATTTTATCGAATTTTATCGAATGTACGAACAGTGTAGATCCAAATAAGCCAGCACAACCATGTCGTCTAATCTGGATCTGCACTGGTCGCATCTTGGTCAGAAATGACAAAATGAATCTAAAAGCAAACAGTGTAGATCCTAATCAGACAGCATGGATGTGCTAGCTGATCTTGATCAACAATGGTTTGCCCTTACAATAAAGGTGTATTTATGGAAAAAAGGGTTTATAATAAAGATATCAAATGTTTCTAATGACATTTTGGTATACTTCTTCTAACATCTTACTCCAGATATTTATCACATGTGTACATGCAGGTCAGCTGGCATATCTGTTGCATGTGATCAGTATCTATTAGGTATATTGTTTGATTCTTCGTCACTTGATGAATAATAAAAGCTAACATTGTAGATCCTGATCAGATGGCACAGAATATTGTGCGTTCTGATCTGGATCTACACATTTTGCCCTTGCCATTAGGGCATATATGGACACACACATTCATATTTATGACCAATCTGTCAAAATAGATATACATCAATATCATATTATCCAATCAAATTCAAAAGAAATTTCTTTGCAGTGTAATACTATCAAACTACAATTTTTACTGTTCCTTGCATAAATTTCTTTTATTTATATTAGTTTATCAAGAGCACCATGCTTGTGTTTGTGTCTAAAACAATTGTACATGAATACTTAATACACTTGTACAATCAATGTAATTCTTCCCTCTTATGCAGCAATATGTTTATTTAATCAAAATAACAATTACTATTTAAACATTTGCAAACTGTACATTACTCAATCTACACCTACACTTTGTGAACAAATTGTCAAACTCTTCCAAATTTAGTAACTGCTTAAATGTCTAAAAAAAATGGCTGAAGACTTCTTTTCTATTTATACATGCCCCTATATAATTTCTCAAAACTCATTTTTTATTTTTACATGCCCATATTTAGAAGTTGCCCTACATTTGTAACCAATCAGAAGCTATGAAAATTCAAATTCCTCAGTGATTTATTTCAATAGAAGTCCATTCTATGTTCTATTTTACAGTGAACAAAATAGATCGATCTATTTTCAACTGCGCATGTGCAAGGCTACAAATGTATGGCAACTTCTAGTCGGATAGAGTCTATTAAGACGTTTCTATAGCTGCGCTCGTTTCGGCTTCTATTTTCTATAGAAACGTCTTAAAAGACTCTATCCTATACATAATTTCACAAAACTCATTTTTCTATTTATACATGACCATATATAATTTCTCAAAACTCATTTTAACTTTCTTGTTATTTCTCCCTGTTCCTAATTTGGTGCCATTTCTTTACAACATCTTGTTTGTATTTATCCCAGACAAGAGATTTACCATATTTGGCGTACCAAAGTCCGAACAAAACCCCTCCCAAATGTCCGGCATGATCTAAAAAACGCCATCCTCGAATCATTCCAACAAAGTCTAAAATTATTATTCCAATAATAGCACTTTGAGCAGAGAAAGAATGAGGGATAATTTGATCGATTAATGCTATACTAAGTCTGGCATCTGGGTACACTAGACAAACAATAGCAATAAGTGACAAAATGGCTCCTGAAGCCCCGAGGGAAGGAACCATACGTCCGCTAACTAATCGAAACACGCTACTTGTCAACCCTGCTATTGTTCCACCCGCTAGATAAACAGCTAAGAATTGTTCTTTTCCTAACAGTGAACTAAGAGGTCCGCTGAACGACCACATGACGTACATGTTAGCAAACAGATGGAAACCTCCGTGGTGACTGAAGGCAGATAGTGTTGTCCCTAGCACGGAGTGAGCTGAAATTAACAGAGGTAAATGCGTAAGCTGATTTTAAAATAAAAACAACAAAAGATGGTCCAAGGTTACTTCCAAAAAACACAAAATGCATATTAAAAAATAACCAAACAGGTTTAATATAAACTATCTTTTATCTTTACCCTTGCCTAACCCTTTTCTCCATATATATATATGTGCTTTTATGCCTGTGTGACCAGTGTAGATCCAGATCTGCCAGCACAGATCATCTGATCAGGATCTGCACTGGTCTCATCTTGGTGAGAAATAACCTAATCAAAAAGCTGATCTGGATCTAAACTGTTCGCACTTGTACCAGTACATATTTCAACTTATAAACAAATATACATAGAAAGAAATATTTTCAAATAAATTTCAAATCAATACAGATTGTCTAAGTAGGAATACTGTAATCAACAATATTCCACATATGTTTATTTTTACTACAAGTTTCTTTAAGGAAGTCAAACCTTAGGAGAATTATCTCTACACTTAACCAATGTTCTAACTACACTGATCATACTTTTTTAATTTCTCAGCGTGGATTCTGAGTATACTCTTCAAATTTGGAACATAAAAAGTTACATCATTTTCAATTCTTTTTACGAAATAATCATTAAATTCTCTACATCCGTTTGGATACCACAGACAATTAATATCTTTACTGTAAAACTGAGTCACCTTCTTGCAAAAAATGGATACCACTGTTTATGTTTATAGAGATTTAAAGGTCAACTGATAATCACAAAAAAGGCAACTCAGCAACACAAGCCAGCAAACTCTGCCTTTATATAAATTACCTTACACAAGGGAAGTCAACTCCATTAAAAAAATATTGTTTGTTGGCATAAGCATTAAAAGCAAATACATGACATGTATCATATTTATAGGAGATTTTCAAAGGAAATATTAATTACCTCGTGTTGGCATACAGAGAAAGTACCGTGACATAAACGGTATTAAGGGAGGTAACCTCCACAAGAAAAATATGACAGTGTTTGCAGCCACAATCTGAATGACCAATCGCCTTGCAGGTGACATCGAGTTCCATATTGCATTCAGCTGTAAATATAAAACAGCGATCAGTTTAATTCTTTGCAGCATAGCTTGCCAAATTGATCAGGATCTGCACTGTTTGCATTTTGGTCAAAAATAACATAACAAATAAAAAAGCAAACAATGCAGATCCTGATGAGATGGCATGAATGTGCTGGCTGATCTGGATCTACTGTTCCCCCTCACAATAAAGGTGTATCTATTTAGTAAGGTCTTAAAACCTCTCATATTAATTAGCTGTTGCTCTGCAATCTGTATTATTTCTATTAACCCATTACTCCAGAGATACAACTTTTAATGAATGAGTGAACAGTGTTCATCCAGATCAGCTGGTGAAGCTGTGCTAACTGATTTAGATCTACAATGTTTGCTTCTTGTTCAGAAATAACCTAATGAATCTAACAGAAGGCCAATGAAGATCCAGATCAGATAGCACCATTCTACACTGGTCACTCACATCCACTATATAACGGAATAACGGGTTAAGATAAAATTAAGCTGATATATGTTAAGAACAGGAAAAAACTAGCCCTAAAATTTCCCCTAACAAACACAAAACATTATTTTACATGCCCATATGAAACTGACAACAATATGTTAAGCCCTTTTAAAAAACTTTCAATTATGAAGACAGAAAACAACATTTCTTAATAATATCCTTTTGCATATTTTAATAAGCTTTCAATTGTTAATGTAAGGTACCCTCTAACATTTGTGAACAGAACTCTAATATGGAGAATATATTGGGGCATGAATACAATCATCATAATTGGGATAACATAATATATATAACATAGCCTATACTTGCAGTTTGCAAAGCACTCACTCTCTAAGTGAGGGGTCTCAGCATGTCTAATTTTCTTGCCCCTGGGGAACAAGTCAACCAGTGCCATTCCATGTACAAGTTTGATAGTTAAAAATTGTTTCGGGTCCAAATAATTAATATCTTAATGTCGACTGACAACACATGTTGTTTTTTTCTGATAGAGCTTCTATGGCCATTTGATCAAGAAATGTTTACACCTGATTTTAAAAAAAATCTTCTAAAAATCAGCATTGAAGATAAACATTTTCTACATCCAGCGGTCTCATGAACACAGAGTAGATGCCCCTTGGGCAGACTGGCCTCCATCATGAATGACATGCAAGTTAAATCTATTTACGTGTTCTCTAACACTGTATTCCTTGCTGCTTGTGCGGTAACGCTGCTGAGGGTTCCTGAGGCTCTTCCGCACTGTCTCATACTGCCATATCGCACAACCAGTGAAAAACGTCGGCACAGCCTGTTAGCAATATTTATCAGAAAAGTTTACTTTGGGTAGGCGAATGAATAAGACAGTGACAGTTTTTATGTTGATAACACTTGAGACTTAAAAGATAGCTTCACCTAAAAGAAGGCAGGAAGAGCTAGGCTTTTTTGTTTTTACTGAACTCGGGAACACTTATTGGATTGAATATCTGCAGCTCTAAACACTGAACATTCATGTGGCACCATTTTACTGTCAAAGAATTTCTTTACAATGTGACTCCACAGCATCAACATTGTAACCCTTTACTACATGGAATATGCCAACAGTGTAGATCCAGATCAGCTGGCACATCCATGCTGTCTGAGAAGCCAACAGTGTAGATCCAGATCAGCTGGCACATCCATGCTGTCTGAGGAGCCAACAGTGTAGATCCAGATCAGCTGGCACATCCATGCTGTCTGACATCCATGCTGTCTGAGGAGCCAACAGTGTAGATCCAGATCAGCTGGCACATCCATGCTGTCTGAGGAGCCAACAGTGTAGATCCAGATCAGCTGGCACATCCATGCTGTCTGAGAAGCCAACAGTGTAGATCCAGATCAGCTGGCACACCCATGCTGTCTGAGGAGCCAACAGTGTAGATCCAGATCAGCTGGCACATCCATGCTGTCTGAGAAGCCAACAGTGTAGATCCAGATCAGCTGGCACATCCATGCTGTCTGAGAAGCCAACAGTGTAGATCCAGATCAGCTTGCACATCCATGCTGTCTGAGAAGCCAACAGTGTAGATCCAGATCAGCTGGCACATCCATGCTGTCTGAGGAGGTTCTAAACTGTTTACTTCTAGCTTCATAATGTTATTTCAGAACAAGAAGCAAACAGTGTAGATCCAGATCAGCTGGCACATCCATGCTGTCTGAGGAGGTTCTAAACTGTTTACTTATAGATTCAAAATGTTATTTCTGAAGAAGAAGCAAACAGTCTAGATCCCGATCAGATGGTACTGATTTGCCAGATGATCTGGACCTACACTGGTCGCACATGTGAGTAAAGGGTTAATAATATCAGTGCTAATGTAAATCTAAAGATGAAGATAATGATAAATGAAACAATGTAAGAACAGACTTTTCCAAAGTTTGAAACTGATCTGATTTTGATTATTATCATTTGAGTGTCTTACTGAACATATTATGTTCCTTTTACAAGTCACATTAAGATGGAATATCTCTGCATTTTATGTACCTCTTATGTTGATCTAATAGGTTTATCTATTAAGGTAATGCAACTTTATAAAGCAACTGTTAATAATGAAATGCCAAATCAACTTACAATAGTGGTATAGAGGAGATATTTTCCAATGCTAGAAGGTGCATCATGACTCTGGGGTTCTTCTCGGACTCGGACTGGTTCTATTTTTACTGGCTCTGAGTATGATCTGGTTTCTTTGTGTTTTGTTTTCAGCCTGAATTCTCTTCCTAATTTGATATGGGTGCTGGAACTTGGCCGTCTGAAAAGAACAAAAATCCATTTTGTGTAACAGAAACAGTATGATTGGCTTGACTTCTTCCCGCATGGATTCTACCAAAAATCCGCTAATTTTTTGACACAAAACCTATTAAAAGTTTGGTGGTGTTTGATGTTACCCATCAGGGATGTTTAATTACCTTAAGATTGTCGTAGTACGAATCTAGTAACTATCTGGGGAGAAGATGTGTACGCGGACATATAGCTCAGTCACGACAGCACTCACCCGGTCAGCGAGAGGTCCCAGGTTTGAGTCCCAGTCTGGCTGAACATTCTTTCTCACCCTGTGACATTTGGCACCAAATGTGGGACTGTGACAGCATTGCATGGTTAAGGGCTCGCCACACTCCTCCCAACCTTGTCCATCGATAAAAAGAAAATGATCAAAATCTAGCATTTTGCCATTGTTGAGATTTTGATAAATTTCTTTTTATCGATGAACAAAGTTGGGAGGAGTGTGGCGAGCCCTTGGAAGGAGTGTGGCGAGCCCTTAAGTCTAATGTTGCGCTTGCAATTGTTTAAATAAAGTAAATTTCCAAGTTGTGGGGGAATATTTCACGGTACAAATTTAGTCACTATCTGGGGAGAAGATGTGTAAGCGGACGGATAACTCAGTTTGGAGAGAACTCGCCCTGTAAGCGCGGTTCAAGTCCCAATCTGGCTGCACATTCTTTCTCACCCTGTGACAAGATCACTTCAAATGAATCTCTATTCTAAATGGAAATTAATGGACCAATTCCAAACTGGACAGGGTGTATGTAACCCCGCTATGGTTAAGGTAGTACCACACTTGTACTATTTTGAGCTAGCTCTTATGGCAATGTGGTAAAGCGCCTGCCTAGCATATAAGTGGTCCTGGGTTAAATCCTTCGTTTAGGTGAGAATTTCTCAGAGCCCTTGTTAAATTGAAATAAGACATTTTGTACATATAGGAAAAAAATTGTTGAGGAGAGTAATAATGTTAACCCTTTCCTCCATATATACACATTTTTATGCGTGTGCAACCAGTGTAGATCCAGATCAGCCGGCACATCCGTGCCGTCCGATCAGGATCTGCACTTGTCATATTATGGTCAGAAATAACCTAACGAATCAAAAAGCAAACAGTTTAGATCCTGATGAGACGGCATGGATGTGGTGGCTGATCTTGATCTAAACTGGTCATCCCGAAATAAAGGTGTGTTAGGAAAGTGATATATGAAAAGAGTTAGAGGCTGACCAAATAAAAATCACTCCCATTGCAAGGTACCCTAACCAGCAAGAAATTCATATGCCCGGCAACCAATACTGTACTGGTTTTTACAGTTATATTAGAAATATTTTAATTATCTAACAGGAAAAGTGTACACTATTTTTGACAGATAGAGATGATGTAACATGATGATATGGCCCATTGTAGGCCTAGGTCATTTGTTATTTTCTAATTTTAAATATTTATTGTTGGGTGATCAAGACTGTGAATTAAATCAGCAAAGTAAGTGAATTAGCGTATTTTTCAAGAAATGACTATAATTACCTCAATAAATGAGCACAAAGTAATCTGCTCAAAATTGTCATCTTTGTCAAGTCAACAGACGCTCATGGTTTCTTTAAAGAGGAAAGCGTCTCAAAGATTGAGAGCAAACAATGGCGACCACGTCAATGCAAAACATTGATCAACGTAAACTTCGTGAGAAATTGTCTCAGTGGGATGCCCAAACTGATCCAAAAGCGCCGTTAACAACTTTTCAGAAAGATGTGTTAATAGAGCTCACCAATTTTGCAAATAATAGACCGTTTCCTTCTGATGTAAATAATGTTTATTTTCGTGTCAAATTTGTTCTCTGGCTAAGAAGTTGGTGGGGAAAGCCGGTAGTTCCTGTGCCACGCGTCTTTTTTGTCATTTATCATTTGTGTCATCTTGTCGTTGCTACATGCTGTTGGCTTGTAATGTATGTTACATTTCAATGATTATTTGTTGATCTGCGGCTGGTTCAAGATCAATTATGACAGAATCAACAATGTCTACTGTATGGACGAGTTCTCACATCTTGATTTAACAAGAAAAGATTTTTACATGACTGTTTAACTAAGCCGTTTCTGTAATCAATAGGAACTGACAAAGGATGCTGATGTCAATCATATACATAGTTTGTACAGATTGGGTGTTTTAAAAAGTCAGCAAATGTTAACCGAAATGTAACAGAGAGATGAGAGGGCATCATGCAGTCCTATTTTTTATCCTGTATGTGCTTTTAATCGATATATTTTCCAATTCAAAATGAACCATCAACACTATGTTGACTCACTCTTGTTTTTTAGCTTCCAACAGATGACGGTCCATCTTCAGTTTTACCACCTGTTTCTGGGACGAATATTGGTGAGGCAGAGTTAAATCCTGTGCAGAAATACTTAGGAAGTAGTGAGGCTGAAAATGGAGGCAAGATTGAAAACTCACAACAGGTAACTGGCATTGATAGTTTTTTTTCATTGCTTGGGAAAGAGGCAGATGTCCTACAGTTTGAGAAAACTAAAATTTCCTTTGTAGGGAATGAAAAATGCTGTTCAAAACAAATTTGTACATCCAAACATAAATGTATCCCTGTTTGTCAAAAGTTTACAGGATATATGCTTTTAGTTTAATGTAGTTTTTAAATAGATCAGATGTAAACCAATATAAACTTTCATTGTTCGGCAGCATTGATTTATTTACTTTTTTTATATCATAAAATATAAACATTAATTTCAGTTTTTCTCCTGGTTTGCTGAAGTGGAAAATGAGATTGAAAAAGAAGAGGATCTTCCCTATAGGTAATCTTTACAAGCCAGTTCTTTACTCCATGAATATGGCTGTTAACCTGATCAGTGAATAGTTTAGATTGAGATCAGACTGCACATCTGTGCCATCTTATCAGGATCAACGCTGTTCCCTTTCAGATACATTAGCAACCAACTGGTGTAGATCCAGATAACATGGCACAGATTTTCTTGTTAATCTGGATCTACATCCTGTCACACATGCTATAAAACCTGTATATGGAGTAAAGGGATGAACATTTTAAACTCTAAAAAGACCTCATAGAGTTTCCTTGAGTGTTATATTGGAGTGACTGTGATTAAATACTGGTATATTTAAAGTTTGTATTCCATGTATGACATCATTTAACTTTTTTGATGTCAAATTGCTAAACATTCCCATTAGCAACAGAGCAAATCATTTTGGTGATGTTTAATGTAATTTGTGTTAGAATTGAAATAATAAATAGTCATAGTGATATATTGCAGTATTTATCATGGGGTATTGTTGTTGTTTTTCCTCAGTAATATAAACTTGAGTTTGAGGAAACAGTTGAAATTGGTCAGTATTCCATAAACTTATACCTATGCACAACCACCTTACATGTTGTATTAACAACCAGTGTAGACTGTAGATACAGGTCAGCCTGCACATCCCTGTTGTCCAGTCAGGATCTACACTGTTAGCTACTTGGTCAGAAATAATGAAATCCAAAAGTGAATAGTGTTCATCCAGATCAAACTCCACAGATTTTCAGGCTGCTATGCATCTAAAATGTAATTCAAGGATCCATTGAATTTGATCAGCAACAATATAGAAATTATTTATATATCACTTCAGATATCACATAGAGGAGTTGGAAGGACATCGTGCCCAGTGTGACAGCGTACTAGACGAGGTATCGGCTGGTCTGGATTACCTCATGGGTCTACAGCAACAGTACATCAATGTCTCTACAAAGACCAATGCTCTACATGAGGCTTGTGAACATCTTCTAGCAGAACAGGTAAACCTTTTGTCGAAGAAAGACCCTCTCACAAGTATGATCTATGTACCATAACAAGCTGGGCCCAAGATCATAAAACTAAACCCTGAGACTAATCTTCAATCTCAAGCATCTGATTGGCTGAAATTGCAAACCAAATTTAAGATTTGAGACTGGTCTTCAAACTCAGGTTTATGATCTTGGACCCAGGTATGGTTATTGTGTTACATTTTCCACGGTATTGGTTTATACAGTCCACACTCCTTGTGTCGAAGTTGTCAGGACCGTACATTTTAATTCGAGATATCCAAAGTTCGACACATCCGAATTGGTGTCAATTCACGAATATTATACCTATATGTTTCTAATGCTGACATGATCGTGAGTGCTTGAACTCGTTTACGCCCACGCCCAAGAACACGTATATGTACATTTCAATGGATCAATTAGTTCTACAAAACAGAACTAGTGATGAGAATCGGACGGCTGAAGTGGAATCGATTAATCGGTCCGATTCTGATACCTGTCCGATCCGATTAATCGGAAAGAATCGGAATCAGACGTACTGTAGTGTACATTTTGTACCAAAAGCATACCTGTCTCAATCATATTATTATAGGAGTACTTTTATTATTTTAGTTTACAAGATTAATGACACAACTGCTTTTTGTACTGCATTGACATGTTCTGTTTTTTGTTCAGGCAATAAGAGCCTTCAAACTTTTTTTTTTCAATTTCGAAGATGTGAACATTATTATTATTTAGCTAGTCAAAATTAAATCCGAAAATTATTCACAATTCTAAAATGTGGGTGGGGTACCTTTGTTGCTGTACTAAGTCTTGAAGCATATTCTACAGGTAGCTTTGGATGTGTCGAGGTTTTCCTTAACGGGCGCCAAACCCTGACACCCTGGTTTCATATAAAAACCAAAATATCGACAAGCCTTTGATGTTGTATTACCAGGGCATTTGAAAGTTGATTATTATTTCGATCACGGACAGGCCATGTATTCTCCATGTTTAAGAGCAGTTATATTTAAAAGTAATACAAAGACGATTAAAGCGCGAGAAGATATACACTGGACTGTCGCCGTGTCGGAGACATCGGTCAATTGTCTTCAAAGTGGGGTTAACCTATTAACAGAATTAGCGACTAGAATCGATTCTTTGTAGTCAGAATCGATGTCGCCGACTTTGAAACTTCAGCGACAATTACTCGATTATCGGTGACAATCGGAACATCACTAAACAGAACTGAAAAAATATATTAACTCGATTATCAGGGATTCTAAAATTTTAAATTCCCAATCGGACATTCGCGCCAAAATTGACTATTTCCCGACTTCCGGTTCGCACGAACAGCGCTTTCCAGTCTGCACGAACTGCGACTTCCTGTCCCCGCGTTCAGTGCATTTAACTCACCCGACCCCAGTTCATTCCTCCCTTACAACATAAATTCTCGTCGAAGATATCCTTCAACCTTCCAACAGATTAATTTCATGATTGTCGTTCTGTAGAAGGAAAAATTCTTTGATCGATTTATTAGAGCGGCACGCGACGTTTGAAGTTTACGGCGTCTTTGTTGTAATACACTAGCATCCCATGCATTGAAAACGTGACGTAACAGTTCAAAATAGTAATCTACAGCAGTGTTCATAGCGATTGTGAAGTGGATTTTTTAGTTCATTGAACATGTATTAACTTTCGGAATTACGGGAGGCAAGTATTCGCTTTACCTAAATATACGTCGATTATGTCCTGAATTAGTAATTCTTGAATCTATAAGAACTTACACGAGTCTGTGTATGCAACATTTATTTCCGAGTCGGAAATAAATGTTGCGTACGTAGATTTTTGTAAATTTAAAATTCATTTGAATCGTTATGGCCCTAAGTAAGCAAGCCGGTTACTCGATTAGTTTTCACATTAAGTATCTATTCATTTGAGCCTTTCAACTTTGCTGTGAATCGCAATCAATTTAACTAAAATCCGCATTGTAGAAGTTTTCTTGAATTTGCGAAACAACATTTTTAAACGTGCTTTATTTTATTCGATCGGCGGTCATTCAGAATAACTTACATCGGACTTACACTTCTTTCAATAAAATGCTGTTTTATTTTTGTACGTTAATTGATAAAATCACGGGTATTGCCACTTTAATTCTGACATCTGAGCCTGACTTAGCACAGTTCATTTGCAAATTAAACAAACCCGCCCGTTGTTAAAGTGGGACCGACCACATCCCGTTTCATCTATGCCGCAGGCTTTTCACGGAACGTGTAGTAGTGGTAGTCATGGTAGCAGAGTTGTGAATTCGATAATTGACAGGTTAATAGCTGATTAAGCTGTGAAAAATGTACATGTTGGTCATTTTTGTAACAATTTATGGGCCACTAATCATGACCGTTGTAAAAAATGTACATTTTGGTAATTTTTTTAACAATTTATGGGCCACTATTCATGACCGATTTTTTTTACCAATTTTGAAATTTCAATCGGACTTCTTCCCGAAAATCGGTCAATGACCGGCCTGCCGACGATTTTAGAATCCCTGTCGATTATATTAATTACGTGTAAAATACGTCATTGTAAAGTTTCGGTGTTTGTGTAACATTGTGGTCATCTTCACTCCGAGTGTTAATGTCGTCTTTCGTTAATTTTGTTATTACATAAACTAATTCAAATTAACATTCACCCCATAATCGTTAATTTGGAGCTTTTTGTGCTTCAGTCTTGGGGGAGAGGTGATTACGTTTAAATTATGCTTTTGCATTTGTTGTCCTAAACAAATACACTCATATTTTATCGGCCTGGTTGTCACAATGTCACTTTGATTGTTTTATTAAATGTTGTTTTTTAAAAGCTGATATTAATTACATTTATGAATACAAATATTTTACACCCGAATGCATTAAATAAGCATATATTTTACTGAACAGGTGATAATCGTTAATTATTATGAAATAATGATATCTTCTTTTCCGACAAGTTCTCTCTTTGAAGAAGCCGTGCGCATTGTTTGGTCGCGCAAGTTTCACACTTCGACTTATCCGATGATTTTACATAGCATAATTTAGCCTGCGGGTTCTAAATTTACTTCGACTTATAAAAACATTGTTTAAGTCGAATTCGAGTTAAAAGGCGTAATATTATATGTAAAAAGAACACATTTTGACGGGACCGTAAAATTAATTCGAGATAACCGATATTTCGACTTAAGCGAGTTTGACACAACGAGCGTGGACTGTACTTGAAAATTCATATACCAGTGATTGGTTACCATTCTGTCATGTTGTCATAACAGAAATTGCTCAGGTATAGAGCACCTTATATTTGGAGGAAGAAAAACCGCATTGTGACTGTAAGAAAATAGATTTAAAATTATGTGTTCAATGTTGGTGTGAAAATACAATACACAAACTAGATTTTTCATTGTATTCAGATTTGAATTTCTGTGTTCACAAGCCATGACCATACTCTAGGAGATTTTTAAACATTTGAATTCAGCAGGATTACTTGTTCTGAAATATATCTGACAAATAGCATTTACAGTAATTGTTGCAGAGAAGGAAGGCTGTTCTGCTGTTAAACCATCAACCGTTTGGAAACCATATTGACTCAGACAACTGAATCAGTGCATGCTTACTGCATTTATTATTAGCCATTAGAGTTACTGTTGACCAAAACCATTTACTTACTGAATTACCTTTGCTAACTGAATTACCCCTTTAAAAGCTATTTATTATGACAAAAACCTAATTTTACATCACCTTTAAACCAAACTTTTTTTCTTGTTTCTCAGATATCTCATTTTCTTATTTACTGTTAACAATATTTCAATAGAGCTTTAACATTTTTTGTAACTTTAAATACTCTATTGATGTATATGTATTTCAGACTCGGTTGATGAACACTGCAGAGAGTATAAGCAACAAGTTATCCTACTTCAATGAACTGGACAGCATATCAAGTGTAAGCATCACCTTTCTGATTATGAACTATAGAACTGAACTTAAACCTGTTCTAGAAAACAGAAAAGTACACATTTAGGAAAATGTTGTTTAACTGGAAGTCACAAAATTTTATGCCCAATAATATTAGTTAATCCACAGTAAAAATAGAAAATATGTTAACAGTCTTCTTGTGCTTGAACTTACTTGGCAAGTACAAGAAAAAATATATAACACAAGGTTCTGCCAAGCCCCATATGTTTTCGGGTCAAGACCATAACAGAAAGCTTGTGGTAGTAAAACAGGCCCTGTAAATGATTTCTAAAGATAACATTTGTTTTTAAAATGCTCTTGCAGTAAAATATACCAATATGAATTCTATGCTCAAACAGATATATATGTTGTTACTTATTTGTTGTTTTCTGTTTACAGAAGCTGGGGTCACCAACATTGACAGTGACGAATGAATCCTTTGTGCCGATGTTGTCCAGACTGGATGAATGCATCCTCTACATTCGTAGTAATGTATGTTGTTCTAGATACTTGTCTATTACTGTCAAGTGTATATCAGGCATGCTTTGTATAGCTCTTTGCTCCACATATATATAAATACACACCAATATATATATACATATATATACAACAATTATCCACCAGTTTTCACAATTATAACTTAATAATGAATCTAAATGTGAAGAGTGTAGACCCTGATAAAATTGACATGGATGTGCTGACTTATCTGTATCTATACTATTTGCCCACACAATCAAGATGTATCTATGGAGTAGTTTAATTTTTCAGATAGCTTTATAAGTCTTTAAAATTTCATTGACAGCTCTGCAATCACACTGATACATGTAAAATATATCATTAGACTTGAGAAGTAATATATTCTGCAACTGTTATATTTGTTATGCAACTGTTTTCCTCCAAAATTCAAGTTGCCACTAATCCAAGTTGAAAGGGTGTTATTTTCACTTGTTTTTAATGTTTTCAGCCCAGATACAAGGAGTCAGACGTGTACCTGGCTCGGTTCAAGCAGTGTCTGTCACGGGCGCTGAACCTAATGAAGACCCATGTGATGAACATCCTGCAATCTGCGACACAGCATGTGAAAAACACGAAGGTAGGTAACTTGGTTGCTTTAAGGATGCTAGGTTTTACTCAAACAGTAATCCAGTCTGCAATACAGCACGTCAAGAACACAAAGGTAGGTAATTCTGGTTTCTTTAAAGATGCTATGTTTTACTCAAACAGTAATCCAGTCTGCAACACAGCACGTCAAAAACACAAAGGTAGGTAACTCCGGTTGCTTTAAAGTTGCTATGTTTTACTCAAACAGTAATCCAGTCTGCAACACGGCATTTGAAAAACATAAAGGTATTTAACTCTAGTTAATTAAGGCATGCTAGGTGTATCTCATACAGTAATCCAGTTATTTTAATGACATTCCAGATTGAGATCTAATGTCTGAAAAATACAAAGAAAGGAAATTATAGTTCTATTTTGCATCTCAAACATCTTGTAGTGTATGTACAGCATACATGTTATTCAGGTTATACTTAACCCTTTCCTCCATATATACAAATTTTTATGCATGTGCAACCAGTGTAGATGCATTTTGGTCAGAAATAACCTAACGAATAAACAAGCAAACAGTGCAGATCCTGATCAGATGGCACGGATGTGCCAGCTGATCTCGATCTACACTGTTTGCCCATGCCATAACGGTGTGTCTATGCAGGAAAGGGTTAATGTTGTGGCCAATATTTTATTAGTTTAGTTAGCTTTATTGGTTTACAGTTCTATGAATTTACTAGGATACTATAGGTCATTTGTTTCTGATAGAACACTTGGAAATGTCATGAAAATAAGAATAAAGAACTGTATGGAAATCAACAAAATATTATTTAGTCACTGAAACAACACACAATAATCAAAACACCTCTTTACACCTAGCTTTTATTTAAGAATTTACTGTTATTATTTTTTATTGTTGTTTTTGGATTCAGGAGCTGCCAGGGACAATGCATTTACACTGTTTTATGGCAAATTCCGAGCTAACACCCCCAGAGTCAAGTCTCTGATGGAGCAACTGTTGTTGTTTAAGGTTGTTCTTATTGTTAACTATTCTTGTTATTTTAGGATTCAGGAGCAGCCAGCGACAACGCATTTACACTGTTTTATGGCAAGTTCCGAGCTAACGCCCCCAGAGTCAAGTCGCTGATGGAGCAACTGGAAATGAGGATAGACAAGTCACCAGAGTAAGTAACTCTGCTTTTATGAAGCCTCTCATTGCAAATATACATCTGTGTCAATGTCACAATTTTAAAGATTGTGCAAAATGCTGTAGTGTTTTGAGTGTTTTTTCTAGCTCTCTACTCCGTGGGATATTGCTGTTATTCATTGGCAAGCAGTTTAGATCCAGATAAGTTGACACATCTTGCCCATCTGATCAGATTCTACACTGTTTGCATATGAAATAAAACCCATTTAAATGAAGCAAAGAGCTTGTAACCATACCCTGGACTGAATGTTTTTCCCCACAAAATGAAATCAGTCTTAATAAAAGCATCATAACAACCAGGATGACTGTCATTATAAAGCTCTGTGACTTCCAGGTATGAGCAGATACTGAGTGACTGTCACCAGTGTTACTTCGCACAGAGAGAAATGTTGCTCGGACCTAGCATCAACTCTACCATCAGTGACCTAGCAGCTAAACATGTCAGGGATCATTGTTCTCTAGTAAGTGCCGGGTATTAAGTAACAAGCTAGTTGGGCTCAAATGAGACTCAATACATATCTTTATGATTGGTCAGTTTTAAGACTTTGGTAAATTTCAACCAGTCAGCTTTCTGCTCTCCAGCCATAGTTTATAATCCTTGAACCATCAAGGGTTACCTGTGCTTGAGAACACCTGTAAAGAAAGACCACCTGTGGATAAAGACCACATTTTATTTGTTTCATTGAATGATATCAAATAGATTCAACTGTGAACAAAGACCACCTGTCTTTAGAGACCACTTTTGGGTCTTCCCCCGAGTGTTCTTTATAGACAGGTTTGGCTGTAAAGGATTGATAAAAATGAATTATATGAGATTTCATTATAAACACATTGTAATTTTGTAAATTTAATTCATTTGAAAGTATTTTTAATTTTACTCAACATGAATGGTTTTACAAACATTCCTTGTTATATAACAGATGAGAAGTGGTTGTGCATTCATGGTGCATGTGTGTGAAGACGAATATCAACTGTATCTCAACTTCTTCTCCAGACCTACAGTCCAGCTAGAGTAAGACATATTACCTTACTGATATCACCACAGCTCTAACACTTAATCACATCTTTATGTTGGTCAGAGTTTTGCTGATGAACTTTTGGCTAGTTTATTTATACATAGCATTACTGTGGCATTTAAGCTGACAAATTTTCATGCATTTTCAACCATTGATGACATTTTTCCGCGAGGATTAATTGCATAATTAATATTTGTAATGCAGTTTTGTCTGGTTTATTTTATTGAATCTATCAACTTTAAGCTTTCAAATTTTGGCAGCAGAAAAGCCTGATAAGACAGTATTAAGTTAACTGAAATTGCAAAATGTACTAATCCTATTATTCCATACCTAATGGGTTTCAGTTTCATCATTGTAAAAGCTATTGTAAAAGTGGTAACTTTCTATCGACAGCCAGTATAGTGCAGGTGAATACATTTGTGCTGTTGAATCCAATTATAAAACACTTAATTAAAATTTTGCTGAGGGTTATAAATTTCTTATGTGTGAAATGTAAAAATAATTAGAGCAATGCGAAGTAAAATGATTCTGATCTGATCATGTGGTTATGTTATTTTCAGTGAGATGTTGTGTTATTTTCAATGAGATGTTATGTTATTTTTAGTGAGATGTTGTGTTATTTTCAGTGAGATGTTGTGTTATTTTCAGTGAGATGTTATGTTATTTTCAGTGAGATGTTGTGTTATTTTCAGTGAGATGTTGTGTTATTTTCAGTGAGATGTTGTGTTATTTTCAGTGAGATGTTATGTTATTTTCAGTGAGATGTTGTGTTATATTCAGTGAGATGTTGTGTTATTTTCAGTGAAATGTTGGAGAGACTGTGTGGCAGCCTGTACGACGTGTTCCGACCTCTTATCATCCACATCAACCATCTGGAGACCCTGTCCGAACTCTGCAGTATACTCAAAATAGAAATGATAGAAGAACATGTCGAACAGAACCGTAAGATATTTATAATTTTTCTTGCATATTCTATGCAGCTGCAGTACAGTATGTGATGAATATTTAATAACCTTATTTGTTTGCATCACCTCAGAATAAAGGGTTAATTGTGGGGAAATGTTTGGCAGGGATCGGTACCATTATTTAAAAAAAAATGTAATTAACAACAATTAAACTGAAAACTTCTCAATTAAATTACAATAACATGACTTTTCAGATTGTAATTTATTACAGCTCAAGAGTTGCGGGCATTTGAAAATGTAATAAAACAAATGTTGATGGATGTACAAGAGCGTTTGGTATACAGGACATATATCTACATCAAGAGTGATATTCTACAGTATGCCGCTGCTCAGGGAGACCTGGCCTACCCAGAGAAACTGGAAATGATGGAGGTAAAGAATGGTTTGGATCGAACAAGAACATGTGTGTGATATACTTGTTAAATGCAATTAACTTTTCTTTGATTTTGAAAAAAGATCTTCAGATACAGTAAAACCCCTCATTACGGACACTCGATATTACGGGCACCCCGGTATTATGGGCGATTTTTTAAAGAACATACATGTTCTCTTCTTCTTGATTTAAAACCACAATTAAGGACAACCCGCTATTAAGGACACTTTCCCTCAGTCCCTTAGGTGTCCGTTATAGAGGGGTTTAGCTGTAAGTAGATCGGGTGTTTTCACCTTTTCCGAAGCAGTTGTCTTGCATTTCAGGTCGGAATTTCTGATTTTGTACCAAATATCAGGTTCTCACACTCTTGAAAGGTACTTAAAATTTTGTAAGGTGTCTAATGGGGTATAATATTTCAAATGATGTAATGAATCAAAAAGCAAATAGTGTTGATCCTGATCATAAGGCATGGATGTATCAGCTAATCTAGATCCACACTATTTGATGCTGTTCTAGATTTACACTGTTCGCATAGGATAACGGCTTTATCTCATAAACTAAAGGGTTAAACATTATATATCAAATTACAGAGTATAGCAGAGAGCATAAAGAAAGGTCAGACAAAGGTTCAGTCCAGGGCCCACTCTCGGACTCCGTCTAATGCCTCCAGTACAAGTGCCGAGGTGGCCAGACTGACAGGGGCTGGAGACCCTGGGTCAGGAAGTGGAGACCCTGGGACTGGAAGTGGGGACCCAGAGACAGCATCACTGGAAAATGTTCCCCTTCAGGAGGATCCAGCCTCAAGCTGGCAAGATGCAGGTGAGTCTGTTTTTGTTTATCCTTAGACTAAATCCACAATGAGGTTATTGAAACCTTTTTAGATTGCCCATTCGAAGAAAAGGCAATACATAGGGATCACTTTGTCAGTCTTGATCTGTACGTCCGTCTGTTTGTCCGTCACAAAAGCTTAACATAAGCTATAACTTTGCCATTTCTTAATATTTCTTCGTCAAACTTTTAAATTATATTGCCTATGACAACACAGTCATGATGATGCCAAATTCTTAAGGTCAAGGTCACATTTGATGGAGTTATGCCCCTTTTGTTCTTGCATTGTGTATTTTGACAAAACTATGAGAGGGCGACACAACATCCAGTATTTCTAATGCCCCCACATAGTGGGATGCATATAGAGTTGCACTTGTCATGAACTATCAGGCAGATTTCTTTCAAACTTGCACACATGATCAAGGAGGATGTGTAGATGATTCTAACGAAAAGATTTTTTTTGAGACCATTTTTACCATAGTTATGGCCCTTCGTTAATTTCTATTAAATCTTGTGGCATCAACTCCTCATTATCTTTCAGGCGGATTTCTTTCAAACTTGCACACATGATCAAGCGGCCATTTTTACCAGAGTTATGGTCCTTTGTTAATTTCACTCATAAAATTTTTTTGCATCAAATCTACATTTTCTATTTGGCTGCATTCCTTTAAACTTGCACAGATGATTAGGCATGATATGTAGATTGTTGTAAAGGACATTGTCTTGCAGCAATTTTCACCAGATTTGTGGTCCTTTGTTTATGTTAGTCATAAACTTTTGTGGGACACACTTACTGATTTACTAATCAAGAACACCACATGTTGTTATTACCTGATACATTATATTGTTACAAATGTTGTTGCAGCAGTGGGGACATCAGTGTCCTGAGGACACCGTCTAGTTTGTAGTAAAATTTCAGATTACATAAACTGCAACAATTTTGTATTGCCAGGTTCTAATCTGACCACATCTATGCCAATGTCGCCCGCAGATCTACATGGGATGTGGTACCCGACTGTACGCAGAACCCTGGTTACCCTGTCCAAACTATACAGATGTATAGATGTAAGTACTTTATAGGGACCACAGTGGATTTCCTTTGTACAAAAAGCGTGCATTTCGTGAATTTGTCGCTAATGTTGATTTAATCATTTGTTGTTTTTTTTACCACCCACGAAGAATGAACAAACATATACATTGTAAAAATTGGGATCCAGGGGACCAAGTGCAATATATTGGATATCGCAATATAATGGATCGCGATATAACAGAGCTGCATTGTATTCAATATAAAGTAGAAATAAATTTCAAGGGATTTGGTTTTATATGCCCACTGACCGCAGTGATTCTCTGAAACCATTTCATGTACTGTTGTATCATTAAATTGTGCATGGGCTTATTTTCTGCTGTGATAAAAGCAGAAATAATATCTCAATGAAATTAAACCATGTAATAGCATATGATATATTAGTGAATCACTGATCATTTTTTGAAACAGTGAAATTATCAGTTTGATCATTTTCCCTTCTTTGACCTGATCTACTTTCATGGTTTTAAAACTATTAACACCTTTAATGTCCTGTTTGAAATGTAAGTAATGCTTGTAGTCAAATTTTAGTATTTCGTCTTCATACTTTATATGTCATCATTATCATATGATGTAATAAATGTCATTGCAAACAATATCGGTGTTGCCCTTCCTTTTGTGTTTATATACAAGATTTAAACAGTAATTCAGATGTTCAGATATTGGCATGGATCTATAGAATAGTGCAAGGAAAACACTGGCTGCTTTAACATTAATGTCAAAGGCCTTCATATTCATTAGGTTATATTGCTTAAATTACCAAGAAATATCTTGTTTCATTGTTTATCCCACTTTATGTATTGTATGGAAAAAGGTATTCTCGGTACATTGAGCAGACAACATTGCTGAAAAAATGTATTGCTTATTTTTTTAATAATAATGCATTTTGCAGTAAAAATAATATTATATAGGTAAAATATGTACCAACATCATGTTTTAGTTATGAAGAAATAATAGATAATTGAAAGATCTTTCCAAATGTAGTAACAACATTTTCCTTACACTATCTATTGATTGCTGATAATATACTGTAGCATATAAAACTTATGGTCTGCTTGTTGTTACAGAAAACAACGTTCCAGGGACTGTCACAGGAGGCTTTACAGTCATGTATTCAGTCCCTGCTGAATGCTAAAGACGGCATCACAAAGAGAAAGGTTAGTCTATCTATATAAGCTGATAGCAAGATTTTTTAAATCAGAATACAGGAACTGTTGCATAAGGATTGAATTGATATTTTATCTTGTACATCTGGGTATTGAAAATATTTGAGTTGTTAAAGTGTGTGAAGTATTGAAAGGATCACGATTACTTTAAACAACCCAAATCTTTTTCATATCCCAATGATTGCGTTAAAAAATTAATTCTTTTATTTACACTCCTAAAATTCTCAGGTCTTAACAAAATATTAAGAAGAATTTGTGTACAGCCATATTAATGAAAAAACAAGTGACTACAACTTTTTTTCGCAAGCAGCTCGTTAAATCAAGGTCATAGGATAAATCATTTGCAAGGTGTGCGTCAAATAAAATATGTGGTAATTATGAAGCTTTGGAACTCAATGTTGTGTTTATTTTACTTTTTATGGTACCTCTGTGGCTATTTGTCTTCAACAATGTTAGAGCAAAATACCATCATGAGCAACAATTATCCTTTTAACCCTTTCCTCCATAGATATACCTTTGTTGCGTGTACGAACAGTTTAGATCCAGATAAGCTGTGTGGTCTGATCAGGATCTAAACTGTCTGCTTTTTAATTCATTAGGTTATTTCTGACCAAAATGCGACCAGTGCAGATCCTGATAAGACGCCACGGATGTGCCGGCTGATCTGGATCTACACTTGTCACACATGCGCAAAAATGCAGATATATATATAAAGAAAAGGGTTAATAATAGTGTAAATTACTTCCCATTCAGACTCTGCTAGATGGACAGTTGTTTATGATCAAGCATCTACTGATCCTGAGAGAACAGATTGCTCCGTTCCAAGCAGACTTTTCTATCCGGGAGACGTCACTGGACTTCAGCAAATTTAAAGGTTGGTATTGTCATTTGGGCTTGCTTAGAGAGTGTATAACACATATCTGTAAAGTCTCTTCTCATCCTAACTTGCTGAAGAAAACTAAACAAGTTTTTATATACAAGCTGACCTAAGCGAAAATGTGTTTTGGGAAAACTGACATCATTCCTTAAAGTGAGGTCATAAAGATGAGCAAACAACATTGCTTATGATGCGTATAGCTTTAAACAACTATATAATCATTATAAAAATAAATAAAAATGGGAAAACAATGTAAAATTGTTCATTTTTTCCAAAATTTTTAACTACTAAAAATTTTCGTAATTGCACTTAGACACAATTTTGCATGGCACAGCTCTTGTGTTTTAAGATAGGTAAAGAATCTAAAACAAGATTCAGATCCTTACAAAGATACCAGGTTCTGCTAATTATTCTCTCTTAATTCTTTAAAGTAATGAAAATGACATTCCTCAAGATTTCTTTACAACAGTGTTGCTAACCTTGTCCCATATATCATAAAATGGAGACTGATAACAGATTGATTTGACATCTTCTAAAGTTGGTAAATAAGCAAAATGATTGAAGATCTTCTTCTCAAAACCACTGGATAGAGTTTAACCAAGTTTGGTCTAAAGATATCCTGTCAATGACCTCTTCCAAAATTATTCGGATCATGGCCATGATCTCCGTCACCATGAGCCGTTCCCCAGCCAGGATGAATTAGATAAAACTGTCAGTTAAAACAACACTTTTCTAAATTACACAAGATAAATGTAATAAAAAAGTGTATAAATTTACATAAAAAAAAATATTTTCTGCTATTTTTGGCAACGTTGAGTTGGCTTGAATGCTCCATTTTAAAACATCACAGCATTTTATTGTGATTATTCCCTAATGAAGGTTTGAATAAACCCAAACGTCTGATTTAATATAAGAACAATATTTTTTGTATTTGTGCAAATATATAATCAATTACAAGTCTATTATAAGAATATAATGCTATGGCTTCATTACATATTTCATTACTAACAACATAAACAATTTTATAATATTAATTGTTGTGCAGTAAATGCCTGTTTCAACATAATTTGTCGACCACTAACATTTCTGATAGTGTGGTTGATCTAAAGCTAACATTAACACTTCTTTTTTGTGCTGTGCCAATCAAAAGGTTTTTTCCAGAGTGTGAAATAGTTTTTCTCCATAAATCATGATTATACCATAGCTGGAAGCATTTTCTTTTGAATTATAAATAATTTAATTATTGTTCATCTGTTAGCTGCTTTAAGCTCACAATACGGGATTTTGGAAATTGTCACATATCCATTTATTGAGATGCAAAACTATTTTATGTTATATAGAAATATGAAGCAGATAGACTAGTTTTGCATTAACCCCTCAATACATGTATATGACTTTATCACATGGGCAGACATGGATCAGGATCTACAATGTTTGCTTTTTGATTCATTAGGTTATTTCTGAACAGGAAGCAATAGTGTAGATCCTGATCAGATCAGACATCACAGATGTGCCGGATGACCTGGATCTACACTGTTCACATGCGATAAAATCCCTGCTTCTTTTTTAGCTAGTTGGTTTTAGACAAATGGGCTAATGGCATAGTGTTTTAATTGTAGATCTTGTAAAAGTTTTATTTAAAGGCCACTTTTCTTATCTTAACAAACTTAAACAGATTTGAAATTTGACATGGTTGACAGATTTGGAAATCTGACATTATAGTAGCAACAATATGAGCAAGTTATATAACACTTGACTGCATTTGTCATACTGATGACCTTTTCTTACTTTTCAGTCCACTTTTCTCAGTAACCATTACAGCTTGTTTGACATCATTTTTATGCCCCCGCCATGAAATGGCGACAGACATTAAGAGTTGCTCCTGTCCATCCGTCCGTCCGTCCGTCCGTCTGTCCGTACGTCCGTCCGTCCGATATTCTCGTGAACGCAACTCCTCCTAAACTACTGGTGGGAATTTAATACTTGATACTTCCATTTACATTAGTTTTAATAGGAATATATCTTGTGAATGCAACTTCTCCTAAACTACTGGTGGGAATTTAATGAAACTTTACCATAATGCTTGGCTTGATATGTAGTTGTGCATGAAGGTGGGGTTTCGCTCTTACATGTTCCGTTCAGAAGTTATGGCCCTTTGATACTTCCATTTACATTACTTTTAATAGGAATATATCTCGTGAACGCAACTCCTCCTACACTACTGGTGGGAATTTAATGAAACTTTACCACAATGCTTGGCTTGATATGTAGTTGTGCATGAAGGTGGGGTTTTGCTCTTACATGTTCCGTTCAGAAGTTATGGCCCTTTGATACTTCCATTTACATTAGTTTTAATAGGAATATATCTTGTGAACGCAACTCCTCCTACACTACTGGTGGGAATTTAATGAAACTTTACCACAATGCTTGGCCTGATATGTTGTTGTGCATAAAGGTGGGGTTTTGCTCTTACATGTTCTGTTCAAAAGTCATGGCCCTTTGATAATTTCATTTACATTAGTTTTATTCTTATATTTTGTGTTAAGCAAAATATGCATTTTGCCCATAACTTTAAAACTACTTGAGATATTGCTTTGAAACTTGAAATATATTTTCACCATCAAAATCTACATCATAACCAACAAGACCCATAACCCTGCTTCCAATATTTTTTCAAATTATGCCCCTTCTTCACTTACATTTTGTGTTAAGCAAAATATACACTTGGCCCTTAACTTTGTTATGAATGGAGGGATTTCAAAATAACTTGGCACAAATGTTCACCAAGACTAGGTGGTGTGTCGCATACAACACCCATGCCTGTAGGTCCAAGGTCAAGGTCGCTGTTACTAAAAATAGAAATTTCTTGCAAAATTGTGTCGGCTCTGTAACTTTGTTATTTGTTATTGGATTTTTAAATAACTTGGTTTAATTGATCACCATACTAAGACTGTGTGTCACATACATTCCCAAGCCTGTAGGTCCAAGGTCAAGGTCAATGTTACTAAAAATAGAATTTTCTTCTCCAGGCTGTAACTTTGTTATGAATGGAGGGATTTCAAAATAACTTGGCACAAATGTTCACCATGACAGGGTGGTGTGTCGGCACAAAACCCATGCCTGTAGATCCAAGGTCAAGGTCACTGTTACTAAAAATAGAATTTTCTTGTGATAGGAATATATCTCGTGAACACAACTTGTCCTACACTACTGCTGGGAGCTTTATGAAAAACCCATAGCGGGGGCATCCGTGTCCTTTGGACACATTTCTAGTTTTATCAAAAGCAACAATAAACTTTTGTGTAAAATCTTCCAAAAGGGAAGTCAGTTATATGATTTATAAAAAATTCACTCTTTATTTTCAAATTTTCGAACTTGGTTCTTCTTCAAGAAAAATACAGAAATTTTGTTATTCAAGTCACATCCATTTTGAAAACGTATTCAAAGATGGCAAACGTATTCTGCTATCTTTTCTCCAAGTGACACAAACTGGAGAGATAGATGGATGTGATTTAATAAACTTTTGAATGCATTTTTTTATAGTTATGCCACTTATGAAATCTTTAATTGAAAATCCACTTGTTTAGTAATCATTTACAATTGTTCATGATTGTGTGTCATCATAAAATCTTCACAGTTGTATACATTTGTATTCCATTAAGTTTACATCAGATTATCATAATAATGCCCCTTTGTTCCCTTAACAGTTAAGTCTCAGGCACCCATCTGGCTTTACTTTAGCTTTATTGTTTTTCTCCTCTAGAACTACGACTTCACAATTTTGTGGGTATGTGTGCCATTATTTTCTAAGCTTGAGTATTCCCTGTAACTGTTGTCACTTTAACTATTGTTCATGCCCTAATTGTTGTTGTTTGATAGCATGGTAGGATTGCATAGGATATAATGAAGAATAGAAATTGTACTCTGTTATGTAGCTGTTATGTGTCATTAAACATATGTCATCAGTCATCAGACATATGTTTAGATGTTTGTTATGGGAGAGGTGTTGGTGTTTGTTATGGGAGAGGTGTTGGTGTTTGTGGCACAAGTTATTTCAGTTGATGCCCAGTTTAAGACTGTAACAAATAGTAAACAGAATATTGATTTTATAAAGTCTTTTAATTTGATATACTTATTCAATATTTTAAACAAGCTAAATTCATTTTCAATCTAAATTCACTGCTTATCAGATGTGCAGTAAGAAGATAAAACAAATGCATTAAAATTGAGAATTTCCAATGTTATTTTTTAAAATGATGTCTGTTAGATGTGGGAATGACAAAAAAAAAGAAATAAATTAATACGCTCGTATATGTTGCTTCCTAAAATGAATTGTAGAAACGAAATGTGCAAAAGTAAGTTATCATGGCTGAAGATCTGATGGTTTTTAAATAGTGTGTGTGATTTTAAAGTTGTTCAGAATTGTGGACCCAAGTGAAAGTAAGGTTAAATAATACTGCACAATGGCAACTATATTGATTTCTTAGAAAAGGAGTTTGATGAAAGAAACCTACCCATTTTAGCAAAAACATGGTTATATTCTGTTGCATCGGTGAAGTTGTGATAAAAACTATTAATGAAATAATGACTTGATTTATATAGATGCTATTTCCAGCTATGCTTTTACAAATCACAATCAATTTTATCATCTTTAACTGACCATGTGTCATAGGTAATTTGTAATCAGAAATTGTATTTTACATTTATAATTTAGCTGTGCTTAAAATGATATTGGAATACATTAGACCTCTCTTATAAAATTAAAAGATAAACAATTGTCTCACCAGTATTAAATGTAAATTAGAAATTCTTAAATTTCGAAACATTTAAAGCATAGTATTTTGTATTGGCATGCTATATTCATATTTTATGTTTGCATGTAATATGAATGCACCACATTTAATATGATTCCTAGTCAGGCACAACCTTCAGAAAATACCTATCTCTTTTTATTCCAGTTCAAGAACTGTAATCTTGCTGTTGTTGTAAACACTATGTGTAACAATTACTCTGCTCCGCTGGTTATCAAAACACAAGAAAATTGGTCTATCGATTTTTCCTACTTCACCTAAGTTTGTGAAAGAAGATCCAAACTGGACAATTTTATTTGATGACCAACCAGAGACAAACACATTTCTGCCATCAGTACACACTCCTGTATAATCCCTAACGTCATTGTCCCTCAGGGTTGACAAATAATTTCCCTGACTGTCTAGAACAACCACTCCATTATTATAGTCAGCAACAAACACTCTGTCTGCAGTATCACTGACAGCAATTTGCTGGTTGTTTGTAAATATGTTTCCACCTGATCCATCTGTTGTTATTCTTCTCTGCTCCTGTCCTTTCAAGTCATAAATGTACAATGTTTTAGCAACATCACCTATGAACAACTTTCCATCCTTGTGAGCCACTGCATTACATACATGGTTCATTGTTAGGTTACGTGTAACTGTCATCTTTTCTCCCAGTGACACAAACTGCAGAGATTCATTCTCTAGTGCTACTACAGCTTCATCCTTACTGACAGTACACACAGCTTTAGGTTTAACCCAAAAGTCAATGAAATCTTTTACCTTTTCTGTAGCTAGATCCACACGTTTTAACTTCTTGTTGGTAAAATCAGGTAAAAGTAAATAACCGTCATCAGTAATACAACCCTTACAGATGTTGTATTCATTATTGTCATTCTGAAGCTTTACGTCTATTTGTTTTTTACACTTTATCTTGTAAATGCTGTCTTTTAGTGCACATTTCATTTTATCAATTTTGCCCATGGCTTTGATTTCTTGCATAAATGACTTGATATTTTGATCAGCCATGAAGGATATTGCTTCATCTTCTTCCATTAGTTGTTGCTTCTTTATTTCTTCTCCCTTGTTTATTAAATTCTGAGAAGACTTGAAGCACACAAATTCTTGTGCCTTATTTCCTCCAGATTTCTTCAACTGAGTGACTGCTTCATTTAGGGAACATGTAAGGCGGTCTGCATCATTCACATCGCTTACAAACATTTCTTCTATCCTACTAAATTCTCTTCTCAGTTCATGTATTGTGGCTGCTTCCATATCATTGAGTAGAGCTTGTAATTCTAACCTGAATTCTTTTACTGACTCAATTTCCCTTTGAAGAGCTTCTTTCAGCTTTTGAATTTTCTCTTCTTTGTTAGTCTTGATGTCTTCCATAGTTTTCTTCATTTTATGAAGCTTTTGCTTGGCATCTGTAAGTCCTGCTGTAGGATACAGGTTGTCAATATCTTCAGATATTGAAACAATGTGCTTGCAGGATCTGCAATGGTAAACATTAGGTATAGAAAATATTTATCTGTGTTACTTGATGAACTACAGTGATCCTTTGATAAAACTACAGAAAAATAATCACTTGGAGGATATTTGTTTTTACCAATGTAAGATAAAAATATATTTTACAAAGTGAGCTCCAGAATTCATATTTGCCACTCGTGAAAATACTTAATTCTGGAGTCACAAGTGAAATGTATTTCTATTTTTCACAGGTAAAAACAAATATTCTTTTTATTTTATGTATTCTGTATCTGAAATAGTTTAAAATAAAAAAATGAAAGGAAAGAGGTTGGCTAATATCCTTTCCGCGCCCGACCCTGTTTTCCGGACAGACGTCCGTAACGTATTTAAACGTGACAAAATTTTGACTTCCCAAAACCCGACCCTGTTTTCTGGAGGACGCTGAAACGTATTTAAACGTATGCTTTTTTCACGATTTTAAAACCCATAACATAAATCTGCATAATTTTTTTTTAATGCCCATTGATAAGTGTATGTTTGAATAAAGCATATACGCTTTTGTACGTTACCCGTATTCTACCTTTTAATGAAATTTAGAATTTTCAACATGGTAAGAAACCCGATAAATAACTGTAAAACACGTTATCTAATGTTACTGTCTTTCTTCTGTAAAAAAGTTGGAAAATGCATATCAAGAATAGTGCGTTAAAATCCCAAATTTCAACGCTCTTTTATGTAATGGGTGACACATTCAGTTTATCGCAGGAAGACTGTAACGTAAAATTCCGTAAATTAATTAATCTAATTAACAGTCATTAATTTTTATGCCATTGCAAAAAATGTCATTTTTAAGTTATTGCTAGGTAGATATAGGTATTTTTTTAAAATAATGAATAACTGTTTTGGAGCCACTTTTTTATTTTGACAATAAAGATGAAGAAACAGCAACACATGTAATTAGATTTTTTTCTTAAAATTGAACTTTTTAAAATTTCTAATTTTCTTATCAGATTATCTAAGTCACATGTATTCAATTTCTTACTAAATAATATTTGAGAGAAAATATGCGATGCGTTAAAAGGAGTAATGGTTTTAATATACTGATCGATGATCCCGTGTTCTTCTAAATAGCCACCAAAGTAAGGACTTTTTTAAAAATGAAAAATAAATCGATGGGTTTCCGACGAAAAAAAAACAGGGTCGGGTTCTGAAAAGCAATTTTTTGGATAAGTCTAAATACGTTTCAGGCGTCTTCCCGTAAAACAGGGTCGGGTTTTAGGAAGTCAAAATTTTGTCACGTTTAAATACGTTATGGTCATGGAAAGGATATGGGGAGGAGGACACTAACATATAAAAATACATTTAATGCTAAAAGATTGTGCAAACTTGAAGCTATTATTGGTCAGGGAAAAATTATTCTGGTCATGGAAAAGTCAGGGATATTTTGATTTCTCTTCATTTTGAGTACCCTGAAAAATATTATTTATTAAATCAATGTCAGCACAAACCTGTGAGAGAGAGCTACACATGGTCCACATGCCACATCGTCATGATCCTGGCAGTACATGGTTACCACCTCTAGCGGGTGCCGGTCACATCTCTGGGTAGGATAGCTTGGCAGAGACCCATCTGGCCCCAGAGACTTAAAGTGTCCTTTATCCAGAATGTCATGTCCTTGCATGAGAGGAAGTTTTGTGTGTATCCTAACACAGGTTAAACAGTAGTAATTTTTACATTGTACACAATATTTGTCTGCACCCCTTGCCCTGTCCTCTTCAGCCCATAGAAAGCATTTAATTTGTTTTATTTCATCAGATGTTAAATCACTCCCACCTGTTGCCATTTTGGTTAAGTCTACTTCCTCATTGATATCAGTGGTCATGTGACACGATCATAAAACTTTGTGCTTTATCTACTGTTTGCACAGTACATGTATAAACTTCAACATCTTTTAAAATCTATCTTTAAGATTTATCTGCTAGTTGATATGCATGTAACCAAGTCTTTTGAAAACTGATTTAATACTTTGATCTTATTTTGAAAAATGAAACTTAAACCCTTGTCCATTCAACTGTGTGTCCCAAATACATTATTGACACACTTTAAAACATGGAGATAAGGTTTGGGAATTATAAAAATAACAGTTAATTTTATACCTCTTAAAATCTGTTTGTTATAGCATTATAGTTAAAAAGTTAAAAAAAAATTAATTCAACTCAAAAACATGGTAACCTGATTCAGAAAACTACATCACAATATAAAATTGAAGGTAGTTAAAATAACTGTAGCTATTATCAAAATAATGATAATTATCTATCTTTGTGTTTGTGCAGAATGTGTTACAATTATTATTTTC
Organism: Corbicula japonica; assembly: GCA_038501625.1. Lineage (NCBI taxonomy): Eukaryota > Metazoa > Mollusca > Bivalvia > Venerida > Cyrenidae > Corbicula > Corbicula japonica. Next base: position 112,188 of record JAZAYU010000418.1, on the reverse strand, counting down.
CTTAATAATTGCCATGCATGATTTAACCTGACATATATTACCTTACTTATTTTACACAAAAACGTCTTAGCTTGATTATGCAGACATCAAATTTGTAGAATGGGAACCTTCTCTGTTAAAAGAAGTTGAATTTTTTTGCCCTCTGACATTAAAAAGCATATGTCTGTTACAGTAACTTAAATATCAGCAGGTAATGTATTAAACCTTGTAGCAGAAAATTTTCTTACCCAATTGTTTACTCTTACTGCCATGTGACTTATCATCAGTCCATCAGTGATAATTGATGTATTCTGAGGTATTCAACAACTGTTGCATTTTCTACTGGTGATAAAGTATAATGTTTAAACATTTGGTAAATTGGAAATCTAGGTTACTGAGCCAAACTTACCCAATCCTTGGTCTTTCTTCTCACAATTTTGATTTACACTTGCAGAGCTGATTTCTGGTTGCACCATTCCTCTTTTTTCATATTTTTCGGACATTATACAATTTGGTCAAAAGAGTTATGATCATGAATATTATTAATTAGGTTTATATTAGTTGTGAAATAGTCTTTCATTTAATATTTAGCAAGTTCAATTAAAAAAACCAAGCTGCTCTCTTTATAGCAACCTCTTATTTAGTGCTTTAGAAATACTCTTACTTAAAAAATGTACCAGTACTTATAATATAAGTTAATGAGTCAAACATAACTAGCATGATTGTACTTACTTTCAGATGCGGCATACGGTCTTTTGAACAGGAAATCTCAGATCTTCTCATTCAGTTCCAACAATGCACTGTTACAATTCATTGCTGAGGTAAGCATTTTTCAAACATATATAAACATATTGGATTCACAGCCATATTGAGATCTTTGTAGTAGGCATGATGGAATATAAATTTGTTTGATAAAAACCTTCTTAATATAAATTTGTTATTGTCCATCCATCAAATGTAGTATTTTCTTACCAGCAGGAGTTTTCCAGTTTTAAATTGTTATGGTATTTTCAATAAAAATAAATAATTGTAACGAATATTGGGATAGCTCCTTAATATTTCACTTATTTCAGCGCTTTATTCTGGTCATTTGGCTTTGGTTGTTTGATACTTTAAAATGCTGTTTATAAAAATTGAAAATGCTGTTTATAAAAATGGAAAAATTCTGTTTATAAATGGGTATTCAATGGGACATGATTGTTGTTTAAGATTGTGCCCAGGAGATTTTACTTTCAATGGTAAATCGTTAAAATATATATAATTTCACCAAGCATTGTTTTCATTTCATTAGTTTGCCTATTTTTGTCAAGTTTGTATCCAGTATTGTCAAAGTGTATAATGCTGTATGATATAAGTGTATAATGCTGTATGATATAAGTGTATAATGCTGTATGATATAAGTGTATAATGTTGTATGATATAAGTGTATAATGTTGTATGATATAAGTGTATAATGTTGTATGATATAAGTGTATAATGCTGTATGATAGGGCACACCACAAGTGATGGAGAATTTTGTTGATTCAAAGAGAGATGTGGACGGGCAGTTAAAGAGAACATGTGAGGAATTCATACACCATGTATCAGACATGATGACAGAACCTGTAAAAACATTTCTTTCCAGGGTAGGTAACCCGGTTGTTACTGTGTACACTGTTTGTTAACAGAATGACAATTATAGGACACAAATATTGTTGACTAACAACGTGAATCAGACATAATTGTATGCAACTATAAGAAACTTTTTAAAAGGGTGGCCTCTCCTCTCCTATATGATTTCCTGTGCTTTATACAAGAACTAAGGAAAACTGGTTTTGCTGTCAGGTTGTTTTTGTAATGTTATGGCAAATACATAAATATCTCATTTTTCAGTATTGTTGGTACATATCAAATCAAGGTATTGATAGAAAAAGCTGCAACAAATTTCATACAGAAACTGTATTTGTCGCATGATTTTTGTGGGATCCCTTTGTCTGTCGGTCGGTCCATTCATTCAAAAACTTTACGTTGGCCATAACTGCCTTTCCTTAATTTTTTCATCAACTTTCAAATTATGTTTCTTTTTTGTCAACATTCATTTTATGCCCTTGAACAGAGGTATAATAAAATCACACTGTCTGTATATCCATCTGTCCATAGCACACATGTTTTATGTCCAGGCTGTAACTTTCTCATGAATGGACATAATTATGAAGATAATTGATGCATACAAAACCTGTGTCCCTACATCAAAGTTCAAGGTCTCACTTCCGTATTTCAGGCATCAATCATTATCAACATGGGTCAGGATGAGAACATAAAGCAAGTGAGTTTACGACAACAACCATTTGCGGCCCCAGAAAAACTTCATGACGTTGTCGCGGAGACATACAAACTTGTGAAGAAATCTGTACCCACAATACAACGCAGTATGGCCCTATATCTGGCCAATAGGGAGACCGAGATCATATTGTTTAAACCGATCAAGGTAAATGTTAACATTCATTCTTGTGAAGAAATCCTTACCAAAAATACACTGCAATATGGCGCTGTATCTTGCAAATAGAGAGACTGAGATTATATTGTTTAAACTTTAAACCAATCAAACCAAGGTAAATGTAAACATGGATTGTGGAGGAGAAATCTGTTGCCAAATTTCATGTACACAATTTTCATCCATGTTCAGTACATTTTAATGTGAGAAATTTATTTGAAATTCGTATGGTATATCCTTTCCACGCCCGACCCTGTTTTCCGGACTGACGTTCATAACGTATTAGAATATGCAGAAATTTTGAGCTCCCAAAACCCAACCCTGATTTCTTGTCGGACACGCGTATCTTACAAATAAGTATGCTTTTTTCAGGATTTTAAAACCCCTAACATAAATCTGCGTAAAAAATTTTCAATGCCCGTTGATAAAGCGTATGTTTGAATAAAGCATATACACTTTTGTCTGTTACAGGTATTCTACCTTTTAATGAAATTCGGAATTTTCAACATGGTTAGAAACCCGATTTAATAACTGTAAAACTAGTTATCTAATGTTACGATCTTTCTTCTGTAAATAAAGGTGAAATACTCATATCAAGAATAGTGCATTTAAATCCCGAATCTCTACCCTCTTTTACGTAATGCTCAATCCTCTTTTACGTAATGGGTGAAAGGATTGCGTTGGCATTGCAACAGTCTGTGTTATTAGTGTAACTAGTGTGGTAATGATGATTCGCTTAACCTGGAGTATTTAGAGTAAAGATCCTTTTTATAAACGGGAAAATTGTCGCGACCATTTTGTTCCATTGCTGAAATGACTTCTCTTCACCTTGAACACTTTACAAAATTCCATGCTGACATGATTTAATGTCATCTTGAGTATGTCACAGGAAATTTCCTTAACAAACTGCAAGATTATGTCGGTTTCTTATGTCAGAAAGATTGTTGTCAACAATAAGTTTAGTTCCATGCTGACATGATTGGGCGAATCCAGCTAGAATATTGGACAGAAAAAGCATTTCACAAATGGATCATTGTTGAATCGTTGTTGTTAGAGCTTTGAAATGCAAGTGTGATTTTGCACATGACTGTGATTTTTCATAACATGTATTGTTTTATGTTATGATCAGGTGAATGTTCAGCAGAGGTTCCAGAAGTTGACAGAAATCTTGACAGAACATTACACGGACGAGGACCGACAGATTGTTGCTTGCCCAAGGCCAGAGCAGGTACATTAATCAATCAAGCAATTTCAGTTCAGTATGTTAAAACCAAAGTCAATGTCAGGAATTTAATATTGTTGAAATAACTATCTTCGAGCGGGATTGAATCTGATGGATTGCACAAATATATACATCCAAATTTATAATCACACCAATGTCATTTGAAGATTGTGCTTAAAATAACTCACCGAGATATCACATTTACTTTCAAGGATGTAAAACCCAGCAGTGATGACATCTCAAGTCAAAAATGTGGTATTTACATCTACAAAAATTATTGAGCATCAATTTTCACATGTTTTGATACTTGCAATAAACATCTTTTGAGTGTAGTTTTGCACAGAGATCCTGAAAAATCCTACTATTATTTTTTTACTATTAAGAATTATATTTATTCAAAGCAAAGTGTTATTTTCTCCTTGTTCAAACTTTATGCCCGAGAAATGAAAATATACAACACTTAATTATACACAGTTTGTTTGTATAGCATATTTGTAATTCACTTGGATATTATCAAAAACATGTAAACACACTCTCTAAGAGTTACGTAAAATAAAGTCTTATTGTTGTTTTGATTTCAACATTAATCTAGTTATCTGTCTTTTCAGATTAACCTTTTACTGGTGTCCTCAAAGTAATTTATGGTCGTGAAACAAATGTGGATGACCATTGATAAGCCTGGGTTAACCTGAAGTGGGATGTGTACAGTGGTGAAAAATAACTCTAAGAATCTACAAACTCAATCCATTGGAATATCTGCGAAGACGGTGGGGTATAGTTCGCTTAAGAGGAATAACAGTCATAAACAATTAATTATTAAGAAATGACTTTTACTGTGAGATATTGAAGTGGGTTATCTCCCTTAATGTAAAAAATCTCAACTGCTACACAAAGCTACACTTTGAAGATTTCATGAACAAGAAAGTCAGACTTGTAGAATATCATAGACTTAAATTGACTGTATGATTATATCTGACTATGTTTATTATATCTGTGATTTATTGCTTGAATTATGTTTGAAATGTATGGATATATGATATTTATTGTTGACTTTTAGGTGCATGCTCTTTACCATGATTGTTTGTTTTTATGTTCATTTTATAAAGAGGGAGAGTAAAAAATAAAGGAAAAGATGTTGTCATGTTGAACTTTTTAAACATATCATGACCTATTCATCTGAAACATTGTAAGATTTTATAATATAACACAATATTGTAAAATTTTATAATAACATAATATTCTAACATGTGCTCCTTTCCTTTTATCATATAAATAAGTAATAACATAACCATTTTCAGTAGAATTCAACAGATATAATTAGACCAATCTAGCAAGCTGTAGAATATCATAATGGTAGCCTTTATTTTTAATTTACAATTTAAATAAATGTTCTGTAGGAATAACATGGAGAAATAAATATTGCCTTATTTTCTTTCCTTTTCATCTATTTGTAAATCAAAATTACATAAAAGACTGAGAATTATCTTGCTTCAGAAGTGATTTTTAACTGTACTTGTATTTATTTTTAATTAGATCAGTGATAAACCTTGAAAAACGTATTTCATAATTTGTAGTACTGATACTGGTACATGTTTTGTTTTGTCTCCCCCCCCCCCCCCCCCCCCCCCCCCACTTTGGGGGAGACATATTGGTTTTGCCCTCTCTGTCTGTCCGTCTGTCCATATGTCACACTTCGTTTCCGCTCAATAACTGGAGTACCGTTTGACCCACAGCATTCAAACTTTACAGGGTGATGGCCCTTATTGAGTAATAGAACCCTATTGATTTGGGGATCAGTAGGTCAAAGGTCAAGGTCAAAAGGGCTTGAAGAGTGAAAACCGTTTCCGCTCAATAACTCGAGTACTCTTTGACCCAGAGCATTCAAACTTCATAGAGTGATAGCCCTTATTGAGAAGAAGCCTATCAATTTGGGGGTCACTAGGTCAAAGGTCAAGGTCACAGGGGCCTGAAGAGTGAAAATCTTTGCCGCTCAATAACAGAAGTTCTATTTCACCAAGAGCCTTCAAACTTCATATAATGGATATTGAGTAGAGGACATCTATTGATTTTTGGGTCAGTTGGTCAAAGGTCAAGGTCACTGGGGCCCGAAGAGTGAAAACTGTTTCCACTCAATAACTGGAGTACCGTTTGACCCAGAGCATTCAAACTTCATAGGGTGATAGCCCTTATTGAGTAAAAGAACCCTATTGATTTGGGGGTCATTAGGTCAAAGGTCACAGGGGCCTGAAGAGTGAAAACCGTTTCCGCTCAATAACAGGAGTTCTATTTCACCCAGAGCCTTCAAACTTCATACGATGGATGTCCTTATTGAGTAGAGGACTCCTATTGATTTTGGGTTCAGTAGGTCAAAGGTCAAGGTCACAGGGGCCCCGAAGAGTGAAAACTGTTTCCCGTCAATAACTGGAGTACTGCTTGACCCAGAGCATTCAAACTAAATAGGGTAATAGCCCTTATTGAGTAGAAGAACCCTACTGATTTTGAGGTCAGTAGGTCAAGGTCACAGGGAGCAGGGGGGGAGACATGCGTTTTTCACAAAAAAACATATAGTTTTATTTTCTGTTAGGCTAGGATTGCTTTATTGAAACATTTCCATTCAGAAAAAAACAGATCAGTTTAACTGATTTCAAGTTTGTTTAGTTATGCAAAGATTGCTTTATTTAAGTCTTGAACATTGTTTCAAGCTCTAGAAAAGCGAACAAACTGTGTAGTGAACATGGAACCTTCATGCGGTATTTTCAGATTAATACCATTTCAAGTTCAGGGGCATATGACCTGCAAAAAGAATGGGTTTTCCCTAAACGAGAAAAGTTGATATAACAAAATAGAATTATGAGAAGGGATCTGAGAATGAAGGTTCTGCATTTCACAGAGAACCCCAAATGTAGAAATTAAAATGCTGGAAGTATTTTGGGGGTCATTGAACACTTTTGATTGAACAATATCTAAAAATTTAAAGGCATGGATATTGAAACCACACATCTAAAAACTGGCCAAACTATTGAAAAAAGTTTCTTTAGAAGTACTTTTAACAAACATAAATTCACAGGACGTAATTGATAACAACAATGATTGATTATACAGGGTGACTTTTAACTGCGGGCACACAATACAATGTGGTGGAAAAGTCATAAGTTAACAAAGAGAATGTGTGAAATTAAGTAAAAAAATGTCTGGGCATTTGTGATAGGGTCAAAATGCCGTTTCCGGATATTATATAATTACTTATATTGGACTATATCATCGCTTGTTACCGTTGATCATTATACATGATAGGAAGTTTTGTCCATAACGTATATTTGATATGAATGTTTTATAATTATGTTGTGATTATAATGAGGCCCCAAAAGCCAAAAATAGTTTACAATGTTCTTAACGGATACACAGATCATCCCTTATAAAATGTTTATAAGCAGTTCTTAAGTCTTCTAAACATTTGTTGCATAATATTGCATAAACACCTGTAGGTGCGTTTCGATTTTTTATATATGTTTGAGTGTTATTCGTAGGCACCACTGTTATGGCATTTAGACAAGTCCACATCCTTTTCTACTCCAGTTCAAGAAGAGTAATCATGTTTTCGGGATCCTCTTGAACAACAACCAATTTCTTCCTCTTGTTATCAAAACACAAAAACCAAGGGTCTTTAATTTTTCTTACTTCACCAAACGTTGTGTAAGACTGTCCAAACTGCACAATGTTTTTAGACAACAAACCAGAGACAAACACATTTTCACCATCAGTACATACTCCGGTACAACATTGAACATTTCTGTCACTCAGTATTAACAGATAATTCCCCTGACTGTCTAGAACAACTACTCCATTGTTATAGTCAGCAACAAACACTCTGTCTGCAGTATCACTGACAGCAATTTGCCGGTTGTTAGTAAATATGTTTCCTCCTGATCCGTCCGTTGTTATTTTTCTCTGCTCCTGACCTTTCATGTCATAAATGTACAATGTTGTACCACCATCACCTATAAACAATTTTCCATCCTTGTGAGCAACTCCGCAACATTCGTGGTTCATTTTTAGTGTACGTGTTACTGTCATCTTTTCTCCCAGTGACACAAACTGTAGGGATTGATTCTCTAGTGCTACTACAGCTTCATCCTTACCGACAGTACACACAGCCTTAGGTCTAACTTGAAAGTCGATATAATCTTTCACCATTTTTGTAGATTCTAGATTTATACGCTTTAACCTTTTGTTACTAAAATCAGGTAGAAGTAAATAACCATCGTCAGTAAAACAACTCCTTAAGATGTCGCAGTTGTTCTGGTCAATCTTTAGATTAACGTGTATTTGTTTCTGAAGCTTTACTTTGTAAATGCTGTCTCTTACTTTTTTCATTTTACCAAAAGATCTAATTTGTTGTATGTATGTTTTGATATTCTGATCAGCTGTGAAGGAAATTGATACAGATGTTTTTATAAGATGTTCCTTTTCAATACCATCTCCCTTGCATGTTAATCTGTGAGAGGACTTGATGCAGACAAATTCTTAAGCACGATTTCCTTCAGACTTCCTCAGCTGAGAAAGTGCTTCATCCAGAGAAATCACTATGCTGTCAACGTCATCCACATCTCCTAGGCTTTCTCTATACTGCTAAACTCCCTTCGCAATTCTTGTATTGCGGCTTCTTCCAAATCATCAAGTAGAACTTGTAGTTCTTGCCTGTATGCTTTGACTGACTCAATTTCCTCGTAAAGGGCGTCTTCTAGCTTTAGAATTTTTTCTTCTTTGGAAGTCTTGATGTCTTCCAGGTTTTCCCTCATTTTATGGAGTTTCCTTTTAGCATCTGTTAGTGCTGCTGTTGGGTACAGGTTGTCAATCTCGTCGGGTATTGAAACAATATGCTTGCAGGATCTACAATGATAAAAAATAAGGTAAAAACCCCTTTGGTTGTATTATCTGAAGCACTACAATGAAATTCCTTGATTCTTTAATCAAATTTCAGAAACATAATCACTATGACGCACTGTTGGGGTTCTCCAATTTAAGAAAAAGAGAATAAAAATAAAATCAATCTAAGTGGGTTGATCCTCTACCACCTCCACTACGACATAACACACACATAGTACGTACAAAATCAAACATTATTTTGAATAAAATAAATGCAGCAAGACAGTATGCGATCCTAAGTATTTCATTATAAATTTTTCAAACCGTATGGTTTTCAATACAAGTCTCAGACTGTTTGGAAATATAATCAGGGAAATATAATCACACTTTGTTGACTACTTTCTTCTTGTTAATGTAAGTTACTATCTGAATTGTTTGAGACAAGTATCTACACATGAAAAACTAGAATGTTTCCTTGGCACTGATGCCCCCACTGCTGCAACAATACTTGTAAAAACAAAGGGCCATAACTCTGGTAAAAATTGCCGCGGGAAAACTCCTTTTTTACGATCATACACACATCCTGCTTGATCATCTTTGCAAGTTTGAAAGAAATCCGCCTGATAGTTTAAGCCTTGAGGAGTTGATGCCGCAAGATTTGGAGGACGGACGTACAGACGTATGGACGGATGGGTGAGTGCAACTCTATATGCCTCCCACATCGTTTGGGCATAAGAAAAAGCAACATGAAAACATTATTATTGGTTAAATTGATGTCGGCACAAACCTGTGAGAGATAGCTACACATGGTCCACATGCTACATCGTCATGATCCTGGCAGTACATGGTTACCACTTCTAGCGGGTGCCGGTCACATCTCTGGGTAGGATAGCTCGGCAGAGACCCATCTGGACCCAGAGTCTTAAAGTGTCCTTTATCCAGAATGTCATGTCCTTGCATTAGAGGAAGTTTTGTGTGTATCCTAACACAGGTTAAACAGAAGTAATTTTTACATTGTACACAATATTTGTCAGCATCCCTAGTCTTGTTCTCTTCTTCACATAGAAAACATTTAATTTGTTTTATTTCGTCAGATGTTAGATCACTCCCACATGTCGCCATTTTGGTGAAGTCTACATCCTAATTTATATCAATGGTCACACGCTGATAAAAGTTAATACTCTATCTTCTGTTTGCACAGTTTAAACTTTAACATCGTTAAAATCTTGAAGATTTATTTGCTAGTGGACATGATTGTAACCAATAATTTGAAAACTGATTATAATTTTACTCTTATTTAAAAAATAGAATTAAAACTTTAGTAGATTGAATCGTGATTGTGTCTCCAAAGTTATGTAATTGACACACTTTTAAATATTAGGTTAACGTTTCTGCTGTATTATATTACAGTTTGATTTTGTACCACGTACATATCTGTTTGCTTAAGCCAGTATAGTTAATCATAGAAAATCTTTATGCATTGTAGTGTAAAAAAAAAAGTTAGAGGCGTTTTGTTTGTTTTTCAGAAATCACAATTTCATTTTAAAATAAACGCAAAACCCGATTCAGAAAACAAGGTCACCTGATTAATATTATATTAATTTTACAAGAAAAGTGGAGACATTCAAATCATGCATTATATTGAATGCTAACCCCCTCTGCTGAAAGAAGTAAATGTTTTAAGAATGTTATTCTTAAAAAGTTTTGCGATAACATATTAAAAAGCGTAATTCTACTTTCACAGATTTGATTAAAACTTAGTGTGCTGGTGTCTGGTTGCACCATTCCTCTATTTCAGATTGGTTTTGTTCATTGCATTATTTAGAACACAGAGTTATGATCATGAATATTAGTAGAAATACGAGTATTATGTTTATATTGGTATTGAAATAGAGTCTTACAGTAAATTAGATTCAAGCTAAAATAAAGTAAAACAAGCTGCTCTGGCAACCTCATACTAAGTGCTTTAGAATTACAATGTACTCTGCTATATGGTAGTTGTGAAATACTGGTACAGAACCTGTAAAAACATTCCCAAATAATTCTGTGCAACTATAAGGAACTTCCTAAAAGGTTGGTCACTCCTCTGCTAAATTTTCTTTTGTTTTATACAAGAACTAAGGAAAACTGTCACTGCCATCAAGTTAAATTTATACACTCACTCAAAGTTCTAATTGGTCATCAATTGTATACCTTAACAATATATGCTAGTTTCGTTTCTTCTATATGTCAAGAATGTTGGCATTGTTTAGTTAAAACCATCGTATGTAAGGAATTTCATACTGTTGAACTAACTAATTTTGAGTGGAATTGAATCTGGTGGATTGAACAAAATAATACATCCAAATTTATAATCGCACAAATGTCATTTGCAGATTGTACATAAAATTACTTACTGAGATATCGCAGTTACTTTCAAGGATGTAAAACTCACCAGTTATGACATCTGATGTCAATAAATGTGGTGTTTAAATCTACAGAAAAAATATTCAGTTGTGTACTTTTAAAATTTTCTTCTACATACATTGTTGTTAAAACCAGTACATATCAGTATGATTTTCTACACAAAATATCACTCAATACTATCAGGGTTTTAGTTTTTAAATCGGTGTTTTTTAATGTCCATTGAACGATCATTTTTGTCCATTGCATTGATCATTGATGACAATTGCATGATTTGTTGTAGACAATTTATCGTAATTGCTCATTATAGTAAAAAACTATTTTGCATACAAGTTTATTGTTCAGCATCAATTTTCACATGTTTTGAGATTATACTTGCAATAAACATCATTTGAGTGTATAGTTTTGCAGAGATCCTGAATTTTTCTGAATTATATAAATTACAAGCAAAAGTGGCATTTTTTCCTTGTTCAAACATTATGCCCGAGAAATGAAAATATACAGCACTTAATTATACACAGGTATGGTAAAAATTTTTAGAACTTTTTTAAGTGAAAAGCAAATATGCAAATGTTAAAGAATTCAATGAAGCAAAATTTGCATAACTTAATATACAAAGTTCTAAGTGAACAACAAATATGCAAATGTTAAAGAACTCAATGAAGCAACATTTGCATAACTTAATATATAACTTTAAATCGGTTAAATAGAACTTTTTTTTCTGATATTGACAGGGATATAAAAAAAAACACCCATCTTTAAACTGGTCGAAATATTAAAAACAAAGAGTAAATTTAGAAGTTCTAAGTGAACAACAAATATGCAAATGTTAAAGAATTCAATGAAGCAAAATGCCACTTTATGTTTTAAGCTCTAAAAAAGCGAACAAACTTTTTATTAGGTCAGTGATGAACCTTGAAAAACTTTTTTATCTTAATTTTTTGGTACTGATGCCGCTGTTTCATTTATTTTCTATTATGCTTAGATTGCTCTATTGAAACATCTGTTTAGAAAAGTCTTGTCTGTTTAACCGAGTTTTAACCAAACAACGCTACTGTGATATTGAAATAGATGAAAAGTGAGCTTTGAAAGCCACCTAACACCACAAATATGAAAATACAGAGGCAGTAATGGAAATGCATATTACTACCCACGCCGCCCAGCCCCTCTGTATGTACTACCTGATTTACCGAAACGAGGAGTATCTTAGTCAAGCGCTTCTTAACAGACGAAAAGTAAGTTTTGTATGACGTTATTGAATTTTAAAGAACAGCGATGAATGTTTCCACAAAATGTAAAGCTTAATTTCGTTTCGTGTTGGCAGTAGAAATATAGTTTGAGCCATTATTTCATAAAACTTTTATGAATTGGGCCTTCAAAACAACTTGCCAATTTGCTTTACTAAACAATAAGGCTGGCATTGAATTTTTTCCTAAATTTGGCATTTCAAATTTAGATCGTAATTTTACCTATTGAATATTCAATGACCTATAACGAGACTTCGACAATGCCAATTATATCTAATTAAAACAATGTATTGAAGTTTTTATCATGCAGCTCAATACATAATAATGAGGGAGAATAATAGAAACTGTACAGACCAAATTCCCCGTTTTGTTTTGTCTAAGTCAATAAATGATTATATTAAGCTTGCCAAAATTTCTATTTACAAAGGACATTGTGAATAAAGAAGGAACACTCGAACACTTGTTCAAATATGAAATAACAATAAAACAACAGTTATTAGATATTATATTTCCGTTAATTTATTTTTACCTTACTGTAAAGATATAGTAAAACTTGCGGACTATACTTATATTCTGAGCGCTTTTCTCAGTATTGGCTACTGACGGTCAAGTTTACAGCCATGATCCGTTGTTCAATAGTTCGCGTAATAAATGGAAGAACAATATTTACAGGACTTATGTTTTTGATTGTAACACTTTTTACCTGTGTGAAGGCTGACAACATGCGATGGAAACCTGACAACAGCAACCGCAGCGACCTTTTATGTCCAAACTACTGCGAAGATCAAGTGACTTGTTGTATTTGTAATGCCTTACCGTGTTGGAAAATTAATTCTACCGCATGTGGAGCAAGTGTGGGGCAACTTTATGTGGAGCGCATAGATCCGTATACCTCCGTTGTCGTTTTACCGATAAAGTCAAGTAACAATACTCACCACGAACTTACGCACGCTCATGGTAGATTACAAAAACTTCCGGAAAATATCTGCGACTTTTCTGATACACTTGTTGAGATTGACTTTAGCAACAACAAGCTCGTCGACATAGGCGGTGTGAAATGTTTACTAAAACTAGATACCTTGAGACTGGATTCAAACCAAATTATTGAAATTCCAAACGGTACTTTTTCAGAAATGGAATCTCTGCGGATTTTGACATTGTCAAACAACAAGTTATTAAATTTGAAACCATTTACATTTGAGATAAAACAAGGGAACATCTTCACGATAGACTTGTCTAATAACTTCTTTAACGAAGTTGATGTAACAAACATAATCAGGCCTGGGAGGTTTTGTTATTTAAACTTAGCTGGTTCTCAGATAAATGTTCAAACAAACTCGGCGAAATACAACATATCATCAGGCAGAATGCATGGTCCAGGAACCTTAAACATGACATCAACTACAGGTAACACTTGGTTAAACTGGACTCTATTCGGTCTAAACGATTACAGAGACTTCGGGAAATATATTGATGGGAAGTTCCGATGGGACCACAGCTCAATTCACTGCGATTGTAATATCGTACCTTTTCTCCGAGATCTCGGCAAAGGCGTTGCGCAGTATTGGCCAGAGATCGAAACAGACTTCCTGTGTGAAACACCTGAAGAATTAAAAGGGACAAATTTGACCAGTATTTACCGTGCGGCCAGTTACGATGCCTTAGTCTGCACATTGCCAAATTGTCCACATAATTGTTCCTGCACTGATATGCAGAGTCGGTTAACGGTCTTAGTAAAATGTCAAGGACTAACCGAGTTTCCAGACTTTATGCCAGTGGGTTTCTGGGGAAACAATAAAATAGAACTAATATTAGAAAACAATGCCATAACGGAATTGCCGGACCGAGTTTATCTTGCCAGAGTGAAAGTTCTGAATCTGAAAGATTGTCCGATTTCTAAAATAAGCTCATCTGCTGTTGAAAAACTAAGTGGAAACCGTACTCGTATTTCACTGACTAACCACACCATTGAGCGTTTGCCGGAAGTGATGTATAAAATGCATCCAGACGACATTGATTTTGGCGACACGCCTGTGAACTGTGACTGTGACAATCTTTGGGTTGGGGATTGGATCAGACTAAAAAGTTCTAAAAAAGAAAACTCAAGTTTGAAATGTCAAACACCAGAACAAATAACCGCTGACGCTTTTTCGGTAACATCAGACTCCTTGGCGTGTCCAAAACCGAAATCGGAAATCCAGTTCCATATACCTGTAGCAGTGATTGTTTCCGCTGTTGGTCTTGTTTCCGTCTTATTGTTCATCGCTTATCACTTTCGATACGAAATAATTTTGATGAAACGGAAAGTGACTTACCGGGCCGACGTATCGGACTACAAAATTGATACTTACATCTCCTATTGTGATGAAAGCACCAAATTGAACAGATGGGTTTGGAATTATTTGCGCAATCCGTTAAAGGAAGTATGCTACTCTGTTTTTATTGGACTTTACGACATTCATTTTGGCCAAGATCGTCACTGCTCTGCGACAGAGGCAATTAAACACAGCAAAAATTACATCGTTGTATTGAATACCAAATATAAACGCGATGAAAACTCTATCCACGAGTTTGAGACGATTTGGAAATACTTTGCGAACGACACGAATAGACAGATAGTCGTTATTAACGTTGATCATTTGGAGCCCTCTGAAATATCGGACCCTAGATTGAGAGCTTTTGCGCGGATAGGTTGGGAACTAAATTATGAAGATAGAGAGACGCGGATGTTTGATCGCTTGCTGAAGAGACTTGGTCCGCCTAGGACTCGCAACTGTAACAATACTCGAAAATCTGTTGGACGAACAGGATCGAACATGAACCAGATCGCAAAAACACTGGCTAGACAAAGAAACGCGTATATGCCATCCAATAATATGAATACAAACGAGCTGCAGTGCCGAATTACGCCGCAGATAACTTAGATTTCTAAGAAAATTCCTACAAAGTTTGTGCATTACCCCACCCAATGAGCATGTTTGCTTCTCCATTAAAACGCATATTTTTTTACTTGCGATGTTTCATACTTAAAATACATGAATTTTCCAACGTTTGAATATAGTGAATTAGTTGGAAAATTATTTCCGCTGATTGGCCAATCTCAACTTGTTTTGTAGTCACGTGACCAGTGGTCACTTCGTTAGGTCCGTGTTAGGTATTGTCATTCAGCGTTGGATACTTCAAGTGTACAGTTTCAACTTTACTTTTGATTTTAGGAAATTAATTTCCATTAGAACCAGATCAGAACAATAACAGTAATTTTATTTAAATGTGTAGAGATTCTACTAGAAACACAGATACATTGTAATGATTAGACAATTGTGTATGAAGAACAATATATGTACAAGCTATGTGTATGTTTCCTTCAGATTGATTGATGTTAAGATGGTGTTTGTTTTGTATATGTATTGAAAGATGATTGGAATGTACACAGCAATGTCCAAGCGCTCCTATACATATTAATAAATTATTAATTGAGTATTTGTTTATTTGTTGTAGTAAAGTAGGGACGGTGAGGTCAGGGGAATTTTATTTCAAGTCTGGTTTATGTTGTTGAATACGTATAAGCGATCGCTTAGCATGAAACACACATTGCACCTACAAAATTCATTAATGGTCGATCAGTACAGGATACTGACCGAGTAAGAGGTCTTTAATTTACTAAAAATAGAATTATCTTCTTAACACTCTAGTGGTCACATTTTTGCTCCGATTGTCACGAAACATGGTCAGGACGTATGTCCCAGTAAATACTTGGACAAGTTCGAATATGGGTCATCTGGGGTCAAAAACTAGGTCACTGTAACTAAAAATAGAAAAATCTTGTCCAAGCTGTAAATTTGTTATTTCTCATTGGATTTTAAAATAACTTGGCTCAAATGTTTACCATGACAAGGTGTTGTTTCGCGTACAATACCCATGCTTGTTGGTCCAAGGTCAAAGTCACTGTTACTAAAAATAAAATTTTCTTGTCTGGGCTGTAACTTCCTAATGAATGGAGTGATTTCAAAATAACTTTACATAAATATTCACCATGACAAGGGGGTGTGTTGCTTACAATACCCATGCCGGTAGGTCAAAGGTCAAGGTCACTGTTACTAAAAATAGCATTTTCTTTTCCAAGCTGTAGATATCTTGTTTCTTATTGGATTTTAAAATAACTTGGTGTAAATGTTCACCATATCGAGACGTTGGGTCACGTACAACACAACTTTGTTTCCCCATTAATCTTAGAATTTTCTTAAAAAAAGTAATATTTAACTTTATTTCACTATATATTTACTACAGACTTGAAACATATGATCCTTTCATCTTTCACATTATATGCATGCAGTATGCTTTGTCTTCCACAAGCATATTTTTCACTACAGATGTTTATTTATTACATATGAATACCTATTCGATTTCAAAGCTGCATTTCGCGGGAATATGTCAATATCAAGTGACAGCTCTTATTTTAAATAATTTTTGCAGATTTAATAATTTTGCAGATTATACATGTAACTACGCAATTACTGAAAATTAAACTTTGATATAAAATATGCTTAATGTCACGAAACCTAATTATCCATGCAACACTGCTTCTAAGAATATATTACCGTTCAATTTATTTGACCATGTCCGTCCGTCCGTCCGTCCGTTCGAAACTTGTGTCGCATGAAGCTCAAACCGTATGACAGGTATGTTAACCATCACATGTAGTTGTGCACCTGGGGGTTTTATTTCTGGCGGCGCCCATTAAGACCATATTTATGGCCCCTTATGTTTTTCAATATATGATCAGCATGTCATCTTGTGTCGAGTGTAAGTCCAAAAGTATCAGCGTCACAGTCATGAAACGTTACAGGCATGTTGACCATGACGTGTAATTGTGCACCTGGGTTTTTATTTCTGGCCAAACCCATTAAAACCGGAGTTATGGTCCCATATGCATTTCAGTATAATACATTTACCATGTAATCTTGTGTCGCACGTAACTCAAAAAGTATAATCATGAAACTTTACGGATATGTTGACCATCATGTATAGTTGTGCATCTGGGGCCTTTCTGGCCATGCCATTTAAACCAGAGTTTTTGCCCCTTATGAATTTCATTATAATGCATTCAGCATGTAATCTTATGCCGCACGTGACTCAAATAGTATGAGAGCCACAATCATGAAACATTACAGATATGTTGACCATCATGTATAGTTGTGTACCTGTAGTTTTTTTCGGGCCACACCTATTATGACCAGAGTAATTGCAACTTAATGGGTTTCAATATAATGAATTTAGCAAGTAATCTTGTGTCACCCGTAACTCTACAGGACTGGTATATGAGCCATAGTTATAAAACTTTACAGCTTTGTTAATGTGTATTTGTGCATCTAGGGTTTTTCTTCTGACCACGTCCATTTGAACCAGAGTTATGACCCTGTACATGTATGTACAATACAATCACAATGTAATATTGTGTTGCACATAACCCCTAAACTTTATAATTTTTTTGACAATGACAACTGATAGTGGTGGAATCTGTGTCCTATGGACACATATCTAGTTATTATCGATAGAAAATGTAAACGTGAAGCAGTCGTCTGTCCAAAATTACAAATGTGTCGCGACACGGGAAAAAGAACGTTTGTTCGGACAATTTGCGTGAATTCATGAAACGAAGTCACAAAGTTGAACAGACGTCATTGTTTATTATGGATTCCTCGGTAAATTAAACATAATATTGTCAAAGTGTGTAACAAAATCGTCTAATAATTTTTATAAAATAAAATATAGATGTAATTCAAAGGTATTTTATTAAATATAAAAACAACTAAAATTTCAAAACAAAAATATCACCACAATATAAAGTTCTATAGAAACGCAATTCTATGACAATTCTCCAAATCAAAAAAAATATTTCCAACGTTTCAGGGGTTTAAACTCTCCTTCTTCAAGAAGCCTCGGATTCAGTAATGTTTACATGTTGTCATATTATCCGGATAATATGACATATGACAATATGTAAATATTACTAAATCCAAGTAAAAGCTCCTTGAAGAAGGGTGGGGGGGGGAATCCCCTGAAACGTCGGAAATAAATAAATTTGTGATTTTGAGGAATGTCAAAAAATATCAACGAAGCCACCGTTTCCATTGACTTGCCCCAAATATAATTTACATATTTCTTCTGACTTTCATCACGCTGAACTTGACGGAGTAAAAGTACCCCCAACAACTGTTCCAGTGTATACCTTCGCCATAGACAGACGGGTTTCTGACAAAGTACCTCCCGTTCAAGTTACTCTGATGACAGTCACCGTACCACCAGGCTCCTTTATACCGAACAGCGCAGTTCTCGACGGCGAGGTCGTTGTCCCGAGTAGTGAACGCCCTTCCGTTGTGCCAGGCCTACAGACTGTCCCCACACTTCCCGTTGTGCCCACCTACCGTTAACTGATAGACGCAGAAGACCCAATCGCGAAGCTGGAATATTCAGCGAAAGCAGAGACAGGTGTCACATCTCCAAAGGTTTCAAGCTCGATTCTCACTCAAAGTCGATGCCTCTATGGTCATGCCAATACTCGCGCCTAACTTGTTACCAAAGCTGTTGTGAAAAACAATAACAATATTTCGGAGATAGAGAAACAACTGAATAATAAAACTTGATCTCTTGGAAAGTTGTCGTTTGAAGTGAATTCATCGTAGCGGTCGCTGACTAGTTCCGGAAGTGGTCGATATCGCTGACTTATATATAGTGGCTGTTTGGGGGAAGAAATTTGTCTTTCTGGCTACCGTTATGCCTTACCGCCGTGAAGCGATCACGTAGCAACACAGAATCACCGGGTAATCGACATGAATGGACAATAACGTATATAAAATGGTGCTGTTCCTATCCTGTTCACGCCTCTGAATGGTCAGTGGTGTACACAAGATGTACTAAAACCGGATGGAAAAGTAGTGATAGCCCCCCCCCCCCCCCTCACCAACCATCCACCCTTTAGAAGACAAGAACGGATAGCACAGTTTAAAGGTGAAACTGATAATCCCTTTGAAGTTGCAACGACAAACTATGTTACAGCGAAGTTCAGATCTGTTCTCCTGTAAAATTGCGATGCACCTATGAAATTACATGTCCATCGCATAAATTAGATGTTGGTAGTTTACTGTAGTTCAACTGGTTATATTAATATATACACCTTCATATATTTTAATTTTAAATATAAATTAGAGCCTTTCCGAGCGCCGTAGTACTCATCAGTTGGCTGAGAGATATGGTCAAAAGGAGATCCTGCCGCAGTTGAGAAAACTCGGAACAAAAATTTAATACATTAGACCTACCGTCGATGTTGTAATCTTTTTTTAAGGGGATTACAAACGCAAGATTTATCGTAGAAACTACATTTTAATACCTGATTTTATCCCTGATCCCGTAGATAAGGCCTGTATCAACAGTTGTTGGGTTCATCGTTCCATCCAGTTGCTTGTTGCAGTAACATTGTTGTAGAGCGCTGGAATAGTAAAACGACTCAAACACGCAGTTTTTACTGCACAGCATAGAACATTCCGCCACTGATTTGCTGGGTTCACCGGCCCCGACAGTAAACAAGTTCACTCCACTGCTGATGAAAGTTTTACTCCAGTTTACATTTTGGTTCCCGCATATTTCAGCAGAATTATCTTATCCTCTTAACACAATTGTTTAATTCTAACAATATTGATTGTAAATCTAATTTGGTATATATCCTTAAACTGACAAATGAAATATTAAATAAAACTGTTCTTTGTTGCATTTATTTTTTATCCTAGTTCTACAATTTACTTGTATAATAAGTTTTTCGTAAATTGTTAGTGGTGTCTTCTTTGAAACTGGTATTCTTATAAACATGCACTCTTTTCCTTTCTACCTTTTCGCTGCGTGGGGAGGTTGGTGATGGTTCCTTTTCTTACTTTAACGTGGTTTATTTCTTTGGAATTGACCTTTATTCATTGTTCCCTTTCTTACATTAACGTGGTTTACTTCTTTGGAGTTCACCTTTATTGATGGTTCCCTTTATTACTTTAAAGTGGTTACTTCTTTGGAGTTTACCTTTATCTTTCTTACTTTAACGTGGTTTACTTCTTTGGATTTGACCTTTTTTGAGGTTTCGTTTCTTACTTTAACGTGGTTTACTTCTTTGGAATGATAGTGCCTCTAGTCGGAAGCGAACACGAACCGTCACGGCGACAGCGCCAGCCCTGCAATTCCGGCGACGCAACCAACTGAGCTAGCCGGGACAACCCCCAAAAAGGTTGATCGGATAGCCCTGATATACGTAACCATCATTGCATGACATCGGTAACGGGTTATTTTACTGATAACAGTACTGACCATATGTACAGGAGACATTTTATGGCCGCCACACTGCAAAAATTGCTATCTTTATGGAGTTGACCTTTATTAATGGTTCCCTTTCTTACTTTAACGTGGTTTACTTCTTTGTATTTGACCTTTATTGATGGTTCCCTTTCTTACTTTAACGTGGTTAACTTCTTTGTAGTTCACCATTATAGATGGTTCTCCTTCTTATTTAAACGTGGTTTACTTGTTTGGAGTTGATCTTTATTGATGGTTCCCTTTCTTACTTTAACGGGGTTTACTTATTTGGAGTTCACCATTTTTATGGTTCCCTTTCTAACATTAACGTGGTTTACTTCTTTGGAGTTGACCTTTATTGAAGGTTCCCTTTCATACTTCAACGTGATTGACTTCTTTGAAGTTGGCCTTTAGTGCAAGTTTCATTTCATCGTTGTTTGCTTCTCTAGAAATAACCGTTCGCAGCGATATCTTCTTCAAAATGTATTGACTGTAGTATAAATTATCATGATATAATGATAATTTAGTTGATGTCGGAAAAATAAGGGAAATAAATTTGACTCGAACATACTTTTGGTGCACACTTGGGTGAAAGGAGAAACATAATGCTCCGTTTTATCTATTTTAGAAGAAAAATAAAACTTATAATAAACTTCAAATTTGCTTGTAAATAATTTTACGTACAACTTAATTAAATTGTGTAATTTATGTCCGTTTGCATGAATGACCTTTTAAATATCAATTCTTAGTATATTTTGTTAGACCTGAAGGTTTTATTGTAAATTAATTATACTGTCTTAATGAGAAACCTTTGTTGAATAAAGAAACGAAGCAAACCTCTCTTTCTTCAATTACCTGCCTTTTTAGTACCCGATATGTATAATACGAATTGTACATAGTCTGTCTTAGCGGTATGAGCATATTCGGGGTCTTGATTAAAAGACGTCGTAGATTTAAATCTCTCGATGATCTAGACTAAAGATAGCTGCTGCGTGAAGCTATTTAGAGTTAATTGTCTCCACGATCTGACTATACAAAGCTGTCTCAGGAAGCTGATAAGGGAAGGTATCTTTATCATCAAACCATTTATATCAAGATATACGTTCCCTCAAATGAAAACAGACAGCAAAAAGATACTTGTAAGCTAGACGGTGCGGGTTACATCCCAAGTAGAAGCAATATCATTTGTAATAGAATTACTGCTTTCTGACATCCTGACTGTGAAACATGGTGTCACAAATACCGAGCACAAAAATATAACGCTCTAATTGTCCGCTTCTATTTAACAAGGTTTCAAAGGGAGGCATATGGTAATCGCACCGTCCGTCCGTCCCTCCGAAATGTAAGTCCGACGAGATCTTGTCTTGTTCTTCTCCGAAACCGCTTGAGGGATTTTATTAAAACTTCACAGGAGTGTTTGTCACCAAGCTTAGATGTGCATATCGTCAGGAATTTCTGCTCGGATTGCCTAGTTATGGGCCCTTTCATTTTTTAACTAACCCTTAACCTAACTTCTTTAACTAACCCTAACTTCTATATTAAAATCTTGTCCATGCTTCATCTTCAAAACTGCTTGATTGATTTCACTGAAAGTTCACAGAAGTGTTTGTCACAAAGCCTTGTTGTGCATCACGTCAGGAATTTCCGCTCGGATTATTTTATGGCCGAATTATGGCACCTTTGTTATTTTTAACTAACCCTAACCCTAACTTCTATATCAAAATCTTGTCCATGCTTAATCACCAAACCCGCTTGGGGGATTTCATTGAAACTTCACTGGAATGATTATCACAAAGCCTAGTCGTGCATATAGTCAGGAGTTTCCGCTCAATTTTTTTTCCAGAGTTATTGGCCCTTAGTCATTTTTACTATAACTCATCCGCTCAAATTCTTTTTGCCAGAGTTATGGGCCCTTAATCATTTTCTAATATAACTTCTATATAAAAATCTTGTCAACACTTAATCTCCAGAACCTCTTGGTTGATTTCATTAGATTTTCGCAGGAATTCTTGTCACCAAGCCTATTTGTGCATAGCGTCAGGATTTTCTGCTTGAACTTTTTTTCCAAGTAATGAGCCCTTAGTATTTTGTACTATAACTTCTTTATAAAAACATTGTCCACACTCCATCTCCAAAACCCTTTGGAGGATTTCATTGAAATTTCACAGGAATGTTTGACCATCGTCTAGTTATGCATATCTTCAAGATTTTCCGCTTGGATTACTTTAAGCAGAGTTATGGGCCCGTACCCATTTGGTTTGCTTAACTTCTATATTTAGTGAGGGATTTACTTCGAACTTCAAATATATGTTCCTCATCATCACTCACATATTTCCTTTTCATTACCCACATCATATGTTGTAAGGTCCATAACTCTAATAATCATATTTCCAGGATAATCTCCCCTTTAATCTTAGAATTTTCTAAAAAGAATGATATATTTAACTATAACTTACTTATTTAATACATATGCAAACCAATTTGATTTCAAAGCTGCATTTCGAGGGCATATGTCAATTTCAAGTGACAGCTCTTGTTTCCTGTCATTTTTTCTTGCACTCAAGTCACAAAAGGGTTTCTTACCTTATTCTGCCATTAAATTAAGAGGAAAAGATATGGTACCTTATAATTCAAACGAACTTGATTTGAATGGACTATGGAGGAATGCTGAGTTTCTTGGTTGAATACAACATGCATGTTGCTGATTATAACAAACTCCTCTGTGATCTAGACTCTGATATGATGACAACATAAAATTAAAGCGTTTATTTGTCACACAACACAGCAAATGAACATTTTGTAATCGTATTACGGCTTGTCTTACTCTTTTGAAAATTAAAAATTACTCTTCTCGAAATATTTAACAAGAGTACAATTTATCGTTTTTCCGAGATTTATCGTTGCTTTGTCGATTGCCTGATAATTGTGTCCAGTCATTGAGTTAGAACATCAAAGTAATGTTTAATTTTGTCAATAAGCCGCCTTTATAAAAGCGATACGCCTTAAGCATGACAGAAAGTTATTTTTATGATTTCAATTGCTTCTTAAATCAACAGAGACATGCAATGTTAACGCCTTTTTTCAAAAGAGTTTTTTAATCCTTCTCTCCATATATACGCTTTTTTATGCATGTGCGACCAGTGTAGATCCAGAACAGCCGGCACATCCATGCCATCTGATCAGGAACTACACTGTTCGTTTTCTGGTCAGTAATAACCAAAAGAATTAACAAGCAAACAGTGCAGATCCTGATCAGACGGCACGGACGAAAAACACTTTTCTCCCACGCAATAAAGGTGTGTCTATGGAGGAAAGGCTTAAATGTCTTTACATATTTCGCCGTATTTTCATCACACTTGTCTTTACTGAGTAATAGGCACCACAACATGTGTACCAGATCAAGCCGTCGGCATAAGAAGATATGACACCGCTCAAATACTTCCCATTTAAGTTGCTTTGATGACAAGCATTATACCACCAGGCTCCTTTGAATTCCACGGCACAGTTGAATTGGTAGAGGTCGTTTTCCCGATCAGGAGTGGAGAACGGCCTATCGTTGTGCCATGGCGTCAGACTATCGCCACAGTTCCCGTTGTACCCACCCACTGTTAGCTGGTAGTTAGACGCAGAAGATCCAATGGAGAAGCTTGAATATTCAGCGAAAGCAGAGACCGGTGTCACATCTCCAAAGGTATCAAGCTCGATTCTCAAAGTCGATGTCTCTATGGTCATGATTCTCATAGTTTCCAGTCCCAGCCATTACTCTCCGGTCCTGTTACCGAAACCTTTGGCATAACCGTCCCAAAGTCTGTAGAAATCTTCGGAGCCATCTTGACGTCGCTGGATCACGGTCCATCCTCCTCCAGTCATGTCACACCACACCTCAACTGGGACTCCGCCCACAGGGTAAATCACATAGACACCATTCGTAAGGAAGCCTCGTTGGTATAGGCTGAGACAATCTCGGGACTGAAAATAAAGAACTGCAAACTCATTAATTATTTAAAAATAAATAAGGAAAATTAAACGCCTCCGAATGAGACATATGTGAAAATATTGTCGGTTCGGATTTACTGAGGCTGTTCAGGGACATAAATGGTAATGCATATAACTTTTAACGCCGCCTAGCTTTGGGTTGTGTGCAAAAATATCTACAGAACAAAAATGTGTCCATCCCAAACGATGGCGAGCAAATGACGGTGAACAGGGAACCTGCTTAGAGTGTAGAATTACCTTAAAAACCAAAATGCTCAAAGATGGTGAACATTTAACCACTGAAGTAAAACATTTAGTCAAAATAAAAATACAGAAACTTGTTTTAAGACACAACGTCGCCGCACGCATTGTCCCGAGAATATTTCTAAAAACAAGACTCGGTTTTTTGGCTATTTCTTCTTACTTTTTCGCGAATTCATTTGAATGACTATATCGTCGCATTACAATAGCGGTTATAATGGGCTAACTCATTGCTTTACCATTTTGAGAAAACTTCTAGCAAGCATTTAAAGTAATTTATTTCGGTAGTTGTTGGTTGATTTGAACAAAAAGAATAACAACAAAAACAAGTTGTACAGGACTGTCAATAGATCGTGTACATAGAATCACAAAACAATATACTGAAACAAAGGTCATGATGACATTTAACTTATTGAATTGGAGATATCTTAAACTAGTTAATGTTGTTTCTGAAAAAAATCGCTCTGGGGGAAATCAAGGCGGTCGTTCGCGCGAACAAGACTTTGTCCGCGTTCGCGGTCGTTCTCTATTTAAAAACGGTTCCTCTACAAGTAACTAAACTATTACAGGACGAAAATCCGCGTTCGCTTTCGCGTTCGCGTTCGCACTCTGTATAAACGGACCTTTACATTACAAAAAGCACACATAAAAATTAATGAAATGGTCGGTGGCGATCATATATATATACTCAACTTTTTAATATTTGGCATTTACAAAAGTAAGAATAATCATGACAAAAAATATACTTTCGGTAATAGAGATTTATCAAATATATCATTTTCAATGTTGAAACGATATTATAAAACAGTTCTGTTCTTCGGACAAAAGTGGCAAAAGTCGTAGATAGCTCACTATACGTTTCATATGAAGATGTGTATGACCTTGAAATACAAGTAATATCAGATTTGTTCGGATTTCTTCGTATGAAATAGATGAAAAGGGAACACTTAAAGCCACCGAAAACACTGTATATAAACCGATTGTATCATATGCCGGATATAGCGAGCTGATTGCATGGCTGTGATATATACAATTCGTAAATAACACACTGAAAACGGAATTATTAGGATCATTTTAAGTACCTTCAACAAAAACAAGTACGTTATATTTTGTATAGTCCTTATTGGTTTTTAATACCATTTGTTTTGTGCATATATAGGGATAAAAACTTGCAAAATTGCATTTAATCACAATCTGGCAAATGACCCACATGATTGTATCAAAATACTGTTATTCTCTGCAAATAAACGATCAGATGCACGAATACATACTAGTTATATGACTTTTTGACATTACTTTAAAGATTATTACATTAAAATATTGCTTTAAATGTACAAATAGTGTAAATAATTAAAATGTTAGAGGGGAGTGTTTCGTAGCGACTGTATCATCGTGTAATTTTTATTTGCAAGGTATCTACACCTCCCAATTCTTTAGTATTTCGGAGTCCTTTAACTACTGGATGTGCCAGCAAATGTATTTGATTTAGCACTTAAATGGATTCTTAATCAACATTATGACACGTTATAGAAACAAAAGCCGTCAATAAGAAACAAACTTGTCAAAACATTTTATATATGTTTAATTAAGAGTTTGGGCTTTTATGCCAAAATTACAATCTGTCAAACCTTAGAAATCTAAATTGGATATGCAACCATATTGTGATATAAATATTCTCATCTTTTTGGAAGCCGGCATCTAAATCCTTGGATTTTATTCTACGAATGATACTTCTACAACAAACGATCAGATTACCGATCCTGTTTTATTTCAAGACAGAATCAATCATATTTGGTTGTGAAGTATACGTAACATTTTAAATATTCAAATTATTTACACGTTGACCATAAACGCCTTAATTTTTTAGGATAATTCTATTGTTCAAATGTGTAAGTATCAACAAATTCAGATTGTATTTTTTGTCTACAGATCATGTAACCAGATGTTGACATATCACGATTTCCGGATAATAGCGCATTACTAGCCTTAGCAATTTGCAACATTTACACCAGTAAAATATATTAAAATATATAAAAGATATAAAGAAAAAATTGTTGTATATAATTGGTAAAATTAATGCTTATGTTTGTCCAAATTGCGTTTCATACTGCCAACTATCAACAAGAATGGTACATGTTCTTATATCATTAAAAATCTAAATATCTAACAAATAGTAAACATAAAAAGTCTGGCTAGAATAACAGACCAGCAACTTATTTTTTCACCGCCGGCGACGAACGCAGACCTGCAATATAGCGGATAAGGTTAGCTATTATGTGCTTAAGCCATTAGCCCGATCGTTCAGCTATCCTGCAGAGCCTCGTTTTGGATTGATTTTCGGTCGCGGGAAGTAACTCGTACAGGACTGCGAAACTGTTTATTGGAAAGGCGTATAGCATTATCATACTATCATTTATAGCAAACACACCTATTTCTGTTGTATCAATTAGTGCGATCTTCGTTGAATGATTTTCCAATAATCTGTATCACTTATGGCGATGCGCATTTGCTGATTTTATCAATATATGCTTTTTGGTTAGATGGAGGAGTTCGTCTACATATATTGTTTATACAAATCGGGTACATTTGGAGAAATAATAAATCATGGCGTACAAAAAAACGTAGAGAAGAACTTTAAAATAATAAAACAGAATGATACAACCATAGTTACGATAGGTTATTGTTAGTTTGGAGGCTTGTATTAAAATTAAACCGTCAGGCCCAACGCAGCTGGGCGACCGTTTAATTTTCATACAAACCTCGAAATAAACAATAAACTGTTTTTTGTAACTGATAAATTGGCATACACATAGCTTACACAAATCAGTCGTCAAAACAGTATTTTAATGGCTAGTATAAATGTATTATGAGACTATGTTAGAAAGCGAATTCGTTAATTTCTTTAACTGAAATCAGCATGGGAACATACCTGACTCACAAGGGAAGACCTTTGTGATAGTCAATCCTTGGGCGGAAAACAAGACATTGATTTCATTGCTAAAGTTCCATTTGACCCTTTACTCCATGGGATATGGAGTACGTTGTTTTTGCTGTACACTGTTGGCTATTACATTTATTAGAATATTTCTGAAAACAAGTGACCATTGTATGGATATTTCAGCTGACGATGATCTACATTGGGCGTACATTGAGTAAAGGGTTTATTATCAGCTTTAAATATCAGTATTTAAATAACTTGCTTTGCCTCAGATATTGTATCATAAGCCTTCCTGCGTATATATTTATAATCGTGAACCTTGAGTTTCGAAACTATTACTTTTAAAAAACCTTAGACTATGTTTATCAAATCCAAAACATTTTGGGACGACATTAATTATCGCTTGTTGTAAATTGTAGTTCTCAGCGCGGCCTGGGTGTTAATTAATGAAGTCAGGTAGATCCTATTGTTTCGTGTCACCGCAGTATATAAAGGCACCGAGGCTCTTATATTTCATAACGTATCATATTTCTGTGCGAAGCACTTTTAATACATGTTTTTACATCAAGCCGTTGTTCTTAAATCCGAAAAAATATACTAAAATCATCTTTGAAAAATCGCCATAACTGATACACATAGATCACTAGAAACATACAAATGATTGAGTTAATATGTTCAATAAATGATACAGTCTGGGTCGAAGCTACATGCATGTTTGGTCTAATGTTTTGATGTTTAATCGATCAGCTATGGTATTCTTATTATTGTAAGAATAAAAATGATATGTTTCATCATCGCTAGCATGAGAATACCTCTCAAAACCTGTTAAAACATAAACATTTACGCTGATTTTAAAACAGTACACAGTGCAAACGGTACTTTGTGTGAGTGATTTAAGCGATTTTTTAAAAGTATATTGCATAAAAAATGTAACAACGTCCTTCATAACAAGGGCTACGAGAATCGCCTGATGAACATGTATTTGTCGATTGGATTTCTCATCACAATACTTACAAAATCTTCTCATTTTTGAACTGTTTACTATGTTTTTGTGACAATCGGTGAGCTATATCCGGTAGGAGATACAATCGGTTTATATACAGTGGAAAATATTGCAGACTCGGTTTGATTGTGCATGTCCTTGGGCAGAAATCGGAATGCATATTACTGTCCACGCCTAGTCACGGGTTGAGCGCAACTCAATATTTACACCAATAAACAGTGCCGAAAAGCTGGAATGCATATGGCGGTCAAAATAGAACCTTTGATGCGGTGTTTTCATATTGACACCATTCCATGATCAGCGGCATATAGTCCCCAGATAAAAGAACGGGTTTGTCCTAAACGAGAAAACAATGGGCGGAACTGAAAAGAATAGAAAAAAGTAACAATGTATAATTATAATAAATACCTGATTGTGATTATCTCTGATTTCGTAGACAAGGCCAGTGTCGTTCGGGGTTTTGTTCATCGTTACGTCCAACTACTGTTGCAGTAACATTGTTGTAGAGCGGAATAATAAAACGACTCGTACACGCAGCTTTTACTGCACATTATCGAACATTCCGCCACGGATATGCTAGGCACACTGGTACTGGTCCCCACAATCAACTTATTTACTCCACTGCTGATGAAAGTTTTACTCCAGTGTACACATTGGTTCCCGCATATTTCAGCAAAAATATATATGATATTTGTCCAGACAAACAGTGATGCTATTATAAGGCGGTATACCATCATGTTGCAAACCTTTCTTGGAACGGCTTTCCGTCTTTACAGTTTATTATTCAAACAATTTCAAATGCCAATTCACAATGGCCCCCAGTGCGTTGAATCTTCACGCATAAGCTGGAGAACATGTCCTTAGATACTGAAACAAATACTTTTCATTTTCTGCAGACGAGGTGCCTGAATCGATTTATTTAGAATTTCTGTTGGGTACGGTGTTCCGTTATGGCCATTGTGCCTTCACTCTACCAGAAAACGCGAAGGGACGATAGCGCAGACGTGGAGCTTTAGCGACATGATTGTTTGGTCACTCATTACTTTAGTACCGATGCTCTTTGTCATCATGCTCAGGATCCGAGATAAAATCCTGAGGTTTGCCAGAGAAATTTTTTTCAGCATAATGTTAAATTAACCAGCTTGTAAAGAGAAACCGCTAAGCAACCAAACAAGATCTATTCGTTGTTAACTTGGTAATCAAATGTTTACAGCTAAACTTCGAAAACTTGAACATCGAAAACTCGAGCACTTGGGAAAACTAGAAGTATACTGAATCAAAAAAGAAACTTTCGCCAAGTTTGATTGTAGATATGTTAGTACAGTTTCAATACTTTTGGCTGAAAGCTTACATTTTTGTAAAATAATGTATTGTGATTCTTTTAAAAACCTCATTTTGGAGGAAAGGATCAGATTGATTGTTGAATTTTAAACTAAAATAAGGTAGGGGTCGTTTCTAAATTTAACAATCAGTAGCGTGTGTGACCGCCGTGTGCGATGCTGACTGCCTGACAGCGACGTCGCTTGTGAGCACAAGTTTGTTAATGTCAGCCTGTGGAATATTATTCCATTCTTCAAATCGGACTTTTTGAGGGCCAGTCGTCGATGAAATCAACGTTATTATTTTGTAAATACTGTATATTGACACGAGCAACATGGGATGTATGTGTGTACATCTAAGTGGTAGCCTTGAACAACTGTCACATACTTTGCGAAAGTTTCTTTTTTGGTTGAGTATAGTTTTGCTGGTCCCGGCAGTTTTCTTAAATATTCTATATAAAAACACCATGGAAAACTCGAACTTCGAAGCCTCGAAATCTCGAGGACTGATGTCAGTCCCTTGTAACGCATTTCTCTTTGTTTACATTGGAAAACTCGAGTAATAAACGAGCGATTAATTTTCGCACCTCTCGGGAGTAATTAGTAAACGGTGACGCGTAGTTTAAACACGTTGTGACGGGTTATATTGCCAGTTAATTGTCAATTGCCAGCGTCTATCTTGATTTAATTGATCCGATAAAAACAGGTTCTGATGAAAGAAAATAATTTTATAATCACTCGGTAGGCGGCTGCGTTGAGACGATAATTATGAGAATTTAAATAGGATTAATTTTATCTCAAATAAAAGAATATGAAACGAGGCAATTTGTATCTTTGTATTTTGACGGGACTTAGTAATTTTAAAATGCGTATGAAAAATAACGACGCACCGTTTGTAAAGCATAATAGTTCTCGGACAATCTCAACAAGAAATGTTTATAAAGCCGGTTATTTTTTTGAAAAAACAATAGGGCCTACATCAAAAATCTTTTAAAACAGATATCACGGTTTAACAAAATACAGTGTCAAATTATTCATTAAAAATTTAGATGATATTCCGATAACGTTGTCAACAACAAGGTCACAAACATGTGTTTTTACGACTTTACTAAAAAAAAATCGGACGTCGAAAGATAAACATAGAAAACTCGAGAACCAGGGAAAACTCGAGCATTTTAAAAATCCCACTGAGTATTCGAGTTTTCGAAGTTTTACATGTCACATTTGACGAAAACAAATGATTTTTGTGATTTATTTAAAGTGATCTAGATGTTTCCGGTATGGCACACAAGTATTTTTTATTCAAAAGTTTGGTTTTAAAGGATCTCTGAATTTTGCTGTAACTTATGCAGCTAACTACCGATACGGTGTAACTTTCCAGACATTGAGTGCACGATGTGCTACCGATACGGTGTAACTTTCCAGACATTGGGTGCACGGTGTGCAGCTAACTACCGATACGGGGTAACTTTCCAGACATTGGGTGCACGATGTGCAGCTAACTACCGATACGGTGTAACTTTCCAGACATTGGGTGCACGATGTGCAGCTAACTACCGATACGGGGTAACTTTCCAGACATTGGGTGCACGATGTGCAGCTAACTACCGATACGGTGTAACTTTCCAGACATTGGGTGCACGATGTGCAGCTAACTACCGATACGGTGTAACTTTCCAGACATTGGGTGCACGATGTGCAGCTAACTACCGATACGGGGTAACTTTCCAGACATTGGGTGCACGATGTGCAGCTAACTACTGATACGGTGTAACTTTCCAGACATTGGGTGCACGATGTGCAGCTAACTACCGATACGGTGTAACTTTCCAGACATTGAGTGCACGATGTGCAGCTAACTACCGATACGGTGTAACTTTCCAGACATTGAGTGCACGATGTGCATCTAACTACCGATACGGTGTAACTTCCAGACATTGGGTGCACGATGTGCAGCTAACTACCGATACGGTGTAACTTTCCAGACATTTAGTGCACGATGTGCAGCTAACTACCGAAACGGTGTAACTTTCCAGACATTGAGTGCAAGATGTGCAGCTAACTACCGATACGGGGTAACTTTCCAGACATTGAGTGCACGATGTGCAGCTAACTACCGATGCGATGTAACTTTCCCGACATTGGGTGCACGATGACGAAAGCACGAAAGGACAAGGGAGTGGAGACGAAGGAACACTGGCGAAACTTGAAAGAACAATGGCGAATACGCACAGGGACAATGACGAATACGCGACAATATCTTTACGACTTATCTATTGTCTCTTCGTATCTTCGCTATGATCATGTAATCATTCTTTGCCATCGTCCTTTGCATCGTCGCCATCGTCCATTCCCATTGTCGGATCTTCGAGTACGAGATGGCCATAACGGAACATCGTAGCTAACAAAGAAGTTTTAAAACACTTTCTAAAGAACGTTAACCTATCGAATGAGACATGATGAATTCAGGTCTGAAGGTTAAAAAACTGATCATGGAAACCAGTCTCAAATCTCAAGCATCTGACCAGTCCCCATTTCAGCCAATCAGATGCTTGAGATTTTAGACTGGTTTCCATGCTCAGTTCTTTAACCTTGGGCACAGTTGTTTGAGCATGATAAAGGGGATTCATTTTAACGTTTGTTAATTACGGCAATTCTGTCAAAACACATTTTTGTCTTTTGATCATTTTACCATTACACAAGATGATGCATAAAGAGTGTAAACTTTGTCGGATTTACAAAATGTTGTCAATGTTGTATGTAAACTTGAACCTTCGAACTCCCGCTCCGATGGCGAACGCTTTTTACTAATAGGCCATGGAGACGTTTAATTGTTAAAACAATATTTTCCTTTGTTAACATATTAAATGACTTCACATGTTCCACCTGCTACTGTTATAGTAAATAGTATATCATTTGATGGTAACCTTCCTTTTGCCTTCTACCTTCTGCTGTTATAGTAAATAGTATATCATTTGTCAGCGATCATTTTATGGTGTTAATATATAGATGTTCCCTACCCACTGAATATTCTAAATCGTAAAATTGTGTTTTGGGTGCAAGTGTGAAGAGATCACTGATAGATCTGGTGAAGAATCTTTTAGCTGAAACAAAAGTATATATCCCACTGAGCGATTGAAAGATTTTTTCGAAAGAGGTCTAGTTCAATGCATCTTTCTCGGTGCCTCATTGCTGTTCCATAAGACATGCTTGAAAACGTTATTATTCTGATCTTGTAATTTTTCTCTAGCTGAGTTTGGAATTTTATTATATTTACTTATATTTTCATATTTTTTATTATCACGTGATTTATTCTGTACACATGTGGCGTTCGCAAAAAGTCTCCCCGTAGACCTACATTCAATCAGTGCTGTTAGCAGTTATGACATTTGAAGGTGGATTTAGGGTGATAATAAACTTACCAGTAGTTAATAATACTGATAAAGACGCTTTAATTTCAATTTTACGCCCGTTTTACATATAGGGTGTTTCAATATCCCAGATGATTTGCTGTGATTAGAAAAACCTAGCAACAGGCGGTCACGGGGACTGTATTAAAGTAGGTGCGGTGCACATGTAAGAAGTCAACATGGTATTGAAACTGGGGAGAAAACAATAACGAGACTGTTTACTGAATGTTTTGATCAACTTATCTAGCAACCTTTGACAAAGTCTTGTGTGTAATCATTGAAATTGTATAGAACTTTACAATACATGTACTTGAAAAGCCTGGAGAGATATTATCGAATAAATTATTTTATTAGCAAAGGCTTCTGTTCAACGTATTGTGTTCTTATTTATTTTGTTCAGACTTTTAAACACGTGAGTTGCGAGTGGTTACAACATGGTAAACACATAGAATGCCAAGCATACAAGAGTGCTATGTAATATGCGCTGTGTTTTGGGGTCGGCAGACCAAGAGTTACCGGTTTTCGGACTGGACAGTCTCAACTGTTCTAATAATAGTAACAAACTGCAAGCCTAAGAACCGCCGAAAAGAAAAAATAAGCCGCCTAAAAGTAGTACTAATTACCAAGACGCAAATAGAGGACCCCGAGATTTGTTTTACACCTCATCCAAAGAATACTGCTAGTACTAGGGCCTATGACAACTCCATTCCTCGTCTACCCTTCCCCGCCTTCCCCCATCCCCCCTTCTCACCGCCCCGGCATCCCCTTCCACCCCGCTCACACCATCAGTTTCTTGACCACATTTGATCTGTCGTGGTTTAAAAACTTCATTTTTGTATGCCTAAAGGGCCAGGCATTACATTGTACGTATATGTTGATTTCAAAATGCCAAACCGGCTAGTTTCAATAAACAAATATTGTGTCGATCATGATGTGCCGTAGGTGACTGAGTAAATATTTTAATTGGATTCAAATGGATTAAACAGTTTTCGATTCAAACTTTTTTTTCGAAATAATTTCAATACAACGTTATTAAAGTATGAATAACGATTTTACCGAAATCAAATTAACCCAAAGTTCTTTCTTAGACGTCAGACTGTAAAATATTTCAAGAAGAATAGAATATGCGTTCTCTTTAATGATATTCTTTCAGATAGTAAATGTTTTACTGAGTATTATACATGTTCTTAGCATATGTAACTGCATGTTTTGTTAATTTCACATGATTTCAATAGTATAACTGGCAATAGATGAGTCGCCAGTCACGCGGTCGCCATCTTATTGAAATACAAATGGTTTTATAGCATGTATAAGCGAGAACTCTTATATATGATCTCAATATGATATAAAATTTGTAAAACTGTTTATTCTTGAATTTCTTTATCTCATATTTTGTTAAAAAAACAAACATGATAAATTGAAGCAAAAATGGACAAATGGCCGCGAGATATAGTAAACTGGTGTTTACTTCAAATAATCATGTCTTGATTATTTAGATATATTCAAGTAGTTCGTGGATTTTCAAGTTATGCTGCAAACGGTATTTTGATTTTGGTTTGTGTTTGGTAATTCGACTATTTTAATTTGTAGTAGATCAGTGTACAAATCTTTCATGCGCTTGTTCGATCGATTGCTTAAGAGACTTATAAGCCTTAGTCTCGCAACTGAAACATTATCCGAAAATCTTCAGAGAAACAGGCTCGAACATGAACCTTCAGGTTCCCAAAAATCTGCGACTCAGATGGCAAATACACTAGCTGGAAAGAGAAAGGCTTATATGCGTTTCAAAAGCACATACTTTGGTTTTCAGTCTCCTTGTTTTAATGAAGTGCATATTTCCCGAACATTTTGCGACACAAGTGCAAAACTCTCATTCTTGTTTTAAGTGTTGTTGGTGAAGGAAGTCGAGGCAGAAGAAAAAAGAACTCGCAAGTTTTTAATCTTGTATTGTATTTACATCATCATGATCGTGGTTTTATGCCATTGAAAAGTCATTTTGCGTTGATATTTTTTGCGTTCATAACATTTGAACAAATACAAAAGTCAAATTTTTGCATGTCTTCGAATTCATTTTTAACAATTTTATCACCAAAATTTCTCAATGTAATAAATATTGATAAAAACAATAACTGTCTAACTGATTGAGTTGTTCATTTAGTAAACAAAGTCGGCGATGTTTCTGGGCATTTCTTGCACCTCGGTGTTGTAGAACTGCTCGATATCCTTCAAAACTCGTTCATCATGATGGGTGACGAAGTTGATGGCCACGCCCTTACGTCCGAACCGTCCACTACGTCCTATCCTGAAACCAACAATTTTTAATAATAAATTAATAAGGCAAAAAATTATGTGATCACACTTATTATAATCTCTAATGCAATTAGTAGTCCAGCCGTTTTCAGTAAAAATCGTTCAAATTTGGTTAAAAGCACCAAATTTTGCACAAAGTTAGCTTGAGATGTACCTTTTGAAATGTGATAGAGACCCATTTGATATCTTTCCAAAATGGCCGCTTTATTTCAAGATGGCCGCCAAAAATCTCGAAAATGCTGCTATTTGAAGTATTTTCATCGTATAGTTACAATTTTGGAGTCTAAACCTATATTTTCAAGGATGTTCTAAACATTAAAAGCAAATTTAAGCACATCAGACAAATATTTAAGGAGCAAGTGGCCTTTTTGTTACATATATTTTTCAAGATGGCCGCCAAAAATCTGGAAAATGCTGCTATTTGAAGGATTTTCATCGTATAATCACAATTTTGGAGTCTAAACCTATATTTTCAAGGATGTTCTAAACGTTAAAAGCAAATGTAAGCACATCAGACAAATATTTCAGGAGAAAATGGCATTTTTGTCACAGAAATTTTCAAGATGGCTACTAAAAATCTTGAAAATGCTGCTATTTGAAGGATTTTCATCGTATAATCACAATTTTGGAGTCTAAACCTATATTGTCAAGGATGTTCTAAACATTAAAAGCAAATGTAAGCACATCAGACAAATATTTAAGGAGCAAATGGCCTTTTGTTACAGAAATTGCCTACACAAATATTAAACCGGCTGTAATGTATTTGTTCTGTAATTTCACGCAAAGTAAAGAATGTATTTGAATGTCAAACATAAGTACAGTGTTTTATTATTACAATATGAAGAGTTTTATATTAATCCCAAAATAGGTCTTATCCTTGTAACCATCAATTGCTAGTACAGTACTGAAATGACTAATTTAAGTACACAGTCTAATCACACACGGTCACAATCCCCCCTCCCGCATTTGCACAGAGCCGTAGTTGTGCTTTCACACACTTGCATTTTCATCTGCAGCCTTTGACACATTAACATTTCAGGAATTCCATACAGGAAACTGATGCTGTTAGCAGACCTTGGGAATGTACAACCACTGGAGAGAATTGACCAGCACATGGCAAAACTTGAGCAATTTGTTGTTCTGCTTTATGACAAAACAAGCACTGCCACATCAGCTGATGAAGCGAGAAAAGATCTCTTCACCAGGAAGGGCAGGTCTATTGATCTCACACCAACAACTTCTGCTGCTCTCTACCAGCATGTCAGAAGTGCATCTTATCAAGCGGGTCATGTTTGGGGCCAGTCACTTCTCCCCAATACCGTGTTACCTTCACCTATTGAATGGGGTTGGATGAAAGGACCTGGAAATGCATGGGAACCCTACTGGTCAGATCTGCCTCAAGCATCAGTTTCCTGTATGGAATTCCTGAAATGTTAATGTGTCAAAGGCTGCAGAGGAAGATGCAAGTGTGTGAAAGCACAACTAGCATGTACGGCTCCGTGCAAATGCGGGTTGGGGGCTGGGGGGGATTGTGACCGTGTGTGATTAGACTGTGTACTTAAATTAGTCATTTCAGTACTGTACTAGCAATTGATGGTTACAAGGATAAGACCTA
This sequence comes from Corbicula japonica, assembly GCA_038501625.1. Taxonomy (NCBI): domain Eukaryota; kingdom Metazoa; phylum Mollusca; class Bivalvia; order Venerida; family Cyrenidae; genus Corbicula; species Corbicula japonica. The sequence goes on along the minus strand of JAZAYU010000418.1, from coordinate 74,836 downwards.
TTTTGGGATTAATATAAAACTCTTCATATTGAGACAATAAAACACTGTACTTATGTTTAACATTCAAATACATTCTTTACTTTGCGTTAAATTACAGAACAAATATGATTACAGCCGGTTTAATATTTGTGTAGGCAATTTCTGTAACAAAAGGCCATTTGCTCCTTAAATATTTGTCTGATGTGCTTACATTTGCTTTTAATGTTTAGAACATCCTAGAAAATATAGGTTTAGACTCCAAAATTGTGACTATACGATGAAAATCCCTCAAATAGCAGCATTTTCAAGATTTCTCGCGGCCATCTTGAAAATTTCTGTTACAAAAATACCATTTGCTCCTGAAATATTTGTCTGATGTGCTTACATTTGCTTTTGATGTTTAGAACATCCTTGAAAATATAGGTTTAGACTCCAAAATTGTGACTATCCGATGAAAATCCTTCAAATAGCAGCATTTTCCAGATTTTTGGCGGCCATCTTGAAAAATATCAACAAAAAGGCCATTTGCTCCTTAAATATTTGTCTGATGTGCTTACATTTGCTTTTAATGGTTAGAACATCCTTGAAAATATAGGTTTAGACTCCAAAATTGTGACTAAACGATGAAAATCCTTCAAATAGCAGCATTTTCCTGATTTTGGCGGCCATCTTGAAAAATTATCTGTAACAAAAAGGCCATTTGCTCCTTAAATATTTGTCTGATGTGCTTACAATTGCTTTTAATGTTTAGAACATCCTTGAAAATATAGGTTTAGACTCCAAAATGGTGACTATACGATGAAAATCCTTCAAATAGCAGCATTTTCCTGAATTTTGGCGGCCATCTTGAAAACAAAGCGGCCATATTGGAAAGATAATAAATGGGTCTCTATCACATTTCAAAAGGTACATCTCAAGCTAACTTTGTGCAAAATTTGGTGCTTTTAACCGAATTTGAACGATTCCTCCATATTTTTACCGAAAACGGCTGGACTATAGCTTCTTATCTTTGTGTGTCTGACAAGCAAGATTGCTGAGTTTATTGCCACTGACCGTTACAAGGCAATAACTCACCAGGCTCTCTTTTTCGTTAATTGTTTGTGGTGTCTTTCTTTCAACTGACCATTTTTAAGCGCATGCTGTCTTTTCCTCACCGTTTCTTTAACTGTGTGGAGTGTGGATATTCATGATAGGCATATTTCACTTGTATTTATCCTAAACTATCAGCAATTTATGGCTATGCTACGACAAATCTCAGTAATATTTTCATAGTTTACAATTGAAAATATAGTGCACGTATTAATGCCAAGGATTTTATGTTTTTTTGCTTTTCTCTGTCACTGTGAAAAATCCCTCGGGGAAACTAAATATAGTCTGATGGATAATATTTTCATGCATGTGCTCGGGAAAAGTGAGACAACCACACTGCAAACTTGTATTCTAGGGCACCGCCATATTGGAAAATATGTCGCCGCTTATTTGAGATCTGATTTGAAGAATAGGACTTTTGGATTTTCAGAGATTGTTATCCTAAACAGTGTCCATGTTGATTCTTAGCTCCACTCTCTATTTAGGTTTATACTGCCGGTTTTCAAATATGTGCACTTTTAAGACACCTATCTCCTCCCCTTTTCTAGAACTGTGGCATTTATATCGTATACTTGATGCATTAATGTGTGAAAAGATAAAAAGATTTACCCCGTCTTAAAATATAATCCTTAGTTACCTATGAATATAGTTCTCTCTGACAAACGGCAGATCGTAGTTTATGACCAGAGACACCTGCTGGACGTCGATGCCCCGAGCCAGTAGGTCGGTGGTGACCAGCACTCGGCTCGAACCTGTACGGAACTCCCTCATTATTGTGTCGCGGTCATCCTGTTCAATGTCTCCATGCTTTATAAAAAAAAAGAAATAAATATTAGTGCGCCATATGAATAATAGAATCGTCATATAAAATGATAGAAAATATTATAGATACATTTGTGTAGGTTTAGCAATACAGTCATTCGATCCAACAGGCCGGATGTGTCTCGGCTGATGAGCAAGAGCTTAAACCGTCAGCCAAGAGAGCGTAAACTTTCGGTTCGCCGATTGATCTAATATAAATTTGTTTAAAAGACCTTTACATTTCTTCCTAAAAGTTCAACGGTAGTCGTAATTGGTAAAATTGCCGGATCGAACCGCGGTGTAATCTGAACACCCAGACTTGACAAATGAGATCTCAAGAAATACAAGCTGTACGTAGTAAGGTCAATATACATGTAATAAACATACACGCTCGTATATAATGTGGAAAGTAAACAAAAACAGAAGTAAAACGGTTATATAGTTCTTAAAAAATCTCTGATCTCGGCAATCAGATCTTGAAACTCAGTATGATCTGAGAGAGACCAACAACAGAGACGAAATCTAGACTAGTCCTGGCTTAATAACGTAAAGACTAATGTCAAACTTAAGATCTATTCTGGTCTCCTGCATGGTAACGGATAGGCCTGTGACCGATTAAAGCAACATGTTTGACGTTCTTCTGTCTGTGTCTCGTTCTGGTGGTCGCTAGCAACATGTATAACGTTCTTCTGTCTGTGTCTCGTTCTTGTGGTCGCTAGCAACATGTATGACGTTCTTCTGTCTGTGTCTCGTTCTGGTGGTCGCTAGCAACATGTATAACGTTCTTATGTCTGTGTCTCGTTCTGGTGGTCGCTAGCAACATGTATAACGTTCTTCTGTCTGTGTCTCGTTCTTGTGGTCGCTAGCAACATGTATGACGTTCTTCTGTCTGTGTCTCGTTCTGGTGGTCGCTAGCAACATGTATGTCGTTCTTCTGTCTGTGTCTCGTTTTGGTGGTCGCTAGCAACATGTATGACGTTCTTCTGTCTGTGTCTCGTTCTGGTGGTCGCTAGCAACATGTATGTCGTTCTTCTGTCTGTGTCTCGTTCTGGTGGTCGCTAGCAACATGTATGACGTTCTTCTGTCAGTGTCTCGTTCTTGTGGTCGCTAGCAACATGTATGTCGTTCTTCTGTCAGTGTCTCGTTCTGGTGGTCGCAAGCAACATGTTTGACGTTCTTCTATCTGTGTCTCGTTCTGGTGGTCGCTAGCAACATGTATGACGTTCTTCTATCTGTGTCTCGTTCTTGTAGTCGCTAGCAACATGTTTGAAGTTCTTCTGTCTGTGTCTTGTTCTAGAGATCGCTAGCAACATGTACGACATTCTTCTGTATGTGTCTCATTCTGGTGGTCGCTAGCAACATGTATGACGTTCTTCTATCTGTGTCTCGTTCTTGTAGTCGCTAGCAACATGTTTGAAGTTCTTCTGTCTGTGTCTTGTTCTAGAGATCGCTAGCAACATGTACGACATTCTTCTGTATGTGTCTCATTCTGGTGGTCGCTAGCAACATGTATGACGTTCTTCTGTCTGTGTCTCGTTCTGGTGGTCGCTAGCAACATGTGTGACGTTCTTCTGTCTGTGTCTCGTTCTGGTGGTCGCTAGCAACATGTATGACGTTCTTCTGTCAGTGTCTCGTTCTGGTGGTCGCTAGCAACATATCTGACGTTCTTCTGTCTGTGTCTCGTTCTGGTGGTCGCTAGCAACATATGACGTTCTTCTGTCTCTGTCTCGTTCTTGTGGTCGCTAGCAACATGTGTGACGTTCTTCTGTCTGTGTCTCGTTCTTGTGGTCGCTAGCAACATGTATGACGTTCTTCTGTCTGTGTCTCGTTCTGGTGGTCGCTAGCAACATGTATGACGTTATTCTGTCTGTGTCTCGTTCTGGTGGTCGCTAGCAACATGTATGACGTTCTTCTGTCAGTGTCTCGTTCTGGTGGTCGCTAGCAACATGTATGACGTTCTTCTGTCAGTGTCTCGTTCTGGTGGTCGCTAGCAACATGTACGACGTTCTTCTGTCTGTGTCTCGTTCTGGTGGTCGCTAGCAACATGTATGACGTTCTTCTGTCAGTGTCTCGTTCTGGTGGTCGCTAGCAACATGTACGACGTTCTTCTGTCTGTGTCTCGTTCTGGTGGTCGCTAGCAACATGTACGACGTTCTTCTGTCTGTGTCTCGTTCTGGTGGTCGCTAGCAACATGTACGACGTTCTTCTGTCTGTGTCTCGTTCTGGTGGTCGCTAGCAACATGTATGACGTTCTTCTGTCTGTGTCTCGTTTTTGTGTTCGCTAGCAACATGTATGGCGTTCTTCTATCTGTGTCTCGCTCTGATTTTTGCTAGCAACAACCCATGCTATTTTTAATGTAGTTGGTGAACAATTTTAAGTAAAAGTAGTTAAAAGTAGTCCCAGCCTATAACAGAGGTGAATGTAATGAGCCGATAGTGTAAGAGAGTGTGTGTCTTATATTGGTCGCTAGCAACATGTATGACGTTCTTCTTTCTGCGCCTCGTTCTGGTGGTCGCTAGCAACATTAATGACGTTTTTCTGTCTGTGTCTAGTGGTCGCTAGCAACATGTATGACGTCCTCCTGTCTACGCCTCGTTCTGGCGTTCTCTTGCTTACTTCATTTAGGACTGTGCAGTTCTCAATACTTACGATAGCAGACACGGTGAAGTCCCTGTTGTTCAGCTGCCGTGTCAGTGTCTCCACCTTGCGGCGACTGTTGCAGAAGATCACGGCCTGGTTGACACACACCGTGTTGTAAAGGTCGCACAGGGTTTCGAACTTCCATTCCTGCAATAAAACCATTTTAATAAAGACAGATTGTTGTTTTCCTTTTAGTACCTATGTATCTTAATTAAATAATACACCTTGGTATTTGCCAATTTAAATGATAAATAAACACATTACGTCGTCTGACTTATGTAATTTAATTAAATAATGCTGTCCCCATGGTCACAAAACACATCTGACATTGATTTTAACTGTCAATTCTGACAATATATAACTTACATTGTTTTTTATATACAGACAATCAAACTTCACTGTCAGCTGGCGATTAAATTCGATGTCGAAATTGAACTTTAATGTCAGCTGACGATTGTTTTGTGAACACGGGGCGTGAAATTTTAAACAGAACTTTTTTCAGCGAACATCTGTCACGGCGGTCGTGTCGTTTTGTACATAGTTAGATAGTGATGTACCTCTCGCTCAACTTGCACGTAGAACTGGCGGATACCGTCCAGTGTCAGTTCTTCCTTGTTGACCAGTATCCTGACCGGATTCCTCATAAACCTTGTGGTCACTTCCAGGACCTCACTGGGCATTGTGGCCGAAACCAATACAACCTGAAAATATAAAGTTAAATACATGTACAGTCGAGCCTATGCCAAAGACTACATGTTAAAACAGACCACCTGTTTATTTGTCTCACTTACTGATATAAAATACCTGTGAACAAAGACCACCTAGCTTCAAAGACCACAATAAGATTTTCACCGTACAGGTCTTTAAGGCAGTTTCGACTCTACCATGCTTTATTGTCATCAGAAAAAAATGTGTACGTAAAAATCACGAGTTTCATTTCGCAGAAATAAGTGTATGTATAAATAGCACAAGTGCCTGCGCTGCGTAGTCACTGATGGCAGGATCGTGCCTTGGTATCCCCACCCCTTGGTTGTAATGTATTTCTTAGAGCTAGATTGATATACATTACAGTGCACATGAATTTTGTTGGCGAAAAATAAAGAAACGGAAATGCGTTAGCATTTGTAAAATTTCGTACCGGAAAACATTTATCAAGAATATTGTCGCACAATTATCCTAGAGGATCGGACAAACGATTCTAATGAGCGCTATAAATAGTGAACTGTACCTGGACGTTCTCTGGGGTATGCCGGAATACATCATGAATCTGTTCCTTGAAACCACGTGACAACATCTCGTCTGCTTCATCTAGTACGAACATCTTCAGGTAACGCAAGTCTGTAAACAAAAGAGGTTTCTCTTGTATTTTTTATTAAGAAATACCTTCTTAGTGACAAACCCACTGCAGTTTTTGTAACTCGATAGATCTACATTTCAAACTTAGTATGAACTTATTCAACTGTATTTGCGAGGTGGAGGATACTAAATGCCTTTGCCCAAGACTGGCCGCCATTTAAGCCAATCCTATGCTTTACATTTGAGACATTCTTCAATCTTAGATTTATAAATATGCTATATTTACCAAGTGCCCGTTCCTTAATTAGATGTATGACACGCCCCGGGGTCCCCACAACTACATGCACCTTCCTGCTCCTTAGCTGTCTGACGTCATCACCAACTCGGCGACCTCCCACAAATGCCGCTATTTCGACTTTCATGTAGTCACCAAGTGCGAGCAAGTGCCTGTGCGATTGTTGTGCTAACTCCCTGGTCGGGGCCAGGATCAGGGCCTGGCACTCTGGTAGGTCGGTATCGATCCTCTGCAATACCGCCGTGGAAAACGTCGCCGTCTTTCCGGTTCCCGACTGCGCCTGGGCTATTACATCAAAACCTGACAGGAAAAAGCAAAACTTGTAATAAATTGGATTTCTATATTCTGGGTTTATTATCGTAGTTCATTCTACCCACTGTTATTAAAGCTTCCATATTTCAATCCCCAAAGCGAAAATGCTTGGCAAAGAAAAAAGTCAGACGAGGGTTTTATGCAAATTTAAGCTTATGCGATAGAAACTTCTCAAACACATGTACTATACAGATGCGCGTCAGTTTCTGTCACAATTTATGGTTCAGGCCTAGATAAATCATTTCCTCTACATTTTATCGCATATGCATCCAGTGTAGATCCAGATCAGCCGGCACATCCGTGCCATCAGGATCTACACAGTTCGCTTTTTAATTTATTTATTAAGTAACCAAGATGCGACCAGTGCGGATCCAGATCAGACAGCATGGATGTTCCAGCTTATCTGGATGTACACTGGTCACAAACGCGTAAAAAACACGTATTACGAGTATATTACAGAGGAAAGGGTTAGGATGGTTAATGTGCTTTGTTGCCTACCTTTGATACAAGGTATGATCGCTTTTTGCTGTATGGTTGATGGTTTTTCGAACCCATAACCGTAGATTCCTCTGAGAAGCTCATCCTTTAGGTTCATGTCATCAAAGCTATCACACACCTCGCAACACACTTCCTGATAACATAGTAATCGTATGTGTAATGTATGTGTAAAATATGTGTTATAGTATAAGTAAGGTAGGTACAATAATTTGTGTAATCGTACTCATACGGTACGGTACGGTAATCGTATTACTAAAGTATGAGTACTTGTATGTGTATTCGTATTTCTAATATATGAGTACTTGTATGTATAATCGTATTTCTAATCTATGAGTACTTGTATGTGTAATCGTATTACTTATGTATGAGTACTTCGCAATACCCTTCCTGATAACATAGTAATCGTATGTGTAATGTATGTGCAAAATATGTGTTATCGTATAAGTAAGGTATATTATCGTATTAGTAAGGTATGAACAATAATTTGTGTAATCGTACTCATACGGTACGGTACGGTAATCTTATTACTAATGTATGAGTTCTTGTATAATATGTAATCGTATTACTAAAGTATGAGTACTTGTATGTGTATTCGTATTTCTAATATATGAGTACTTGTATGTGTAATCGTATTACTTATGTATGAGTACCTGTATGTGTTATCGTATTACTTATGTATGAGTACTTGTATGTGTTATCGCATTACTAATCTATGAGTACTTGTATGTGTTATCGTATTTCTAATGTATGAGTACTTGTATGTGTAATCGTATTTCTAATGTATGAGTACTTGTATGTGCAATAGTATTACTAATATATGAGTTCTTGTATAATATGTAATCGTATTACTAATGTATGAGTACTTGTATGTGTACTCGTATTTCTAATGTATGAGTACTTGTATGTGTAATCGTATTACTAATGTATGAGTACTTGTATGTGTAATCGCATTTCTAATGTATGAGTACTTGTATGTGTAATAGTATTACTAATATATGAGTACTTGTATGTGTACTCGTATTTCTAATGTATGAGTACTTGTATGTGTAATCGTATTACTAATGTATGAGTACTCGTATGTGTACTCGTATTTCTAATGTATGAGTACTTGTATGTGTAATCGTATTACTAATATATGAGTACTTGTATGTGTACTCGTATTTCTAATGTATGAGTACTTGTATGTGTAATCGTTTTACTAATGTATGAGTTCTTGTATAATATGTAATCGTATTACTTATATATGAGTACTTGTATGTGTACTCGTATTTCTAATGTATGAGTACTTGTATGTGTAATCGTATTACTAATATATGAGTACTTGTATGTGTACTCGTATTTCTAATGTATGAGTACTTGTATGTGTAATCGTATTACTAATGTATGAGTTCTTGTATAATATGTAATCGTATTACTTATATATGAGTACTTGTATGTGTACTCGTATTTCTAATGTATGAGTACTTGTATGTGTAATCGTATTACTAATGTATGAGTACTCGTATGTGTAATCGTATTACTTATGTATGAGTACTTGTATGTGTAATCATATTCGTAACAGCTTTCATAAAATTTATGACAATCAATTGTTAATCATATACTTAATGTTATACAGTAAAATTGTTTAACTATTAAAATATTGAACTCCAAGAAAAAAAAATCTTATCAGACTCGATCTACTCAAAGAATTAAAAAAAATAAAAATAGTTTACCTTGGATGTTTTATCTTTCTTATTCTGGCCGTCAGCTTCAGGGTTATCTTGGTCATTCTGGTCCCTTAAAATAAAACAAATCCGTTAGGCCAGAGAAAATAAATTATTAGATTCTCATCCGGATTTTGGGAAGAAAAGGTGCGGGTGGACACTTTTTACTTTTTATTTTTTATTAACGAAATACCTGAGAACAGAAAAAAATAACTTAAAATTTTGAGAAAATGGCATTTATAGTTACTCGAACCTTTGGTGTAGAATATTCGTCCATCTTTTCAATTTCTTAAAAAAAATCATGATAACAACTTACAAAAGTAGCATGTTGGTGCCTATTCTTGCTTGAAAGGCCATACCAGTCTTTAATAGTGACACTATTACCTTCGGTAAGCTTTAAGGGGCGGGGGTGGGATGAGAATCTAACATATTTTTATCTATTGCCTTATAATGGGGAATAACTTCACTGTGTTTGTTATTTGTATAAATTGTGATTAATTCCCTTCATTAACATGTTTTTGCAATATACATTTAAAGAAACTTACTCGCCACAATCCTCGTTCCCATTATCACCATAATAGTCGGGCTTGCTCTTTCCCCTTCTGTCACCTGCTGAATAATCTCTCTCCTCCCCGCGCCGCCCTCGGGCACTCCCGTTCCCGTAGACGCTCTCCTCCTCCTCGTGCGCACGTGCTGTAGTAAACTCTACACTACTTTTACTGAACGAATCTACACTTGTCATTACACGTGGTGAAGACAAAGTAAGACATTTTGGGTTAATATGTTTCAGTGTTTTAACTGGTATGAAGCGACAGACTGATCTGAATCATTTATATAGGCAGTAATTGATCAGTTGCCAAGCCGATACCATTTCGAAATGGTCAACGTAATGTTCTATTTATAGAAGATTACTTCTACGTTTAAAGCTTTCTCTTCATACTGCAAACGACTTGGTCACATTAATTTCTTTGCTTCTACCAAAAAAAAAGACTAGGGAGTTTTGAAAATGTCTGTGTTCAAGTGTCTTTCGGTTTAATACGTTTAATTAATATTAATTTGAAAAGAAATCGTGTTTTACTTCTGTTCCCTCAACCGATTGTGCTCATAGTTACACCTATATCGAGTGTGTGTTTTTTATCTTGTTTAACAACAACCACAATAACAACAACAAAGACCTTTATTTCATACCCGGTTAAAACGGTAACAACAGGGTTACATTAAGTTTAGTTTTGTCCAACAATATTGACCTGGCAATCTTGCATTTGAACCTGTAGTCGGCAAATTTCGTAAATGCTACGATTCACTTTTCAAATGTTTAAAAAAATCAGGCCTTGGTCGATATTATACTCGAAATCTCAAATGCATATGACATTGTCTTAACATGCATACAGTCTGACGAGCTTAACCCTTTGATTACTCTGTTGCAGGGTTTCCCTGCTCGTACTTGTACCCGTACTCCTACTTACTCGAGTACCAATTTTCAAGTGCTCAGCAGTGCTCGTGCTTTCTTAAGTACTGAAGAAAAATGGTACTTTTCGAGTACTTTATAAGTACTCTTACACTTCAATGAAATAATATGAAATTAATAAAATGTAACATAACGAAGAGTATAATGGTAAGAAATATTTCATTAATATCACCTATTGGGCAGGATAATTAAACAACTTTTGTACATGCTGTTTTGTATTTACTTGTTTTTATTACTACTTCATGCATTATAAATACATGATAATTGTCAATAGTTGAAATACCTTAATAAAATTTACAGTGCATTCAATAAGAGTCTAAGATTGAGCAATGGGGTCAAAAGAGTTGATTATCGCCTTATTATAATACGGTTGAAGATTGCAATGGTTTTCTCACCTTCGCACATACATATAATGGTGAGATCAGATAGGTGTAGACTTAAAGATGACACTTTTGAAAGGCTAGTGATGATACCATGCAATGCCTGTGACTATTGACAGTTGAACTAGATGTTGTTGGTCACTCTTTAAAAAATAATGGGATGCTTATTATTTTTTGTGTATATATTTTTGTCTAGTGACAATGTCAATTATAAAAATGTTGTTTTTTATTATAAATTAAATTATAGGAGCATGCCACATTTGAATAAATGCATAGTATACTATATAATTTTAAAACTAATATTATACTAATAGTTTCTGTACTCGCAGAATGATCACGAGTACATTAAGTACATGTAGTACTCAGTACAAAAGTGAGTAGTCAGTACTTACTCGAGTATTGAACATCAGTACTCGATTAATCTCTGCTCTATTGAAATGAATCGCTGAGGAAATTGAATTTTCATAGCTTCTGATTGGCTAGAAATGTAGGGCAACTTCTAATGTCTATGGGAGAACAGTGTAGATTTAGTTCAGCCGGCATATCAACACATGAAGTCTTGAGATCTTACTTTTTGTCGAGTCCGCTAGAGATGAGCTCGACTTGTCACATTGGCGGTTCTGTGAATGTGCTTAGTGCCTACGTCCGTATTTCCGTTAGTGCGTCCGTCCGGATTTGTCCGACCCGTAACTTTAACTGCATTGTCGCGCGCATTTCCCATGTTCCCATCTTTAAGGTCATGTGGAAGCTTGTCCGGTCAAGGTCACACTGAGACAAAGGTCAAGTGGAAGCTTGTCCGGTCAAGGTCACACTGAGACAAAGGTCAGGTGGAAGCTTGTCCGGTCAATGACACACTGAGGGGATAAAGGTCATGCGGAAGCTTGTCCGGTCTATGTCACACTGAGGGGACAAAGGTCATGTGGAAGCTTGTCCGGTCGATGTCACACTGAGGGGACAAAGGTCATGTCGAAGCTTGTCCGGTCAATGTCACACTGACGGGACAAAGGTCATGTGGAAGCTTGTCCGGTCAATGTCACACTGAGGGGACAAAGGTCATATGGAAGCTTGTCCGGTCGATGTCACACTGAGGGGACAAAGGTCATGTGGAAGCTTGTCCGGTCAATGTCAAACTGACGGGACAAAGGTCAAGTGGAAGCTTGTCCGGTCAATGTCATGTGGAAGCTTGTCCAGTCAATATCGCACTGAGGGGACAAAGGTCATGTGGAAGCATGTCGGTCAATGTCATAGTGAGGGGACAGATGTCATGTGGAAGCTTGTCCGGACAATGTCATACTGAGGGGACAATGGTCAAGTGGAAGCTTGTCCGGTCAATGTCACACAGATGGGGACAAATGTCATGTGGAAGCTTGAGCGGTCAATGTCACACTGAGGGGACAACGGTCAAGTGGAAGCTTGTCCGGCCAATGTCATACTGAGGGGACAAAGGTCATGTGGAAGCTTGTCCGGTCAGTGTCACACTGAGGGGACAAAGGTCAAGTTGACGCTTGTCCGGTCAGTGTCACACTGAGGGGACAAAGGCCATGTGAAGGCTTGTCCGGTTAATGTCACACTGAGGGGTCAATGGTCATGTGGAAGTTTGTCCGGCAAATGTCACACTAATGGGGACAAAGGTCAAGTGGAAGCTTGTCCGACCAATGTCACACTGAGGGGACAAAGGTCAAGTGGAAGCTTTCCGGTCAATGTCACACTGAGGGGACAAAGGTGATGTGGAAGCTTGTCCGGTCAATGTCACACCGAGGGTACAAAGGGGATGTGAAAGCTTGTCCGGTCAATGTCACACTAAGGGGAGACAAAGGTCAAGTGGAAGCATGCCCGGTCAATATCACACTGAGGGGACATAGGTGATGTGGAAGCTTTTCCGGTCAATGTCACACTGAGGGGAGACAAAGGTCAAGTGGAAGCATGGCCGGTCAATATCACACTGAGGGAACAAAGGTCATGTCGAAGCTTGTCCGGTCAATGTCACACCGAGGGAACAAAGGTGATGTGGAAGCTTGTCCGGTCAATGTCACACCGAGGGGACAATGGTCAGGTGGAAGCTTGTCCGGTAAACGTCACACTGAGGGGACAAAGGTCATGTGGAAGCTTGTCCGGCCAATGTCACACTGAGGGGACAAAGGTCATGTGGAAGCTTGTCCGGCCAATGTCACACTGAGGGGACAATGTCATGTGGAAGCTTGTCCAGTCAATGTCACACCGAGGGACAAAGGACATGTGGAAGTTTGTCCGGTCAATGTCACACCGAGGGGACAAAGGTGATGTGGAAGCTTGTCCGGTCAATGTCACACTGAGGGGACAAAGGTCAAGTGAAAGCTTGTCCGGTCAATGTCACACTGAGGGGACACAGGTCATGTGGAAGCTTGTCCGGCCAATGTCACACTGAGGGGACAAAGGTCATGTGGAAGCTTGTCCGGTCAATGTCACACTGAGGGGACAGATTTCATGTGGAAGCTTGTCCGGTCAATGTCATACTGAGGGGACAGATGTCATGTGGAAGCATGTCCGGTCAATGTCACACTGAGCGGAAAGGGTCATGTGGAAGCTTGTCCGGTCAATGTCACACTGAGGGGACAAAGGTCATGTGAAAGCTTGTCCGGTCAATGTCATACTGAGGGGACAAAGGTCAAGTGGAAGCTTTCCGGTCAATGTCATACTGAGGGGACAAAGGTCATGTGGAAGCTTGCCCGATCAATGTCACACTGAGGGGACAAAGGTCAAATGGATGCTTGTCCGCTCAATGTCATACTTAGGGGACAAAGGTCAAGTGGAAGCTTTCCGGTCAATGTCATACTGAGGGGACAAAGGTCATGTGGAAGCTTGTCCGGTCAATGTCTCACTGATGGGGACAAAGGCCATGTGGAAGCTTTTCCGGTCAATGTCACACTGATGGGGACAAAGGCCATGTGGCAGCTTGTCCGGTCAATGTCACACTGATGGGGACAAAGGCCATGTGAAAGCTTGTCCGGTCAATGTCACACTGAGGGGACAAATGTCATGTGGAAGCTTGTCCGGTCAATGTCACACTGATGTGGACAAAGGCCATGTGGAAGCTTGTCCGGTCAATGTCACACTGAGGGGACAAATGTCATGTGCAAGCTTATCCGGTCAATGTCACAGTGAGGAGACAATTGTCATGTGGAAGCTTGTCAGATCAATGTAATACTGAGGGGACAAAGATCAAGTGGAAGCTTGTCTGGTCAATGTCACACTGAGGGGACAGATGTTAAGTGGAAGCTTGTCCGGTCAATGTCACTCTGATGCGACGAAGGTCAAGTGGAAGCTTGTCAGATCAATGTCATACTTAGGTGATAGAGGTCAAGTGGAAGCTTGTCCGGCCAAGGTCACACTGAGGCAAAGGCCATGTGAAAGCTTAGCCGGTCACTGTCACACTGAAGGGACAAAGATCAAGTAGAAACTTGTCCGGTCAAAGACACACTGAGGGGAAAAAGCTTAAGTGGAAGCTTGTCCGGTCAATGTCACACTGATGGGACAAAGGTCATGTGGAAGCTTGTCCGGTCAATGTCACACTAAGTGGACAATGGTCATGTGAAAGCATACCCGGTCAATGTCACACTGAGGGGACAAAGGTCATGTGGAAGCTTGTCCGGTCAATGTCACACTGAGGGGACAATGGTCATCTGGAAGCATGTCCGGTCAATGTCACACTGAGGGGACAAAGGTCATGTGGAAGCTTGTCCGGTCAATGTCACACTGACGGGACAAAGGTCAAGTGCAAGCTTGTCCGGTCAATGTCACACTGACGGGACAAAGGTCATGTGGAAGCTTGTCCGGTCAATGTCACACTGAAAGGACAAAGGTCAAGTGGAAGCTTTCCGGTCAATGTCACACTGATGGGGACAAAGGCCATGTGAAAGCTTGTCCGTTCAATTTCACACTGATGTGGACAAAGTCCATGTGAAAGCTTGTCCGGGCAATGTCATACTGAGGGGACAATAGTCAAGTGGACGCTTTTCCGGTCAATGTCACACTGAGGGTAAAATGGTCAAGTGTAAGCTTGTCCGGTCAATGTCATACTGAGGGGACTATAGTCAAGTGGAAGCTTGTCCGGTCAATGTCACACTGATGGGACAAAGGTCATGTGGAAGCGTGTCCGGTCAATGTCACACTGAGTGGACAATGGTCATGTGGAAGCATACCCGGTCAATGTCACACTGACGGGACAAAGGTCATGTGGAAGCTTGTCCGGTCAATGTCACACTGAAGGTGACAAAGGCCATGTGAAAGCTTGTCCGGTTAATGTCACACTGAGGGGACAAAGGTCAAGTGGAAGCTTGTCCGGTCAATGTCACACTGAGGAGACAAAGGTCAAGTGGAAGGTTGTCCGGTAAATGTCATACTGAGGGGACTGATGTCATGTGTAAGCTTGTCCGTTGAATGTCACACTGAGAGGACAAAGGTCAAGTGAAAGCTTCTCCGGTCAATGTCACACTGATGGGGACAATGGTCATTTGAAAGCTTGTCCGGTCAGTGTCACACTGAGGGGACAAATGTCATTTGCAAGCTTATCCGGTCAATGTCACACTGAAGAGACAATGGTCATGTGGAAGCTTGTAAGATCAATGTCATACTAAAGGGACAAAGGTCAAGTAGAAGCTTGTCCGGTCAATGTCACACTGAGGGGACAGATGTCAAGTGGAAGCTCGTCCGGTCAATGTCACACTGAGGGGACAAAGGTCAAGTGGAAGCTTGTCAGATCAATGTCACACTGAGGAAACAAAGGTGATGTGGAAGCATGTCCGGCCAAGGTCACATTGAGGCAAAGGCCATGTGAAAGCTTGTCCGGTCAATGTCACACTGAGGGGACAAAGTTCTAGTAGAAACTTGTCAGGTCTATGTCACACTGAGGGGATAAAACTCAAGTGGAAGCTTGTCCGGTCAATGTCACACTGATGAAACAAAAGTCATGTGGAAGCTTGTCCGGTCAATGTCACACTGATGGGACAAAAGTCATGTGGAAGCTTGTCCGGTCAATGTCACACTGATGGGACAAAGGTCATGTGGAAGCTTGTCCGGTCAATGTCACACTGAGTGGACAATGGTCATGTGGAAGCATACCCGGTCAATGTCACACTGAGGGGACAAAGGTCATGTGGAAGCTTGTCCGGTCAATGTCACACTGAGGGGACAATGGTCAAGAGCAAGCTTGTCCGGTCAATGTCACTCTGAGGGGACAAAGGTCAAGTGAAAGCCATCCGGTCAATGTCATACTGAGGGGACAAAGGTCATGTGGAAGCTTTTCCGGTCAATGTCACACTGATTGGCGACAAAGGCCATGTGAAAGCTTGTCCGGTCAATGTCACACTGAGGGGACAAAGGTCATGTGGAAGCTTATCCGAGCAAAGTCACACTGAGGGGACAAATGTCAAGTGGAAGCTTGTCCGGTCAATGTCACACTGATGGAGACAAAGGCCATGTGAAAGCTTGTCCGGTCAATTTCACACTGATTGGGACAAAGGTCATGTGGAAGCTTGTCCGGTCAATGTCACCCTGATGGGGTCAAAGGCCATGTGAAAGCTTGTCCGGTCAATGTCACACTGAGGGGACAAAGGTCATGTGGAAGCTTATCCGAGCAAAGTCACACTGAGGGGACAAATGTCAAGTGGAAGCTTGTCCGGTCAATGTCACACTGATGGAGACAAAGGCCATGTGAAAGCTTTTCCGGTCAATTTCACACTGATTGGGACAAAGGTCATGTGGAAGCTTGTCCGGTCAATGTCACACTGATGGGGTCAAAGGCCATGTGAAAGCTTGTCCGGTCAATGTCACACTGATGGGGACAAAGGCCATGTGAAAGCTTGACCGGTCAATGTCATACTGAGGGGACAATAGTCAAGTGGACGCTTGTCCGGTCAATGTCACATTGAGGGGACAAAGATCATGTGGAAGCTTGTCCGGTCAATGTCACACTGAGGGGACAAAGGCCAAGTGGAGGCTTGTCCGGCCAATGTCATACTGAGGGGACAGATGTCATGTGGAAGCTTGTCCGGTCAATGTCATAGTGAGGGGACAAAGGTCAAGTGGAAGCTTGTCCGGTCAATGTCACGCAATTAAACGCAGTGCTCCAGATCCTAGTATTAGAGGCAGTTGCTGAAATACATTTTTTGGCGTATACCCTTTGAATTTTTTTTTTTTTGGGGGGGGGGTGGAGTTGGGTACTGAAATCGTTTGATGTTCAAAAAGCTTGGTTAAGTGCTCATTTATTTTCTCCCCATTCTTAAGAAACGTAAAACATAAGAAGACAAATACGCTCTGGATTCTAAAAAATAGTTGTAATTTCGTAATCGAACCTTTATTATTAATAAACGATTGTACATTAACCTGGTATCTTTTGCTTTACATACAAACATACCAGGGAGGTTGGGGGGGGGGGGGGAAATACACTGCATCAAAATTTTATAAATAAACTGTTAAATCTATTAAGATGCAAAGAAGATACGCAAATTTCAAACTTGACCGTCGAAAAATAATAGGGAATTGGCTGCCACAGTTCTAAATTTGTCGTCGCACATTATATCTCATTACCATAAAGTGGTAATCAGTGACTTAAACACGTTTTTGTCTCGTGTACTTTATTATTTAAAGGAATCGACACCACATCAATATGTAACAGTCTGACAACGATTCACCTACGCCCAATGAAAATTTAAGGCTTTAGTTTCTCTCGAAAGTTTTTGTATCGTCCTTTCGAAGAGAAATGCGATACATGGGGATCGCTTTGTCCGTCCGTCAGGACTTGTACACCCTTGTTTTCTAGTTATCACTTATATTACTCCATTCTATCAAAGTATGCGAACATTCACCGTTCAGACGAATCCATGTTTTATGTAATAACTGAAACAATATGGAAATTTTTACTCTGAATGTTCGTATATTTTCAGAGATCAAGAAAATAAGGAAGGGTTGGGGCTGGTCAGGGGCTCGTCATGCGGACTGTTAATATTGGTCAAGATAATATTGGCCAAGATACCGTAAATTGAGCAGATTCGATTTACAACATTCAAGCCTCCATGTAGAAACAAGATGCTTGTACCGAAGTGCTCACCGGAAAAAAGTGCCGCTTGGAACGGCTTATTGAGAGCGCGACCGTCCATGTGTGATTTCTCAGGGGCGAGGCAGGGGCGGATGCATACTTTTCTAGAAAAGGGGATTCATTTGGGACAGTCTCTCATGCGGGGACTTCAAGCAATTATTCCGACGTGATCCGCTCTTGCGAGGACTTTTAAAGCAATTATTCCTACTCTGGATCCGCACTTCCGGGGACTTAAAGCAATTATTCCTACTCTGGTGCCGCTCTTTCGGGGACTTAAAGCAATTATTTCGACTCTGGTGCCGCTCTTGCGAGGACTTTTAAAGCAATTATTCCTACTCTGGATCCGCTCTTGCGAGGACTTAAAGCAATTATTCCTACTCTGGTGCCGCTCTTTCGGGGACTAAAAGTAATTATTCCTACTCTGGTGCCGCTCTTTCGGGGACTTAAAGCAATTATTCCGACTCTGGAGCTGATCTTCCGGGGACTTAAAGCAATTATTCCGACTCTGGATCCGCACTTGTGGGGACTTAAAGCAATTATTTCGACTCTGGATCCGCACTTGTGGGGACTTTAAGCAATTATTTCGACTCTGGATCCGCACTTGTGGGGACTTAAAGCAATTATTCCGACTCCGGATCCGCTCTTCCGGCAATTATTTCGACTCTGGATCCGCTCTTCCGGGGACTTAAAGCAATTATTTCGACTCTGGATCCGCTCTTCCGGGGACTTAAAGCAATTATTTCGACTCTGGATCCGCACTTGTGGGGACTTAAAGCAATTATTTCGACTCTGGATCCGCTGTTGCGTGAACTTTAAGCAATTATTCCGACTCTGGATCCGCTCTTCCGGGGACTTAAAGCAATTATTTCGACTCTGGATCCGCTCTTCCGGGGACTTAAAGCAATTATTTCGACTCTGGATCCGCTCTTCCGGGGACTTAAAGCAATTATTTCGACTCTGGATTCGCTGTTGCGTGAACTTAAAGCAATTATTTAATCAGCTTAAACATGGGCTGTATTAGATCAATGGATAAAAATTATACAGATCAGATGTAGGTAGAACCTGTAATAATTAGACCTGCTTATTCAGCGTCATAAATTTTATATACATGCTTATGTTTTATTCATGTTTTAATGCAAAGATTGTGAGGCGTATACTGACATCTAATTAAATAACTTCATTATGCTCGGTTTTATAGGGATCAAAGCACTCTCTAGACACTCGCAGATCAGGATGATAGTCAATATGTGCTCATGGTTTCATTGAAATTACTGCATTTGTAATATCTTTAGTTTACAAGGAACAAATATTTTAATATATCAATAGATACCGACTTGTCGCTGTGTCAAGTATGTGGACCATAAATAACTGTAATGCTAACCTGTTTGTCTGGATCTTATTTCCATCAAAAAAGAGCATCTATGAATAAAAACTATTTATGAATGCGTCACTATACTTCCGGTTAGCTCAAATTTAGGTCTTTTAATTGAAATATGACTTTCATTTATACATATTAAAAATACTAAGATGCGTTCATATTTTCGTTAAGTACTTGCGTATCATTTATGACTAGTCGAGTATCTTAAAACGGGACCGGTCCTATATCATTGTCAACAATATAGAAGCACGGGTGGAATCAGAGATTGCTAGTATAATAACAGCTTGAAGTTCGACGTTTCTGAATCATTGGGTTAGCTGAGTGGTTCAGTTTACGTCCTGTCATTATTTATGGCCGTAACACTTCGATAGAATCATTTGAACGTTGATTACTCGTTCCTCTCCTCGTGGGTTGCACTGGCTATCTCCTGAAAAAGGAAGTTTATATAATGATGTACTTGAGGACAAAAGTCTTGTCCGGTATGGTTTTCCATAATATACTACTATAATTTGATAGGGATCGTTTTCAGTGTTATCCAGAATTATTGCTCCTACCAAGTTCCAACCGCTGTTCAACTTCAACAGTTTGTCGGCTCATTTCTTTTTTTTGGCACAAAGCTGATGTCAAATGAACAAATTTTCAGAATCACAGCAAATATTTGATCATTTCAACCTTTTGTAAGGAATAAACACAATTTTTTAGGTGATCCTTATCAAATGTTTAGTAGTATATCTTTTAAACGCGCGAAGTTACGACTTTGAAGCTGTGCCTACTTTTTATCGCCTTATTTAAAATCGCTTTTCTGAAGTTTGTCGTCTAACTCATTTTGAAATGTCCCCTTTCCATTAATACAAAATTTTTGAGTGCGCGATGAAAACAATATTGTAGTTTTTGTAGACCCGACAAAACCTTTGTCCATTAGGATATCTTCTCAAACCTGTTTTTTTAGTGCAGAATTGTCTCTTAGTTGTGGTGATACAATAAAAACAACATCATTGTCAAAATAGGCCTATGTCGGTCATTGGGTTTGGCACCATGTCAGAAGAAATTTACTATATCTACATCTTTCTACGTGTGAAACATACTATTATTTTCAAAGTATGTCTGAATCAGTGTGTCAGGAGCTTTGTTTTCGGTTTATTTCAATTAAGAAATTTGAACATCCACTTGCATGCAATGAAAGACAGCATTTGTCGAGTAAGTTGGTCTGTTATTTCACTGAGGCAGCTTGTATGTTTTTGTTCATCAGGGGGAATCTGGCGGATCAAGTGTGAGGTCGGTTCGTCCTAGAACCTGGTTTGAACCCCTAGTGGCAAAATGCTTTGCCATTGACATTTCATAGACGGTAACGCGCCGGGTTCTACAACAGAACACCCCCCCCCCCCAATAATTATTCAGCCAGCAAGAAGCTGTCACAAAAATGGAGTTTGATGTAGGGGTGTGGGAAGGGCTTAGGAATTAAAAATAAATGCTTATTTTGTAATTATGGTAAGCTGAAGCCCTGTTATTGATCCGACAATCCAATTAGATAAAATTACATGGCTTCCAATTTAGTTCCTTAGTTTGAGCCTTATATTTTATCAGTCAACGCTGTATACATCTATAGCTAATGTTGATGATTATTTAAGACATTTAAAAACAAATGTTTAGTTATAAATATATAAGCGAACAATCAAAACTCTCTCAACTAAAAATATCACTTTTTTAATTGATGGTACTCGGTCCAGTTTTCATAAAAGAAGTATGAAGCCGAGTCTAGTATCAAAAACAGTAGTCCATTACAAAATGCATTCGTTTCGAAATATTCCGTAAATTCACAATATGCATGCACCTGCCATTTCGCAATGTTTACCCATTGAGGGTTAAAGAAAGGAAAATTATATAGGAAATATAATAAAATACTATTGTGAAAATATATTTAAACCGATTGTTTAGCAGTAAGTTAAATATTTTGTATAAAATAAAACAACAACCAAACAAAGAAATATTAGCAACGAACATAATTATATTTAAAATAAGCACATTAAAGATTATTTCCCCGTATGACACCCCGTTACGCTTGACTGGGTGTGACGTCAGGTGAACAGTTTATTTAGTTCATATCCAGGTCGGAGGTTACACATACGGGCATTTTTACTAGAAAACGATGGCGTCCACAGCAGGCAGCACGGCGGTTGATACTACGATTTCTGGACCAGCTCAGAGTGGTGGATTTCAGCAAAGACTTTCGGATTTTGCTCGGTTTTTATACAATAGTGATGAAGGAACTGTTCTTGGCCGAAACGGGAAAAGCTGGGGTAAGTTTTAGCAGAAAACGCGACCATAATTAATTTAACCTTTTCCACCGGTCAATGTATTTTTCCACGCTTCGATAGATTTTTAATTGAAAATTGCTTATCCCTATTGAAATGAATAACGCTTTTTAAAAGTATTTTAAAGCTGTTACAAAGCTGTTACATGTTTTGTGAAGCAATTTTTAAAGAATTTGAAATACGGTGTTGGGACAACACCCAACCTTCAGTTGATGCATTCGCTTTCAGCTTCAACCTCTGTTTTTGATGTTGGAACAAGTTTTAAATTTCTGCTTTTCCTTTAACAATTTATTGATTAACACAATCTTTGACCATGTTTTACTGTTTTGTTTAAGTTTTTGTTCCTTTTGTATATTGGATAATATGGTGGCTTTCATTTTCATTTTACCTGTATCAGTTGAAGTGTTAGGTCACCTTGAATGAAAGATGCCCTGAGGGTTGGTTGCATTTTTAGACATCTTACCTTTATTATCATGCTATTGTCTACTTGTCAGAATTATGTGGTAGCTTGGTTTTATTCAGCTGTCATATTTCTTGAAAGTTATAAATTGTTTTACAGTACATAACTGTTAGTGTTGGCAAGATGAACATTTCCTTGATGCATAAATTTGTATTTCCTCAGGGTCTATGCAGTGAAAAACTTATCAAGCTCCTACCAAAGGACTAGAAATTTAGTTCATATAGTGTTGAAGCTTAAAACATTAGATGCTAAGCATATTACTTATTTAAGCTAAGATACCTCATGTGTCCATTTATACATTCATGACAACTTGATGTGTGCTTCTTTTGACACTTGTAAAAGATATGATTCAAGCAGTTTGTAGTAGATTCATGGAAGGATGTGGTTTTGGTTATTTTTGCCCTGATAAATTGTTGTCTTTTGGAAAAGCTGTTGATAAAGTATGGAAGTAAGAGGCAACTGTCTTCCAATGACAATGCTTTTCCTCAAAGCAATATTTTCAAGATAATATTTCTAAGACAAGAGTTAGACGTTACATGATCATATGGGTTCTACAGATATGATTTCATTGATGAAATTCTTGAAACTGCTTTACTGATTGTGATAGTATTTACCCTGTTGGAGACAACTGTTGGCATGATTAATTGGTACCTGGCTGTGGACAATGGGCTCAATCTAAATCTGACTGCTTACATTACCCCATTACTCCATGTGTAAGACTTTTATTACACCTATTGGCAAACAGAATAGATTCACAGTTTAGCAAGCTCCTTTGTTTGTTGTCATTGGGCCAACTCTTAATGTTACTAATGTGCTCCATTCATGAGTGTTGACCTAATTTTTGCTGTCTCAGAATTATTGACACAAGGTATTGGCATATTGTTGTAAACTTGTCCCCTTGAGGTCATTTTCTGATAAGGGTATGGTGACCATATCAGATAAAGTCATTTTAGCAATAAATCTTGCGTATGCTTACCTGTGTACAGGTGACAATGCAGTGTTTAGCCAAAGGTGTTATTGGAAGGCATTTTACCTGTCATGAAATTGTTTTTGTTGTGCAATTGTTTTTTGTTGACTTCATTTTGTGTCCAAATGCTAAAAAGGAATACCCTTCTAAAACAAGTATCAAAATTGTCATTTTTTTTTCTGACCTGAACAGAATTGGTGAACTTTGACAGTTTATTTTGTTAAATTTGCTTGTGTTCATTTTTTCAAAATAATCCTAGTTAAATGTATTAAACAGTGTTCAACATCCTGACTTTCTGCATTCAGATCTTTAGTTGCTTTTTAGGGAAAGCATTTGTGATTTTCAGTTTTACTGGATTAACACTATTTTTTTCACAGAACTATCATATGCTGTGAATTTTGTGTTTTACAGATTCACATTCATCTTAAATCGATTTACTTTGGGGTCATTTCAAGATCACCATCACACCATCTACCATGAGAGCATATCATGAATAATAAATTACCGTTGTTGTATAAATTTAAGTGTTGAATAGTCTGTCAGCTTTTTAAAATGTTCCCAGTCATGTTTCATTGATGAATCTGATTAAAAGAAAGCCACAGTTAACACTGATCTCACAAATAATGTTAACATAGTGTCTACCTTTAGTTATTTCTTGTGTTGTTTACTTAAGCAAAAGATTTACTTAAATACTTTAGCTGTCCTATATTTGGTATTCATTTTTGTGTGACATAGACATCTTCTTGTAAACAAGTATATTTTTGTCAATGTTAAGTTTGTGCATAGTTAGCAATGGTGGATAGTTGTTAATCTGTTAAATCTATAAATTTTGTATTAAAAAGCAAAGTTGAAAAAATGCTTGCAGATTAGAGTATTTTCTATGTGAACCAGTATTTTCTAGTAAATTCCAGTAATTACTGGTTAATAGTGGTCAGTTGAATTGTTGACAACCATAGAATGTGTAAATGCCCCATATTGTCAGCATTCATATAGATAGTTTTAAATTAGCCCATCAAAATGACATTTTATTGAAACTTTAATTTAACACAAGTATCAGCTTACTTGATAAATAGTTTATTTAATGAACTTCAATTTTTAACTTGCAGAAGGTGGTCAATTGTATTGACCACCCTGTACTATATCTCATGGTCAGCATTCGTAATGGATAATTTCAAGTTTATCTACCAACTGACTTATATTTATACTTAAATTTAACTTTAGTACCAACTTAGTGGCATGATTAGATTGAATTCACTGCAATTTAAGCAACAACCTATAGTTAGTTTACTGATAAAATGTCATGCCATTTGGCTGCATACACTATTACACAACCATTTATTACACCTACACAACTTGCCTACCATATGTTTTTGGCAGGAAATCATTTAAATTTTGACATTTTACTATGCCCCTGGCTATTTCAACCCCCTTGTAAAAACATCTTCAATGATCTAGACATATGTTCTTGTTTGCTTGAAGTGTCAATGGCCAAGTGCACAGGTTGACAGGCATTATTTTCTCACCTGTATTTTGAGGTTCCGAGTTAAAATCTTGAAAGTAAATTAATCTAACTTGATGCATTGTTTTATTAATTTAGGCATGGAGTTAAACCGGCTTGTTTCAACACAGTTTAATTCAATAAAAAATGGTGACCTTATATGAAAATTAATTAAAAAAAACAAGTCTCAACTTACTAAAGTATCTGAGCAATTAAATGATGATTTAAAGTCAACTAAATTAAGATTTCTGCAGTATTTTCAGACAAAAACATATCACTTGGCCAGTAATTTCAATAAAAAAGTTGTTTACAGCCAGGATTGTAATAGTACCCTTTAAATGTTATACTAAACTGGTTTTATTTTCTAAAGACTTAAATTTGTCTACATGGGTTAACAAAAAACTTTTATAAAGTCATTGACTTACATCTTCCTAGTTTAAAGGGTAGAGTTCAAAAATGATACCTGTTTATTTATGACTTTGAAATTTAAAGCACTCATATTTTATATATGTACATGTATAAAAATAGATTTGCACACAAGTAATCACACTGCATTATAAATAAAACATCTGTAAATATGTGCAGATTATTTTTTATTTTCTTTAAATTATATCTTTGTTTTTGTTGGATTAGTTAACTAAGTCCTTTTCCAAAAGCTGGATTAAAAGCTAAGAGTTACAACTGAGGAAAAGCCTAGGTTTTCTGGCAAATGAGGCTGTCTGTTATGCCTTTTCCAGCATACTGCTACAGATGTTCTACACCTTGAGATTTTGGTGTTCTTCAGAATCACTTGCTTCAAATACTGTCAACCTTTCACTCTGGGCATGCCTCCCAAACAGAAGTATTTGTTCAAAATACTATGGACCTTTCACTCTGCATGCAATTCACACTGTTAACTCCTGTACTTTGTATGTGGGTATATACCCACCACAAGACTCAGTTTTATCAACTTCTATGTTGTACAACTAAGAGGCTGTTCAGAAAATTTCTTGCACGTTTTGCATGACCAAGTGGCTAAGCTCGCACATAGATTGCACACTAATTTTTCTCCTTGTCATGAAAAAAATAAGGTTGAATGATTGTTTTACTGAACTACCCGTCTTCTGGTTAACAGGATTTGTGGGTATTGTCATTTGAGTTTGTTTTTTGTAACACAGCAGTGGGAATTTATAATGGAGTGTCAGTCTTGTCCTCCCAATCCCAAGTTCTGTTTGCAGAGGCGGAGTAGGTCTTCTCATGGATATTTCTGGCTTTTGATCTTGGCAAGATTTTTATTGACTTGTTAGCATTTCTTACAGAAAGAAGAGCAGGAGTAAATACTTAAGTGCTCATTGCAGACAGATCTAAATACAGATGAGTTTGTTAAAAAGTTTCTCTAAAAGGAAAGTTGTTGAGATGTTAAGTCAACACTTATTGTATGTAGTTGTAAATTAGTGTCAACTGTTTGTTTGCAAATAGCATGGAATGTGTCTTTGCTTGTTTCCTTTTTGGGGTGTGACAAGTTGTTGGAATAACCTCTTTATCTGATTGATTTCTTTAATTATGTAGTCACGATTGTAATGCATGTTGAGAAATGTGGGAAATACATAGACATACATGGAGGACAATACCATTGACCTTTCAAGGAGTGCTACGCTACAATGTAGCCCATGTAACCATTCACAATTTACTCTAAGACTTGATCAGTCAGGTTTAGAACTGCCTGAAATGCTCCATGAAAATTAGATGTGTACACTTAATGCAAGTTGTAGAAATAGCAGAAGTATGTAAATTCTGTCTCCTGATTTCAGCAGATTAATCTTTTTGCCATGCTTTATTGGACAGAGAGAGTACTGACAGGTTAAAGTACAATGAGGTGGCACTTTGCAAGATATTTCCAGATTTGTATCTCTTGCACTTGAATGATCATAGGGATACTATGCTGGGCTTTTTTTCACTACCTGGGGAAGGTGCCCATGCCCTTTAATTTCGTGGAAAATAGCGTCATTTTTTCTCTAAAGGGGAATGAAAAAACCTGATGTAAATTTACTTTTTGGGGAAAACTGCATGATTTTAAAGAAATTTCTGAGGGGAAGGCGCCCATAAATGGCCCCTGCTATAGAAGGAAAAAAAGCCCTGCTATGTGTCTTTCTTTAGTCAGAGTGAGCAATCTGTGGCTAAAAGTGAACTTTTGGGAGATGGCAGAGAATTGGGCTTGATGGAGATTCGGAAGTACTAGTTTTACAGACTTCTTGTTCTGCTAGAGATTTCACTAGTTAATATTGCCCATCTCAATAAGGTTTGTTTTCACTGTTAGGGGACAGGTCCTATGGCTTTTAATTAAGGGAACATAACAGGGCAATGTCTCTAAAGTGGAATGAAAAAGTTTGATTTAAAGTAAAGTGTTATGGTAAACTGCATCATTTTTAAGAACTTTTTGAGAGGGAATGCTGCCAAGCTAAAGTAGGAACAAACATTTGGACAACATTAGCCTGTAAATTAGATTTGGTGCAAAAAAGGCTTGAAATATGTTAATCAGAGACTTTCACATTGATGCCAAAGCTGTTACAGTGTTATTCATTGGTTTGTTCACTCTGGTATGTTGTTTGACTGCATTATACAGGAGATTTACATCAGATTAATTAGTCTGAAATTTTCCTCTAGATGAGATCTATCAGTGATCGCATGTTAACATACTATCGCTTCCGAGCTTCTACTAATGCTGGAATCATTATACAATGCAATCCGACAGAATTGTTTTCTCTCAGAACTACTAATGATTGCCCAACATGTACAACAAAATAAAACAAAGGGTCAACCAGAGTGAAAGCCTAGAGAAAGCCATAAAGCAGTATGATGGTTATGTTCTGAAGGCTGCAGCTATGCATTGCTCATTGCACATTGATTTTTATCCTATCTGTACTGTATAAAAAGTGAAATGCCCGAGCACAATCCAAACATTTTTGCTTTGCATAAAAAGAGGCATGTGTCATTGAGAAAGATATGCAAAATGTTTCTGTACATTGGTAATCAGTGGTCTGTTGGTTGGTTTATTCTTCGTCGAGTCATGATGAAGACCATGACTGTAATATTTAATGCTTAGAGTCGTAGACTTGTATACCCTGTGTCCATCTAAGAGTGCCCATTAGTAAAGCCCACTTGTTGAATAGTTCAGGTTTGATTTATCAAAGGTAAAAGTTAAATTGCTCAGCACATAAGTTAACCTGGTTTCGAAGACAGTAACTCCCATGTCTACATATAGGTCATTTTCTGCCATTTAACGAAGTTGGAAATAGCTTTAAGAAGTTGTGGATTTAAATTCAAGAAAGATTATGTAAGACTTGATAATGCAGATTGTTATCACACTGGACTTAATGTCAGGTGCTCAACATTCTTGTTTGTCAGCAAGCTGAGAGGATTGTAATCTTGTGCAGAAATTATGTAGTGGTAAGTATACAATACCTGGCAAAAAGTCAGGCTTCAATGCACTTTATCATATAACAATATCCCTCTTGTCTCTAAAAGAAGGTAATCCCTCAAAATGTTGATACAGAATATTCAGGATTAAATAGTGACAAGAATTTAAATGCCTTTTGACATTATATAATTGATTAGAGTGAAAAAACGTGTTTTTTTGTACACAGGGTCATGATAGCTTTGTATGTGGCCACCCGTAGAGAAACTAGCCTGACTGCCTTGATTAGTTGCTAGTTTAAGCCAAGATGGAGGACCCATTGCCAGTTTGAAAACGAACAGTATAGAAACATTTTTGCTTGCATTTCTTGGTAGATAAATTGAATGAAGTTTGATTTTTTTTCAGTTTAAATTTTCATATAAAGTTTCTCCGAAGAATGCTGCTAAGGACTGGCACAAGTCTTAGGGATTTGAACACTAAGCAGCCATTGCATCTTGTTTCGTGAAAGAACTTACTGCTAATGCCTGTTCCTTTAGTTTTTTCAGCTTGAACCTGCTGCTAATGTCTGTTCCTTTAGTTGTATCAGCTAGTTTGCTTGTTGCGTGTACTAACTACTGCAAGGGCTCGGTAGAGATGTCTTAATAGCTGTGCTACATGATAATATTCAAACTGTTTATTTTTGTGGACTTTCAGCCGCCATTACAGTATTCTACATTATCTACTATTTGGTGCTAGCTGGATTTTTCGGTGGGATGTTGGCGGTGTTCTATCACACGTTGGATTGGAACATTCCAAAATTACAGGGTTCCGATACCTTGTTGAAGCAAAATCCAGGTATTTATAGAACAGAAATTCAAGGTGAAAGTAGAAAGGAAGTAATTTCACTAATTGCGCTTGTTTCTTGCAGGGGCAATCACTCTGTTCTACATCATCTACTACGGATGCCTGGCTGGTTTCTTCGTGGGGATGTTAGCCGTGTTTTACAACATGTTGGATTTGCATAATCCCAAATTAAAGGGATCTGATTCTTTGCTTAAACAAAGCCCAGGTATATGCTGGGCATGGCAAGTTGTTCCGCATGCAGCATGATGTAACGTTGTTTTGATTTGAATTTTTTGCAGGTCAGATATTTATTTTTTATGTCATATTCTACGGATGTCTGGCTGGCTTTTTCGCGGGAATGTTGGCAATATTTTACCACACGCTTGATTGGAATGTCCCCAAACTGACCGGCTCTGATACTGTATTAAAACAATCGCCAGGTAAGGCAGATTAATACTGTTGAACCAAACAGCTCAGGTTCTTCCCTAGCTACGTTAGGAGCAGATCGGACAAACAGCAACAGAAAAATGGAAATTCTAAAACATTGTCTGAAGAAATATTCTGTTATTTGGTTGAAGTGTTACTGGAACCATAAAAAAGTATATTTTTCAATTCAAGATAAATAAGCAGTACATTTTGCTTCTTAAAGAAATTTTGAATTTTTTTCTTCAAAAGTTAAAATGTCTGTACAAAAATTAACAGTTGATGTTCATAAACAGGTTTTTAGAGAGTTTTTTTTTTTATTCATGTCTGGAAAACCACCGTTTATTTTTTGGTAGTTTTACTCTGTTGTTGTTTTATTATGTAGATTAAGAGATTGCCTTACGTCCTGATGCTGTTTCCTAGGGAAAACCATACGTTCATATGTTAAAAGTTGGTAATCTGGAGTTTTCACACACTGATAAAAGCAATGGACTTGACAGTGGTCACACTCAAATTGACAGCACAAATTTGATCATACCTTTCCCTTTATACCTTTATGGTCTGGCAAACAGTGTAGATCCAGATCGGCATGCACATCCATTCCATCTGATCTGGATTTACTCAAGTCACACATGCATAAAAATGCATGTATATGGATAAAAGTGATAGATACATCAGCTGCACTGCTCATTCAATAATAGGACGATGTTTAGACGTTTTTAGTACTGTAATTTAATCTTCCAGCTGTTTTATAAATAGTTAATTAAATCCGCAACATTATCATATATAAACATGAAATTGGATCTGTGAAAAGTATACGAAATCCTAAGCTACATACAAACAATATTTTCAGAATAACTACTGACTATAGGTGTTTTATAAACAAGCTGCATGAAATCCAATGGTTTGAGTCATTGAAGAGATGTACACGAGTCCCAGTTTGTGGCCACTATTAAGTCCATTGCTACATTGATCACAATACACTGCATGTGACCAGATTTCAAAGTGTCTCCCCATGAACACCCTTGCTCTGTTTGTCACTGGGTATGTCAGTATTGCATTTACAACAAAACTTGTTCACACACAGTGAATGTGTCTTGCATGATGTGATCAGTGTACTTAACAGAATACATCAACAATCTTATACTAACAAATTTTAGTTATTTCTTTAGTGTCCTCAATAAATATAGGTTCATAGCTTGCGAGTTTAAAAGTACTACATTTGCTTATTATTTTTTATTAAGACAATAAAATTCTGAAAAAGTGATGTTAACCTTAATAATTCTGTTAAAGAACTTGTTAAAATCATCTTTCTAGAACATTTTAAGAAAATTATTATAAAGATTTATCTGGTCACTGATGGTTGGCCTGGATTTCAATCTATATACATGTTTTTATAATGGACAAATATCTGTGAAGTAGGTGCATGATTCATTGCAAAGACAGATTGAAACCGTCCTGGACTAGTCAAAATACATTGCATCGTATTGCGCAATTACAGTTACATTATTTATTTTATTAAGGTCACAAACCTGCTATTGAATGTCATTAATAAAAAACATGCTTGTACTTCAATGAAGTCAAGAGAAGATCTTTTAACTGTATATAATCTTGCTCCTGTTTACTCTTTATTATAAAACTGTTCTTTTGCTCAACTCATACCAGCTATTTCTTCAATTGAAACGGTTACATTTCAAATCAAACATTTTATTTAATACAAAAGTTAGTCTTATTTATTGAAACTGTTTTTTTTCTAAACCTCAAGTTTGAGTTGAGCATTAAATCTGTTATATAATCAAGAGGACTACTGTTAACAAATATTTTCTATCTTCTGCATTCTAAGTTATCTAGTACTGGAAGAAGAGACCAACAGTATCTTACAATCTGAAAAGATTAGTTCCGTACTTTTTAAATAAAAAATGTAAAAGACAGAACCAAAGATGGGCGTGTTGTTAAGAAGGGAGTGTTGTTAGAGGACCCCACCATGAAACTTGCATGACTGTTCATACTAACTGATAATTAGTTAAGATTGAAATGAAACTATTTTGTTTTGTTTTAGATTTATTTTACATACTGTGGTATCATTGTATTCTGTGTTAGGGCTAAAGTGCAAATATAACCCTAAGCAAAATTACACATTTAAAATGTCTAAATAAAATAAATACAATTTCCTGATTTTATGCCTATAGATACATAATTATGTATAAGTTTTGGCATTTGCATGAAACTTCATCTCCAAATAATATAAATGATACCACAATACACTGCATAGCAAAAGAAATGCTGCTTTTTATTTGTTTTCTGCAGGCATCTGTTTACATACCGACTGTTGAAAGCCAGAAGGGTTCATCAGCCCTTTGTTCAATTTGCTGATGACCCTTTTCTGCTTTCAGTGAACGATATAGGAACACACAGTGGAATTTTGTGCTAAATGAAGAATACTACTGTTCTAAGTGGGGGATGGGGAGGGCATAAAAGATCCATTTTCGGTATACATGTAATCCTTTACTCCATATAAGCTGGTGCACGACAGTTGTAGATCTAGATCAGCTGGCATGTCTGTGCCATATGATCATGATCCAAACTGGTTCCTTCTTGGTCAGAAATAACCTAATAAATCTTAAACAGTGGAGATTGTGATAAGACAGCACAGGTGAGCTGGCTGATCTTGATTTACAATGTTCATACAGGGGATAAAAGTTGAATTAATGGATTAAAAGGATAAATTATACAAAATTGTGTGCGTCTTTTGCTGGTCAGTTCACTTTAATGGTGAGCTTTGTTAAAGCATGAAGTTTGACTTATTTTACCTTTCCCCCATTTATATGCATCTTATTGCATTTGAAAACAATGTAGATCCAGATCAGTTGACATATTCATTCTGTCTGATCAGGATCCGAATTGTTCACATTTTAGTCAAAAAGTAAGAAAGAGTACAGTGTAGATCCTGATCAGACAGCAGGGATGTGCTGGATCTGCACTGTTCACCCATGCTATAAAGGCATATATATGGTGGAAATGTTTAAGGTTCATGTGTAAAGGATGTTCTTTTCATATCTTGACATTTAATTACCTGTTTATGTAATGTTTGACAAAACTTAAAGGAAGTATATGCCTTAATCATAAAGAATTAATTGTTGGCTAAGTGAGGTAATATCAGTGAAACTTCATGTCTGTTCACAGTTCACTTAATTATTCATAAGCATCGTGAGTTTTCAACTTGATAGAATATGTTATATAGGTCTCTGACGAACACTAACCACAACTTACCATATCATGCGGAGCAGTTAACTTCACCTTAAACTAGAGTTAAACTTGATTTAACATGTTACAGTTTAAGTTTACATTTACTTTATGATAATACATGTAATATTTGTAACAATTATTTTTGATTATTGGTAAATTTTACATGACTTCTAATGTTTAATAGCCTAAATATGAAAAACTGATAAAGTAAAAGATAATGTATTTTACTGTGCCACAGTTCAGTTTGATTGCCCTGAACACAGTTTCAGTATAAACAGTGAAGCTGACAACCAGTCTCCAATGCAAAGCATTTGATTGGCTAAAACTATCCTTACTGTCTACTTAAATAACCAGTCATATGCTAGAGTTGTGAGACTGGAAGCTCCTCTTCGTTTTAGTACCTTAACTTGCTAGTGTTATGTAAATGGCAACATATGTAAGACATGATAATGTAAGTGAAAGTTGTTGAATTAATTAGTAATCTGGGCATTGTCAAATGATGCAATATATTGATCCAGCAAAAGCTTGCAGGATAGCAGAAGCTCACTGGATATCATTGGCACTGGCATCTTCAGCACGAAATCACTCAGTAAATTGTGTACTCGGCGAACCTTTGTATAGTTGAAACTTTTCAAAACAATTTTTAATATTTGGCAAACACATTAAATTTTATGTTCTGTTTAAGCTGTTTAGCAATTATCCAATGTCAGTTTGGATTTCTAAATAACAAAAAAACATGTCCATAAGAAGTAAAAATTTAATGCCACAATTTCAGCAAGATGTTTGAGAATAATGCTTGAGTGTGTATATTTTAGGCTTGGCCTTCCGACCATTACCCAATGTAGAAACCACCTTGATCCGATTCAACAAAGCCAGAGCTTCAACATACACACCATATGTAGACCACATAGAGAGCTTCTTGCAGTGTAGGTATACAATTACCAAGTGAGCTCAAATTTAATTGCTACCTGTATAGTTTGTTAGATTTAAGTCTGTTAGAGTAGTTTCAGAAATAGCCTTCCAACATCTATAAATATAAATGTATTTGACCTGCTTGATTAAACCTATCAATTTCTACCAAAATCCAAAGGAATCTAATTTTACTCCAGGCAAAGGCATAAAACAATAAACATTTCTAATTGGCTTGCTGGGAGAATTGGTAAAATTCCTTGAGGTGGCTAGAAAATAAACAAGCATACCCTCTATAAACGAAACAGGTAGTCATGTTGGGAGAATAGAACTACATGCAAGCTTGCCTTCATCCACGATGTGTTACAATATAACATTTTTAACTCCATATAATGGAATGATTTATTGTTGCAGACTATGAAAATGAATATCAGCAGACAGAAACTGGCATCTTAGTGGATTGTTCAACCTTCACAGAGCTTAGACCAGCTAATGACTGGGACAAGGCCTGTCGATTCGACATCCTGGAGCTAGGCGCTAACTGTGTGAAACAACAGAGCTTTGGTTTTGAGGATGGCCAGCCTTGCATTTTGCTTAAACTGAATAGGGTGAGTCCACTGGCTTTGTTTCTTTTTGGACTTAACATGTAGCATTGTTTTTATTTTTGCATTTTTATAGTGCAGGGGTCAAAGTTTTCCACCTATGCCTGAATTCCGGTTTTTCGGGAGCGGCTTGGGTCGTTTTTCCAAATCGTGTAAATCCGAGGAGATATTGGGGGGGGGATGTAGACAAGTCATATGACGACAACGATATCGCGTTCATCTTGGCAATTACGCGTGTACCTAACATCAAATTTGATTGGCTGAAACTGGGTTATAATAGGCTAACTTAGGCTGAAATCATCGAATCAGATTCGTCGTAACATAATATCAGTGTAATATCAGGCAAAATGGCGCCCTCCATGGAGAGCATGAGAAAATGAAAATGAAGTTCTTAAAATCGGATTGTGATACCAAATCGCTAAAATTGTCAAAAATAAATGGAATTCGGAATGGCTCTCAGAATGCGACAAAAACGGTGACAGGTTGGAAATCTGGCTTAGAAAGCCCGATATTCCGGGCGCTGCATATTGAGAGTGCTGTGTCAAGACAATAAAGTACGCTTATAATTTTGTTTGTTTAAAAAAAAATAATAAATTTTTTTTTTCGCAAGCATAAGATTTAGTTTTGTAGCCTTGTCATTCTTCATGTAATGAAAAGAGAGAAAATATCATTTAGTCTAATCAGTGGCTTGATTGACATAATTTATAGACATTCTCAATTGTCAATTTTCAACATGACAAAAGAATCTATTGTTGAGAAAAAAATATATTTTAGAACAATTGTGTCTCAGGAAAACACAAAAATAAGCCTTGAAATTTACTAAAATGCAGGAGCTTCCGGGGGCCCCCTGGACCCCTGGCCAGGGCTTTGCCTTTGCCCCAGGCCCCCAGCTTTATTTCAGGCTTTTACATTTTTCTAACTTTGACCCCTGATAGTGGGATATACAAACAGAACAGTTTTTAAAGTAGGGGTCACTGTTGCTTTCGTTTGTTTAGCTATGTCTTTATAATAATGCCACTTTCTGATATATTTAGGCAGAAATTAAACAATTAAAATTGAAGTTATTATGTGAGCTGCTAAGTCTGAAAACAATAACATTTTTCTCTGTGACAAAATTTCTGGCATAGACAACTTTTTCATTTTTTTCTTGCACGTAGATTATTTTCAATTTTTAGTAACATAGAAAGAAATGTAAACCTTTTAAGGCTTGTTTCTTGAAATTTTTACATCAAGTACCTCCATATATCACATTTACGTGCATTAATAATTAGGATAGTAAGAAATTTTGACCTGTATATTACAAAAGTGACATTGATAATAAGGAAGGAGCGCAGTCATTCAGTACGCCATTTAGGTTCAGTGACAAATTATGCTCTTGTCGGTTAATTATAAGAAATGTAGAAGCTTACATACATAGCCTGGATAATTCAGACAAGTCCATAAAAAAGAGCTTTAAATGATTTACAAAGCAAATTATAAAATTGAATATGTTGTTGATTGATGAGACTTGTGAATGTTTGGTACCTGTTGTAGATCTTTGACTGGATGCCTGAGCCATACAGCAACGACACTGTTCCCGATGAGATCAGAGACAGCTGGACCGAGTACGCCATCACAGTACATTGTGAGGGAGAGGTATCTAGTCATTTTTTTACTCCAAGTTCGTCATCATAGAGCTGAACATGCAATGGTTACATCTTTTTTCAGTGGGTGGGAATAAAGGTTAAGAGTTAGGGGATGAACAAAGGAGGGTCCAAGTTACAAACAAACATCATAGTGCAGCTGTTTCACTGATAATAGCAGAGTAGGGTCATATAATCAATATTGTCAGAGGAAATATTAAGTCCCAAGATTTTGCGAGGGAGAGATTAGTGTTTGGTTGCATCAGACCCATAGTTTTAAGGCAGTGTTGTTAGTTTCTTTTAGAGGTTA
Organism: Corbicula japonica; assembly: GCA_038501625.1. Lineage (NCBI taxonomy): Eukaryota > Metazoa > Mollusca > Bivalvia > Venerida > Cyrenidae > Corbicula > Corbicula japonica. Next base: position 39,359 of record JAZAYU010000418.1, on the reverse strand, counting down.
AAGGCACTTACAGTGGCTACATAGCTGATAAATTGCTCATAAATGCAAACTCAGCAAAACAAAAATGCTGTTGATGGTACAAATGTATAATGAATGTATGAAATATATGTATATGAGGAGCATGCATTTAGGGAACTATGATTTCACCTGACAAAAAGAAAGAACTTGAAATAAGCTTGTACTATAAAACGCTTTAAAATGTTCAACATTTTTGGTTTCAGAACCCCTCTGACAAGGACAATATTGGAGATATCCTCTACTACCCTCCCAATGGATTCCACTTCAAATACTTCCCATACCGAAATCAGCAGGGCTACCGTTCACCACTCGTCTTTGTGAGATTCGACAACCCGAACCCCGCTCAGCTTTATATGGTTACTTGCAAAGTTTATGCTAAAAACATCCAACACGATGCTATGGAGCGATCCGGAATGGTGCACTTTGAATTGATGATTGATTAATAAAACTATATGTGTAGATTCTTTTATCAAATATCAACATTCTAGAAAAACTGTTTTTAATTATAATGTGTTTAGCAAGAAGGCTGTATCAAAACTGGAGCTGTTCAGCTAGATACAGCATTTTTGCTCTTATTCCATGGTCTGAGATATGAGAGATGTCAATGTCCAATGGTTTGAGTGCTGTTGTATCACTCCAACTTTTTTTCTTCATGTTGCTCTAGCATGTATTTGTGAATATCATTTTCTAGGTTTACATTTTTCCTCGTTTGTCTTGCTATAAATTTAGGAACTTAAATGCCAAAAGTTCACTGGCAACCAATTTATTTATTTGGAATACATACCCCGGGTATATAGAAAAACTTTTCAGTGATGTGTATTTAAAAGATTTTCATTTTTCATTTCCGTCCAATATTTTTTGCTGTGAACTTAACTGTCATTTACATGTACAACATTTAAGAAACTTTTTCTGTTTTGAAAACTGAATAGCTTTAATAGTAATGGAAAAATTTAACTGAACTTGGAGAACACAGTCATGAAATTCTTAAGATGAGTGCAATTTATGGTGTCCTGTTCGTGCCTAGTGTCAGTTAATTCTGTCGAAAAATATGGAACATACTGGAATGATACACGGTTGGTTCATGGATAAAAATGACATGCCAGAAATTTGTGCAAAAGTTTGCACTTGTAACTTGCTACAGCATGGGCCCTAGATCATAAAACCAGTCTCAAATCTCAAGCATCTAATTTGCTGAAATGGTGACTAGTCGCCATTTCAGCCAGTTAAATACTTGAGATTTGAGACTGGTCTCCAGTTTGAGTTTAATGATATTTGGCCATGATGGTTGTGTTTTGACAGACCAAGAGTAGTAGCACAGCAGTGGTAGGCTTGTACAGGGCACCGTAGATTATGGCAGCTTTCCAGAGTCTTGGACATTGTTGTTGATGTTGTTGTTGTACTTCTATGCACATTTGTTTATACAGTGATTGCGAGACTGGACAGTTAATGAATGTGACACATGAAAAATTGAGATAAATGAGTGATTCTGTCAGCTGCAAGTGTTACTGAATGATTTGAGTGCGATGTATGGTCTGGATGAATGCATTCACTGAAGTATGTGCGTATTCATAAATGTTACAGACCAAGCACATTTAGAGCTTCTTGTACATAGATTTTCACCATCTTTTGTAGATAACACCATAGTTTCGTAATTTAAAGAGTTTTTTAATCATGAAATAAAGTGATGAAAATAAAAAGGTGCAAAAAATATGTTGGAAACCATTTCATTTAAAAATAAGTGAAAAGTGATGAATAGCAAAAATCGCAGGAATAATAAGCAAAATAAGTATCCTATTATATGTATTTTGTATACGGGTGAAATAAGGGCTGGTTCCTACAGACTGAGCCGTTCCAATTCATGTCTTTAACAAAGTTTTCTCGACCAGTCACTTTGTAAACCTGTGGATATATAATTGAAGTGGATTGTTAACTTTGGGAATTCTGAGCATGGATACCACTGTTGATCATGGTTGATAGGTACTGTGTATCAGGCCAATTCAGGGGATCTTCTGTTGTTACTGGTAACTGTCACTTTAATGCTATTGTAAGACAGGTCAGAAAATTGCAACACAATAAATGCACACCTTGGTATGTAAGCATGATACAATGAAGGCCCGCTGTATTGGTACAAATGTCCTTGTACATTCCTTTGTAGATATTTGTTTTAATTTTTCACCAATTTTATGTATAAAACATGTATCATTTTGCCAAGGTTCTACACTGCACCACCTCATCAATTTTATCTCATTAAATTTCCAAAATAACGATGTGTTCCAAAGTAAATTGATGGGTTAAACAACTTTTAGTTTCAGTCCTTTAGGAAGTGTTGAATATGTCGAATTGACACAAGGCTTAAACTTTGTAACATTTCAAATAGACAATTTATTCTATGTTGAAATTAAAAAAAAATGCATCAACTAGCCATGTGTCGCCTGGATGCTAAGCTAGATACTGATTACTGTAGATGAAACCTTGATGTCAATATAGTTGTAGAATGTTTTAAAGTGTGTTATTACTGTTTTAGTAGTCCTATTGTTAATAACTTTAAATGTTTAAGCAAATTAAAACATGAACTGGTTGTCTTAGAAAACCGAATAGAGATGTAGAATGTTTTATTAAAACTTTTTTTTTTCATTATTGAGTTGCAATATGATTTTTATTTACTGTGTTGAATTTAAAATAGATAAATACATGTAGAAGAGCAGAAAATTATGTTGGAATCTCTGTTCATCTAAATTTGTTACATCAAAGCATTACTTCAGTCAACAACTAATAAGATTGGTGAACTGTTCTTTGCAGAAATTCGAGCAACTTTTTCATTGTAATTGAGAACAATCTATCTGGTTTAAATAATTCTTTTGTATACCAGCTTTTTGGTGTTCAGTTTGCAGAATAACATATGGCTGACTAAAAATAACAAGATGTTAACTGTTAAGTTTGTACCTGGAGATGTTTGACTTGCAATACAGGAGATGTTGGTTTACCTTTGACATTGTATTCCCTTGGTATGCATGCAGTATTTGTTGTTTTCAGTGTAACCAGATGTCTGTAGAGTAGTGTACTCAAGATTTTAACTTTTCTTGCACTTAATTTGTGAAATGAATGAATCTTAAATTGGCAGCACTTTCCAGGATAAATTCTGCACTTCTCCACTCCACTAACACAACATTGCTTCATCAGTTTATTTACTTAACACTGTCTCTGCTGTATTTGATAGTTGCATGAAATAAACTTCTACTACGATTTTTCTTAATGTTGAGCTAAGTCACATGGCATGAAAAGCGCTCCGAAATGACCAGGTTGGTGATGTTTGTTATGGACACATGGACTCACTGATATAAACAAAGTCGCTCTACTTTACTTGTTTTTGAGAGCTTTTCTCCCTGTGGAAATCAAAACTTGTAGCTGTAGTATTAGAATATTCTTCACTTCAATTGTATCTATTGCAAAAGTACAAATTATTATAGTCGGATTTTTTTGTTTATTATAAGCATTAAATGGAACATAAAAGTGGAAAGTTAAGCTGGAAATAAGAAATCTGTTTCGAAAACTAAAATCTTGAGGCGTTGTGGCATATCTTTCCCATAGTTGGTATTGTTTTAGATAGTTTGTTGTATTGTCGGTCACTTATTATGAACTAGGCATTTCTTTCGGAACACTATTAGTATAGTGCATGTGGTAGGTGTAACATTGTTGTCTGGTGATGGGTTATATATTATAGGTGTTGTAAGGTTTTTCCTAATTAAACTCCCATATTATGCATGCTTCCTTTGGATGTTTTTCCCCCTTTTTCATTAACCAGAGTGTCTTTGGTGTGTTTAAGCTTCATATAGAATAACCTTTTAATTCAAGAGCTTCGTAGATGTTTTGACATATCCTTAATGTAATGGGCATCTTAGTGGAAACTGTACAAGTACTGTATTGCAAGTCGGTGTTTCCATGCTAAGTATACTCGGTTAGCACTTGATGTTCTAACAAACTGGACACTTCAGCAATATTATGCCATTATACAATTCTTATCTGTTGGCTTTTATGTTGTTTAAGCTACCATCCATTTGAAGAAATATTTCAAGATGGATTGTTCTCAAGAACTGTGTTCAAATTGGAGATCATTGTTGTAATTCAGAAAATGAGGTGTGCTGGAATTCTATTTATATCTACAAAATTATACAATTTAAACAAATTGAAATATTGAAGGACTATATACAAAGTATAATATCATTTTATTAAATTTTTACATTGTTGTTCTATATTATGTAGTCAGACCTTATTCATTTTGATTTTTAACCTGTTTGATAATATTATACACAATGATTCACATATATGTACATTCATGTTTGTTGTGAATTGTGATGTTTCTTTTTTACCTAGACTTGTCGGGGTTTTTTCAATTCATCAGTGACTGTTAATAAATACAATACAGAATCTCACATGTTCTTAGAATGTTACAACAAACTTCATTACTTGAATATTTAATTTGGTAAATGGGAAGTATTTTTTGTGAAAATAACTAACAATGATTTTATGTGTGTTCTGCAAAAAACATAATATTATATTTTACACAAATGTATAGTATATTGAGTTTTAATACAAATTTCCAGGTAGTATGAATGTAAACTTGCTATAAACAGTTTAATATGAAGATGGTTAAACTACAATAAATATTGACTAGAACACAAATCTGTGTTGTTCTGATCTACTTTCATAGTTGTTTGTTTACAGGTCCTAGTTGAGATCAACAATTGACTCTTTCATTGCTATTGTTTCTTCTTTGCATTTAAATTTACACACGAGTTTCAAAATTGTGTAATTAAGCAGCATGGAAAGCTTGCAGTTGTTGCAGTTCATGGTATGCTATTGTGATAGTTAAGCCCAGTGTAGATTCTTAATAGTATGTGAGGTGCTGTCTGTTTAGGAGTATTAATTTAATTTTATCATAGACCTAATTCATGTGTTGGGGTGAAGTTTTGTGACAACAAATTATAAAACCTCGCACCACAATTCTTTAAAAGAAAATTAGAAACACAATATAAGTGTATATCTTTAATACTGATTCAAACACTAGATTAGATGCATTAAATACCCTGAAAGAATTGAAAAGCAAATTTGAGTACCAGCTGTTGGGGCTTCAGCTTTTTATTGTAAAAATCGATAAAACGTAGAGAAAATCCAATACCAATGTATACATAATTTGTGCAATTGGATGATGCAGACAGAAACTGTTCTGATTTAGCTTTCAATGTGTCTAAACTTTTAACCTTATAGTCCACTTATATTAACATATGTAAACAAGTGTAGATCCAGATCAGCCAGCACAACAATGCCGTCTGATCTAGATATGCACTGGTTGCATATTGGTCTGAAATAAAGAAATGAATCTAAAATGAACAGTTCAGATCCTGATCAGGCGGCATAGATGTGCTGGCTGATCTGGATCTACAGTGTTCATCCGTGCAATAAAAGTGTGGTGTCAGATATACTCTTGCTCTTACAGTGTTCACTGCATAGCTAGTCATTTTTCCGTTAGGTGTCCAGTACTCACTCGACTTGCATATCTTACAGTGTTCACTGCATAGCTGGTCTTGTTTCCGTTAAGTGTCCAGTACTCACTCGACTTTAATGGTAAATTTTATCATGCTTATGAGTGACTGAAAGTATTTATCTTACTGACATCATCAGCATCATCAAAGAACTAAAAAATATACTTAATATTTTTTTCTCTAAAGATGATGATGTAGTTGCTCTTTGGCAAGTTCATTAATTCCTGTCCGTCATATATAGTTTTGTTGCAGAGCATATCTCCAAAACTGTTTGACATGTTTAAACTTTGAAGTTGTTTTGATCTTGATCGGGAAATGTGGTACACAAGAACCATAACTCTTCTTCGTTTAATTATTGAGATATCTCCGGATAGTATATTTTTCTTTTCCGGAAAATAAACCAAAACGTGCTTGATGAATTTACTTCAAACATGGTATTAAAGTGCAGTGTTATAATTATTTAGAGTTATGCGGAGTGCAGTGCAAGTTACAGGCTTGAAACAGTCATGTATAGTCATAAACATGGTTAGGCGGAGTGCAGTGCAAGTTACAGGCTTGAAACAGTCATGTATAGTCATAAACATGGTTAGGCGGAGTGCAGTGCAAGCTACAGGCTTGAAACAGTCATGTATAGTCATAAACATGGTTAGGCGGAGTGCAGTGCAAGCTACAGGCTTGAAACAGTCATGTATAGTCATAAACATGGTTAGGCGGAGTGCAGTGCAAGCTTCAGGCTTGAAACAGTCATGTATAGTCATAAACATGGTTAGGCGGAGTGCAGTGCAAGTTACAGGCTTGAAACAGTCATGTATAGTCATAAACATGGTTAGGCGGAGTGCAGTGCAAGCTACAGGCTTGAAACAGTCATGTATAGTCATAAACATGGTTAGGCGGAGTGCAGTGCAAGCTACAGGCTTGAAACAGTCATGTATAGTCATAAACATGGTTATGCGGAGTGCAGTGCAAGTTACAGGCTTGAAACAGTCATGTATAGTCATAAACATGGTTAGGCGGAGTGCAGTGCAAGCTACAGGCTTGAAACAGTCATGTATAGTCATAAACAGGGTTAGGCGGAGTGCAGTGCAAGCTACAGGCTTGAAACAGTCATGTATAGTCATAAACAGGGTTAGGCGGAGTGCAGTGCAAGCTACAGGCTTGAAACAGTCATGTATAGTCATAAACAGGGTTAGGCGGAATGCAGTGCACAAGTAGCAAAGGGACTGTGTCAAAACTTCAAACCATGGAGAACATTTAGCTGAGGTGCACTGTTCCATAACTATACAAGGCTATTTTAAATTATTTCCTTTTACTTATCCCAAAACCCCACCCCGTTGGGGAGACATTGTTTTTCCACTGTCCGTCAAACTTGGGTTGTCGTGAAATATCTACAGGGCGCTGCAAAATGCCAGCCTATGGACCGAATCCACAATCGCGTGTCATATTCGCGTCATTAGATGACATTTATGGCTTCAAAGGCCGAAATCCGCATTGTTATTAAGTAACAAGATTATCTAATAATTTATCTGTCTGACACCTTAAAGAGTATTTGTTCGATCAAGGCTTTTGCCACTGACTTGATTAGTTTATGATCATTGTTATTTGCGTCAAAACTTTCCAGGAATTCTTTCATCAAAATACCTTTACGAAAATTAAAATGTGAACAAGTTTATTTTTTATCTTAAATCTAATACAATATAAAATAACCTTCCAAAAGGGAAGTCAGTAAGAACTCTAAAATTATCACTCTTTATTTCGAATTTTCGAACTCTTGATCTTTATCAAGAAAATACAGAAATTCTGTATTTTCTTGATAAAGAACAAGAGTTCGAAAATTCGAAATAAAGAGTGATAATTTTAAATAGAGTTAAATCTAATAACTTTTCAAAGTTAAAACCTATTAAGTGAATTTTTAACTTAAAACACAAAATATAAAATGCTTTAACAGTGCATAACAGACCCCCATTCGGTTTTTGTTAGAGGTCAGGTGTTGTTTTTTTTCCACTTTTTGTGATGAGTGAAAATAACAAGGGCCGGGAAATTTGTCACGAAAACTTACTTTGCTTTTTCTTCATGTTCTTGGGTATGTGAAATTTAATAATTCGTAGTCCGCTTGCTTTAGGTTCATTTTGAAACCTACTCGGTAGGCCTAATGTTTTATTTACCAGTAGTAGGTACTTTGCAACTATACTGTCTGCAGCTATTAATAAATACGAAGCTGGGTAATAAGATACTTACAAATATGTATTGATATTAAAATAGATAAATATTTGTAACCTGGTTTCTTGACGCGGCCGAATAACGTGTTGGATTGATGAAGGTTGGACTAGATTTATGACTGGCGAGTACTGGTATCAGCCCCGGGGACAAAATGTCATAAAAAAGTCAACCTCGACCGTGTAATCTGCATCATTCACAGAAAATTAGCCATCAACGTGTGCAGAGACATTTCTGATCATGTGTACACGATAATTAATATTAATTTCAAATTATATGCGGACCAAATTTTGGAAAACAGGTCTAACGAGTTATTTCGTATGCGAGACAAATAAAAATACGTATACATGCATTCAGAGTCCTAATCAGAACAAACAGTGCCTTAACATGGCAGATTTTAATTTCTCTCTTTCCCGGCCTCAATATCACGCTCAAACTTAATTATCAGCTCAAAATATTCATATTCTGAGTAAATGTAGGTTATTTAATTGGAGTACTTCTTATTGTCTTGGGATAGTTTCAAATAACACTCAGTTCTTATGATATATGTTTGATTTAAAACTCAATTTTTTTAGTTTTTACTCAAGCATTTTTCTTATTTTTAATCAGAATATACAAATAACACATTTTCAAAATTGCAGTAAAAGCAAGAAATATTATATAAAATTGTTTAAATCAAGCAAGTAAGCTGGGTATATTCATAATTTCAAAATTATCAAATTCAGTTGAGTTAAAAATCCAATTCAATATTTTTCGTGAAATTGGAGCCTGGTGTTTTAAAACATATCATACTTAATACATGAAGCGTTAAAATGCAGTAGTGCATGGTGCTATTTATACAATTTTAAATCGGTGTAAAAAGTTGAAAATTGATGTTTTTTCCAAATTTAAAACAATGTGAAAAGATGAAAATTAAATATTGTCAAAAATAGTATGAAATGTCGTCTGGCGTTTAAAGTGGTTAATCGTCTGTCAGAGTGTTACGTGCCGTGAATTATTAACAGTCTAAGTGAAAAAATAAACTTTTTATAGCATAATTATAATGGTAACTTTGACTTAAGTAACCCTGTGGAATATGGGCAAACAGTGTAGATCCAGATCAGCCGGAACATCCTGAGCATGATATATGCTGTTCCATAGGTTATTTCAGACCAAGAAACGAAAAGTGTAGATCCTGATCAGACCAAGCGGATGTGCCGAGTGATCCGGATCTACACTGTTCGCACATGCGATAAAATCCGTCTATGAAGAAGAGAGATTGTATAGGTTGGTACAGCGTCGGAAAGGTCAAATTGAACGGGCATTGTTTCGGACAGGAGCTATCTCCGTGGGTTAAACTCCCGACCTGCTTAGCGTTGTGACGTCACATGAATGGTCTGCGATTTGCATTTAGCTACAGTTACCTCTTGAATATGCCTGACTTATAATGTTATTTAAACATTTGCATTATATGTGTTAATTAATTCGTTGCTAATTAATATAAAAGGAGAATACATTTTCAGACATTAAAATAACTGTTTGTTTTTGCGCAGTGTTTCATTATTTAATTAAAATATTTTTAAGTATATTTTACACAATACACTGAAATCTCTACCGAGTCGCTCTCTTTAACATCCCGACACAATGACGGAAATTCCGTCCCACAAGATAAATGAGTTTATACCTTCATACATATCATAAACTGATCTATCATGAAAATCTCACGTGATCTACAATAATGTGGTTCACATTAGTCTACTAAACTCATGATCCAACCACATACCACACTTTAACTTAATGTAAACCAGTTTGCATTTCATTGCATTGACAAGCTTTGTTAAGTGAATGTCGGCCAACATGAACAAATCTGTGATAATTATAAAATTGTAATTATTAAATACAGATATCATTATGTAAGAAACGAAGAGTAGCATGCACGGTGACTTTCAAAGGCAACTTTGCTGCACAGTAACATCTTTAGGAAATGACAACAGAATTCTACGTAGGCCTACTTAAGTTTTTAAAACTATTATAATTTAGGTCGAACACTTAGCAAAACACTTGGGTTGTTGATAGTTTTTCACTCCTGAGAGGTTCTGTATAGGGGCTATAAAAAAAGTCTCATCAATAACTGGCGACGATGCGAACCTGCTCTAAACCCTGTCGCATTCGGTCCGGGGTTTTACGGAGATCCCACGGCGTTTAAGAATGCCCGGCTGCGCGCAGTACGATCGCAAGCATCTTCGCAGCCACGCAGTGGCATCGCCAGCTAAGCAAAAGGATCGCCTAGAATGCCGACCGACGGCGCGCACTTTGAGCATGCACATAACAAACGACGTCGCTCGGCGTTCTGAAAAGAGCGCAGTTGTGTTGCCGTTCCAACGCAGTAAGGTCTCCTTCACGCCACAGGCGACCCGCGGGCGCGCACAGAGGTCGCAGTGCGAACGCAGTGGTTGCCAGTGGCGCTTGCACGGAGATTGTACGGCGGTGAGATGTCACTGCGTCTCTACCGTGTCCACTGCGCTTATACACACACACACACACACAGAGAGAGAGAGAGAGAGAGAGAGAGAGAGAGAGAGAGAGAGAGAGAGAGAGAGAGAGAGACGCTATTACAACCGGACTATAGCCTACGGAGCCGTCACGGCGACCCTTGCGCTCGCATTGCGCTTTTACCGTTTCCATGACAATGACGAACAAAATTATACAAAGTATAAGCTATGCTATAAAACATTCATTTCACCATGGCTGGTCAATGCACGCAGGACCTGGGCAGCGCCGTGAGCGCAGACACTCGCCAACAATAACTCCGTAGGAACGCAACAGAACGCCGCAGGAGCTCCGAAGCAACGATTTGGTCGCTGTGAGGACGCGTCGACATCTCATCTGTACGATGATTTATAGCCTATGTTCCTAAATGTTTTTTGTATGGTAACCGAAAATGGAATTTGTATCTAACCTCCAATCATTATACCACTTCGTATGGCAAGGGAAATAAACAGAACACATCGACACTTTATTCCATACAGAGTTGTCTCGTTTTAATAAAAATTGTTAATGACGTCATATGTCAAACAGGTTGTAAGAATGCGCATAACCACAAAAAATAGTTCGAAAGCTCTTTTTATATTTTAGCTGTTATTTGAGCAGTAAAGATCATTTAATTATGAATAATTTATGCAATCATATAATTGACTTTTCCTTAATGGACTATTTTTAATATGATCGAAAAAGAAACGTTGTAATCGCCATTTCCGTCGTGTAATTCGGCCGGTGTCTCTTTCCTTTATTCGCGCTACTTTTAGCAAGAACATGTCCAACTACAATAGCGATTCTGAAAGGTAGGTTTTGATAGTGATCCAGCCAACAGTTCTTCACTAAAGTTGCTATATAAGTAGATGAAAAGTCTATCAAATTGTTAGCTGCCAATTATTGAACGTTTAACTTGTTTACATCTTTATTTCATCGTTTTTACCCACCGATGATTAGCCGGTGTCATGGCGGACATGACTGGCCAAGCACGTGTGCAAGTTTCTTATTAGATACCATATGGTTTAGCGAAATGTTGAATGGGTGTTTTCCTTTAAAACATAGTCCAGTTTGATTTGTTTATCAAATATTTATTACAATCCTTTTAGAAGTGCCATTTTACAACCCGCCTCTCTGCATGATGAAGGAAAAATGCACCAGATCTGATCTATTCGATGATCAAAAGAATACCTCAAACCTTCACCAATCTAATCTACTCAATGAAAAAAAATATTTCAAACGCACGGGGTTTTAGTAATCATAGAATCGAGTTTATTTAACCGCGGCCCAGGAGTGCATTATTTTGCCATATGTGTATAATTCATGTGGCAGAAGGCTCCACC
>JAZAYU010000418.1:0-27236 GCA_038501625.1 Corbicula japonica | reverse complement strand
TCCACCCCCAATCATTTAATTTCATTCCTCATTTTCTGAAAAAGTGTATAGTTGAAAACTTCATTTTTCCTGACAAGGAGGGACAGTTATCCTTACAAAATAGAGCTTTAAAGTGGGATTTTAAAAATGGAAGAACTAGGCCTACATGGCAGATGGTAACATTTGTAATTTTGGAGGGAAAGTGAGGTTTGGGTTGTTCCTGAGTTTCCACTTTTTGCTGTCCAAGTGCTGATTGGTGCGTCCGAGCAAGTGCTAATCAATGGTTAACTTTTGATAAAATGTGTGATTTTATAGGTGTTTTTTTTAAAAGGTTATAGGAATATTTACATCCATTTCTTTCTAAATACAGAATTATTTTGACAACAGTATGCAAATTTAAATATTATTGTTAATAGACAATACTACCTAAAAAAGAACTACAAAAACTAGAGGAGTATCAAAGGACATTATTGTAACACATTTTTGATCATTTTCATTTCACTTAATAAATAAGGTCATCTGGGATAAAAAATTAGGTCTTAGTTCCAATAAATGAAAAAAACCACCTTATTTACAAATTGAAGCGCACAATTTTTTATCAGATTCAACTTCATACTAATAAACAGATTGATGATATCAATAAAATTTATTCAAATCTTGTTCCTGGGTTTACCTGGTGCCCCACCCAGAGATTTTTAATTTCTCTTTTAAAAGATAAGTAATGAACTTGAATACAGATACAAGAAGAATTCTATAAAAACTTAGTACCATCTTAAAATTCAGTTTTCTGAACATAATATTCACTGGTTGGTGAGATATCATTTGGATCAATTTTTTGTAGCCGAGTGAAAATATTAGTGTCAAAATTCCAATATTCCTACTTGGTCATGTGCATATATTAGGAGTTTATCTTAGAGGTCTTTCAGAGTTCAAAGTTCTTGATTTGGTCAGCTTTTAAATTTTATGACCTGTTTAAGTCTTATATGAAAAATGTTAACTTCTGTGCTTTATTATATTTGCTAATATCATCTTCTATTTGAGTTATGATCTTATTTAAAGTCATTTTTTGCAGTAACTGTTACCAATTAAATAGACATACAAACTTTTTACCACTTGAATTCAGGCTTTTCTGAATACTTTCACTGGATGTTACATAATAAACACTTAAACAGTTAAGTGTGGTGAAAATCTACTATACCTTACATATGCAAACATTTAGTTTTTTACCATCATTATAATTGAATGATATTGGTGGCAGCTCAGACAGTTTTAAAATCAGTCCAAGTTGTCTTCAAAATAAACTTTTGTGTAATGCTATAAAGACAATTTAAATTTTTGCAAGGTCAGAAATCTATTTTTCATTTATTTCTTGGCATAGTTGGGCAGCATTAGCAGGATTAAGCAGTTCAACATCATGCACTATGTGCAGATCTTGGTTGTTGCTGACAGTAGCTGCCGCCAGCAGAATCAAATTTCTAGTTGTGAATAAACTGATGTATGCTATGTATCACTTTCTGTTTCAGACCACAAGAGGAGACACCCAGTAAACAGGTGGACATCCATGATGGTCTCATTGAGGTGTGTACATATTGTCTTTTGTGCTGTCTTTTTAAATATAAACCATAAAAAAATAAATTGGTAGTTTTAGTAGTGGTAGTGATATGTATGTCACTATGTGCTGATTGTAAACCAGACTTTCCGAAAGTTGAAAAAAAACGTCAGACATTTGGTCAGACAAGAATTGAAAATCTGTCTGACCGAAACATATTAGCAAGTATAAGGAGTTCAAATTTTTGTCTGACATTCAGTCTGATAACTTAAGAAATCATGTTTGACTGGCTCAAATTTTACAGGACAGGTCTTTAGGTCTGGCAACGGGACGTCTGGTAAACGAGTTCAACACGGCTCCAAGTGAGCAGCAGGTGGAATATCCTTGAATCACAAAGACTGCAGCATTAATCGTTGTATTTTGTTGTCTATTGTAGAGTAACTGGGAACAAGTCGTCGACAATTTCGATGACATGAACTTGCGCGAAGAACTCCTTCGGGGAATATACGCCTATGGTTTTGAGAAACCCTCGGCTATTCAGGCCCGTGCCATTATACCTTGCATTAAAGGCAAGTCTTGTTTCAGTAAACTTGTCATATTTATAAGATTTATTTAAAATTGAACAATGTCTTATGCAATAAAGCTAGCAAATAATTTCACACACATAATTAACCAATAACTCATCTGTTGACAGTGCAAATCCAGAAGTTTGTAGATCAACACTAGTTGCTTATTGGTCAGAAATTACTAAATGAAACTAGGCAAACAATATAGATCGATTACACGGCACTAAAATCCTGATCAGATGGTACTGTTAGCCCTTGGGATAACAGCTTTATCTCGTAGAGTGGTTAAGGTTAGACAAATAAAAGATTGTTTTTTTCCCCGAGTTGGTCAGAATGGGGATCATTCTCTTCCAGTGACTGGAAGATTAGATAATTGGATGTTGTGTATTTCAGGTCGAGATGTGATTGCTCAAGCACAGTCTGGTACTGGCAAGACAGCAACCTTCTCTATTGCTATCCTGGAACAACTGAAAGTTGACTTCCCAGAATGCCAGGCACTTGTACTGGCCCCAACCCGAGAACTGGCTCAACAGGTATGCATTATGGATTGCTTACCCTTCACTTCATATATGCCTTTTTACATGTATGCGACCAGTGTAGATCCAGATCAGCCGTGCATATAATGTTTCACCCTTGGCTAGGCAGCACGGGCAGTGATTTGCATTTCCATTACTGCCCATGAACGGGCTCAATCAATCCAAGCCTGCAATATTTTCATATTTGTTGTGCTTGATGGATTTCAAAGTTCTCTTTTCATCAATTTAAAATTAATTTGAATCCAGCTAAACTTGGCGTTAATTTTGTTTTTATTCCTTTGCTTGTTTGTAGATGTCTTCTACTCTTTTGCATTTTACTTAAAGTAACAACTTTGTACTTCGTTCAAAACTACATTTTTTGCACATATATTGTGGAGTTCCATAACCCTTGAAATTCCCAAAAAATGTTCATTTTGACCCTTCAGAATGTCAACCTGCTTTATAATATGTAAGGTAAAATTGTTTTGACCCTAAGATAATGACAATAGGACATTATTTGACCCATCAATTTCAGGCATCAGTAAAACAGACCAGTTTTCAGATTATCCTGAATCTGGAGAACTTATTAACGGTTGTAGTAAATGTTGAGACAATAATACAGTCATGCATAGATTATGAAGATTATGATTTACTTCATGTTTAACAATATATTGTTTCAGATCCAGAAGGTAATGATTGCCTTGGGAGATTATATGGGTGCACAGTGTCACGCCTGTATAGGTGGCACTGCTGTACGTGACGATGTACAGAAACTGCAGAGTAGCACAGTGCATGTGGTGGTCGGTACTCCAGGTCGAGTACATGATATGATCAACAGAAGAGCCCTAGGTAACCTTTACATTTATTATAATGTGACTTCAGTATGTTGCTCACTGAATGTGATAGTATATGATGTTATTGAATAACAATCTTTACCTAGTAGTTCCTGTGGCTGATCGAGTACAGCATGACATCGATGTTTAGGCAGGGCTTTTCATCCTTATATAACAGAGGCCTATATAAGGCCTCTTCCCAATCCAAAAATATAGCATTTTTTCCCCAACTGTGGCAGAGATTCTTCCCAAATTGCTTGGGAAGATTCACAAAATGCTAGGAGGGATGTCCAAAAATTGATCAAAATCCTCTGAGAGGAGTTTGAAAATTAATGTCTGAAAAGTAAAGTGCTTTAAAAATTAAATTTAAATTGAAAATACTTATTACAATTGAAATTTTTAACCTTGATTTCCCAATTTTCAATGATTTTTTCCCCAAAATAGACAATTACCACGCATAAATTTCCCAATCTGAAAGGCTAGGGCCTCTTCCCAATTTTCTGAAGGAAAGCCCTGATTAGGTCATATATATTAAGGTAGAAGAAAAAAACAGTATTTGGTGTATAATCTTTAGGCAGTTGTGTAACACCATGACCAAGGTAACATTGGAATACTGGTTAAAAGTCCTACAGTTTTTGACTTTATTTCAGACCCCAGGAGTATAAAGATGTTCGTTCTGGACGAGGCTGATGAAATGTTGTCCAGAGGGTTCAAGGATCAGATCTATGATGTGTTCAGATATATGCCTCAAGATATTCAGGTAGGATGTGTTCAGTTAGACAGATATGCCACTCACATTACAGGGTTACATAGATGAAGTAAAGAAATTTAACATAAAGTAAATACTATTGACATCGTTGTACAATCAAAGTAAAACTGATGGGAAAATCACAATTTCACAATCTTTATCCATTACATGCAAAACTTGGCCAGAATATTTATGGCCATAATATCTCCACCAAGTTCAGTAATCAGCGAGATTGCACCAGAGACTGGAATTATTGCCTTAACTTCAAGGCTTAAGTTGTTGATTTCATGTTTACAAGCATAATTCCTAACAGTATGATTATCTGAGGTTCATTCATCAGCTAACAAGATGAATTATAGTGTTGACTGTTGTTATTTTCAGGTGATCTTGTTATCGGCTACCATGCCTGATGAAGTATTAGAAGTAACGAAAAGGTTTATGAGAGAACCTATCCGTATCCTCGTAAAAAAAGAAGAATTGACCCTCGAGGGTATTAGACAGTTCTACATTCAAGTGGAAAAGGAAGTAAGCACTATTACATGGAACCATTCACAAACTCTTTTATTTCCAAAAATCTTAGTTTTTAGGGCTTCTTAATTTTCTATAGAAATTAAGATGTTCAACATACATCAGGATTCATTCATGAAACAAAATCTTCCTAAAAGCACCAGTGTTTCCAAATGGTTTTACTGGCCGTCAAATGGAAGTAGATGAAAGTAGAGACTGGCTTTTGGGTGAGGTGGGAGCTTGTTATGTGGCTCTCATCTCAATAAGTCAACCTATAATTTGCTTCTTACAGAATTTGTTGGTTTTTGTGAGGTCATCGGTGATTAGGATGAATTTCTTTGTTTTGGTTAAATAGTGGGACTTGACTAAACAAAAAACAGGCACTTAATCAGACTCTGCTGTCATTTAAGGTGACCTGAAAAAATTAATATGGCTATGTTTTGCTTAGGTTTCAGTTCTTCTTCGTGGGCTGTTTACTGTACTTTTGGTTTAAATAAACGGTCAAAGGAGTTGTAATATTATTAACTGTGTGGCCAGACCAATCGATCAGACTACCCCTTATGTTCAGGATCATTGAATATTCACCTACTTGGAGTCGTCCTTTCAAGAAAAAGCAATACATAGAGAAAAAGAGATTTCTTTCCATCATGAAAACATTGGCTACTTTTAATATTTTATAAGAAGATTCAGTGTACTTGGCACATGCCAAGTGATGCAGTAAGCTTTGAAAGTAAATGGAATAAATACTCATTTTGACATTTTACAAGAATGATGTTACTTTGGCCTATAAACTCATGAATTACAGCATTTGACATTGAAAAAAAAACAGACTTGGTTTTTGTAGAGAATTGTTTTGTTCTTCCTAAAAGCACCAGTGTTTTCCAAATGATTTTACTGGCCGTCAAATGGAAGTAGATGAAAGTAGAGACTGGCTTTTGGGTGAGGTGGGAGCATATAATGTGGCTCAAATCTCAATAAGTCAACCTACAGTGTATTTCTGTTAGAATTTTTGTTGGATATATCAAAGTACCCATAGAACTTCAGTTGTTAAGGTATGAATCTCTGCCTTGGTTTTTTGAAGGGTATACATTAAAAATGGTTGTATTTGTTCATATGGCAGTTTCAGCTGCAGTTCTGTTATATGTCTGTCACAGTCCTCATTTCAAGTGCCTCTAAGTTGTAATTAAACCTTTCATCTATATATACGCATTTTGATACATGTGCGACTGTCTGATCAGGATCTGCACTGGTTGCATTTTGGTCAGAAATAACCTAACAAAAAAAAGCGAACAGTGCAGATACTGATAAGATGGCACGGATGTACTGGCTGATCTGGATCTACACTGTTTGCCCTGGCAGTAAATTGTATGTATGGAGGAAAGGGTTAACAGCGATTCCAGGGAAGATGGGAATTACCATTATCTATAGTATGGCAATTGTTTTATTTCAACACAATAAAGGTGTGTCTATAGAGGAAAAGGGTTAAATAATTTCTATCCCTTGTTACATGTGGCAAGACATGAGCAGTAATTTTTCATCTGTCAGTGGTCTGACTATAGTCAGTTTATAGATGGTGTTTATTTACTGTGCATATTCACATTTGTCAATTTTATAAGTCGTGATTTACAGTAATAGGCCAAAATTTTAAAGTAATTGATAATATTCTTTCTTCCTTAAAGCACCAGTGTTTCCGAATGATTTTACTGGCCATTAAATGGAAGTAGATGAAAGTAGAGACTGGCTTTTGGGTGAGGTGGGAGCATATAATGTGGCTCTCATCTCAATAAGTCAACCTACATCGCATAACTGGTAGCATTTATCTGTTGTACTCGAATCGCTTTTTGCAAACTTTAACCATAAATCTGTATCAAAATGAGCCAGAAGTTCGAGACATGTCAAGTCTGTAAGTTAGAAGTTAATTTTTGTGTGCAGTCCTGTATCATGCTTTATTGATCTTTTGGAGGTAAATCTGAATAAAGTGACTTTAGGTTTAAATTTGAAATTATACCAATTTACTGGGGTTAGAGTTTCTAGGTTTTTTGTGCCTCAAATATAATATACTAAAACTGTATGATTTGTGTAGTTGTGGAACCTTAATTTATGCATAAATCCCAGAAAATATTAATTTAGTCTGGTCAAGGTTTTTCTCATCACACATGCTGAGGAAGGAACTTGAAAAAATGACACTTCTGACTGTTTATGTGTATAATTTGACAGTTAAAAGCTAGCCTAGGGCTACAATTGTACAGCTGTCAATAAGCTTATCTTTCCAGAGGATATAACACTAATTCACAATGACATGGCTACTTGAAAGGGTGCATGCAGTTATTTTTAAGTAATTGATAATACATGTATTCTTTCTTCCTAAAAGCACCAGTGTTTCCAAATGGTTTTACTGGCCGTCCAAATGGAAGTAGATGAAAGTAGAGACTGGCTTTTGGGTGAGGTGGGAGCTTATAATGTGGCTCTCATCTCAATAAGTCAGCCTACATAGATTCTGTTCAATTCTTAATGTTAAGCGATAATTTCTATGTAATTGAAAGATTTACTTTGAAATGCATTGTTAAGTGGATAACGCCTGCCTATACATTGGTCTCTGCTCTTTGATTCTTTTTTGAAAGTCTGCACATCTACAGTTAGAAAAATTGTTGGCATATTTTGTTTTTTCGCACACAGTATGGAACTGTGTGATTACTCATTCCAAATAATTGAGTGACCTTTATATAGGACTGTGCCCAAGATCATAAAGCTTATGATTGGCGACCTGTCATCCTTATAAGTTTAAAAGCAAACAGTGCAGATCCTGATCAGACAGCATGAATGTGCCAGCTGATCTGGATCTACACTGTTTGCTCACACAATAAAGCTATATATCTGAAGGAAGGGTTAAAGGGCATCTTAATGGGTTCTTTAATTAGTAGTTTTTGATTTTCTGAAAACCAGTTCATTTCATGAGATTGTATACTTGTGAATTAATCTGCCTGTCGAGTCCTGAAATATAGTACCCCACACATTAATGCATTTGCAATTGTGTGCTTCAGTTATTAATTGATGATATAAATATAACCATATATCGGTCCATATACTGAGATAGAGGAAAATTTGTAAAAGAAATAACACTACATATTTTTACATGTGAACATGGTATATTTCAGGAATGGAAGTTGGATACACTATGTGATTTATATGAGACATTAACAATCACCCAAGCTGTGATTTTCTGCAATACCCGCAGGAAGGTGGACTGGCTCACAGAGAAAATGTTGTCCAGGGACTTCACCGTATCTGCCATGGTAAGTAGCAACACAACTTTGTCTTAAGTCATTCTTGATTTATTCATCTTGACCTCCTATCAAACTTAATCAGAATGTTTTAACCATAATATATTGATAAACAACCTTTCTGCTACGGAGATAGCTTTTTTTAATAACTCAGTTTTTACTTGAGTATGACATAATTTGATTGCAATATTATCAAATAAGCAAATATTCCAACGGAAGAGCTATGCTGGCTCTTTATCTTGGAAAGCCCTTATTCATTCTTCATTTTTATTGGTCTGAATATTCATGTGCATATGATCTTGCATAGCGTAGATAACCAGCCAGATTGTCTTGGTCTCTGTGGAGTTAGGGCCCTTTAAAGACGAGCAATATTACCTTATATTTATTGCAGTTCAGCTTTTATTATAGTGATGGTAAACATTAATGAACACTCCTGAATTTAGTTCGTGATAGATGCTGGTGTTCCAGGATTTTCAGCACAATGCATAGATCTTTAACCCTTTCCTCCCAATATATGCCATTATGGCAAGGGCAAACAGTGTAGATCTAGTTCAGCCGGCACATTCGTGCCATCTGATCAGGATCTGCACTGTTTGCTTTTAAATTCATTACTTCTTAACAAGATTCAACCAGTGCAGGTCCAGATAAGACAGCATGGATGTGCCAGCTGATCTGGATCTATACAGGCTGCACTCGCATATATATGGAGTAAACGGTTAAAGTATACTCATCACTTAAAGTCATTTTGACATTGTTTCAGCATGGCGATATGGATCAGAAGGAACGTGATGTGATTATGCGAGAGTTCCGCACGGGTTCCAGTCGTGTTCTAATCACGACAGACTTGCTGGCACGTGGCATTGATGTGCAGCAGGTATCTCTGGTCATCAACTACGATCTGCCAGCCAACAGGGAAAACTACATCCACAGGTAACATTGTTGTGCTCATTTGTTGATTCTACTAGTAGTTTTGATAAGAAATTGACAGATGTTGTTCAAAAGAAGCCTTCAAGCCTTGCCAATTAAAGTCTTGATTTGGCAGAAATACGGTTTCAGTATTTGTTAAATGGAAAACTTTTTGGTTAAGATTTTACGAATAGTCACACTGAAGGTAAAATTGTGGGATATCTTGGTATCACAGTGTTTACTGAAATAGTAAAGATCCCTTTTGTTGTTTGATCCAACATACTAGTTACTGTCTAAAATTAACTCTTTTCTCCAAAGATATGCCTTTATTGTGTAGGCAGACAATGTAGATACATTTCAGCCAGCACATCTGTGCATCCTATTAGGCTTTACCCTGTTTCAGTTAAATTCATTAGGTTGAGCAAGTAGTGAGCGGTGTAGATCCAGATCAGATAGCATGTCTGTGCCAGCTGATCTGGACTGTACTGTTCACCCCTCTGATAAAAGTCATAGATATTTAGTATGGATTAGATTTGTTTGGATATACACTTGGTCAGCAATGCATTTTAAAGTGTCATAACAGTGAACATTGACTGTTGTGTCTCATTCAGATGCTACAGCAACATGTCAGTTATGATAAGCAGTATATGTCACTGTGACATACACTGCAGAGCTTTCTGATACATCAACATCATAACAAGCTACAACTCAAGATGCAAGGGGTTTTCTCTTAAACTGTTATCCATACCTACAGAATTGGGAATATTGTTGTAATTTTAATGAAAAGTGGGAAGTCTGATAATTGGAAAATTTCTAAATGCAGGTAGATTTTCATTGAGGCACTTAACACAGACTTTAAATAAAAGCTTTAGTGATTTGGGCTTTAAATTACGGCAATGTCAAAATCTTTAAAATTTGTCTTGAGATTTTTAGCAAAATTTTTGGTGGCGGGAAAGACTATTTGCAGTGTGGAATATTATCCATTGCCACTAAAAATCAGCCAAAACAAAATTAGTGTTTACTGAAAATTAATACAAGTTTTAAAGCAGGAAGGAATCTGTCTTTTGAGTTTGATAAATGCAAGTTAAAACTAAAAAGCTGTTTGTGTTGTTTGCAGGATTGGTAGAGGTGGACGATTCGGTAGGAAGGGAGTTGCGATCAACTTCATCACTCGTGAAGATGAGAGGACTTTACGAGACATTGAACAATTCTATAACACTCAAATTGAGGAGATGCCCATGAATGTAGCTGATCTCATCTAGGATAAATTGCTGTCTTCGAGTTGTTTCCGCGCGCTGATTACACACCGATAAAATAATCACTGATACTGAGGTTGCATTGAGGATTTGTTGATTTATGGTTTACGCCTTCAGTATCTGGTGATTTCTTGACATTGCCACAGAAGTTGATGTTCTTCTTTGCCTGCTTGCAGACAAGGGATTAATATATTGTTCAAAGTGATATAGTTTATTGACTTGCGAGGATTCAATTTGGATTAGAATATTTACAGCGATTCAGTCAAAGTGAGAAAAGCATTGGACTCCCCTGGCATTTGTGCTTTTTGGGAGAAATTTTTTAAATTTGATTCAATGTTAATGTTATAATATTTGTGTATATACATCAACTGTATTGTTAGGAATTTTTCTGTGTATTAATTGTCATGTGAGCTTTTGGAATTAGTGCAAATTTTGCCGTAAGGGAAAGGGAAGGTCTCCCATTTTTGGGGTACATCCCAATTGGGGCCCCTTTTAGGGCTCTGATTATTAACTCCTGCATTTGAATTATTTTTGCAAGTGGCTGTGTAAATATATTTCATAGTGCTCCTGTGCATAAGTTCCTATTTCATCCACCAATTTCTGTCTGTTCTTACCTATTCTTGTTTTGCCTTTTCCTAATTTATCAGTTTCTGTTAAAACTATTAAGTTATTTATCAAAACCAATATGGATTTGTTAACAATAGCATGCAATCAGTGTGCCTCAAATTGGGTGTTAGATGAATTTTGTTTCTTGTCTCAAGATAATCAAATGGTGCGCTTTCAACATCAAGTAATTCAAAGCCATAGGTGTATTAAAAAATTGTATAATTTCAACTTGTTTTGTTTTACTACCTTCATTATTGAATAGATTCAATGTCTTACCAAATAAGTTATTCAACTGTTAGCCAACATTTTGCTACATGTATTTTCAAGTGTGACCAGCAAGCTGAAATGAAGAATACTGATTTTCCAAGTGTTGCAACAACTCCAGCACAACACTGTTAGGACAGAAACAGGGAATGGCTTAGAGGGAGACTTTGGAGATAAATTCTCCCAAATTTACTAAACTTCTCCCTCTGCTATGCCAAGGGAGAAGTTTTTCTCGTATATTCCTTAAAGAAAGCTGAAGTTACAAAACTTTTCCATAGAGTTGGAAAAACTTCTCCCAGTTCTCACGGCCTAAGCCAACCCCTGAGAAACTTTTGAGTCTAAATGCAACCTGTGTTTCTGTTGCAGAAAAGAATAGTTGAGAACTCGTTTGGTAAGGCTAACTCTTGTCATTTGATAGAAAGCTCGTGGCTTAGAAGTTAACGTATGATGCAGGCAGAGATTATTCAGTGAGCTCAGCAGAATATATTGACCTACAATTATTTTAGCTTGTGACCTATGATGAAGAAGAGTTTACATTCTGTTAAATGCGTTTATATTTGTGGTCATAAAAATTTGTGGGTTGAACAAAAATTTAACATATCCCATTCCAATCTTATGTTTGAAGATGTAGATGAGATGAATATAATATTTACAATGATTGTTGCCAATTACAACTGCTTTCGACTGAAAGGATTCAGATATGTTACTTTTTTGTTGAACCTGGTTGCTGTGAGCTTGACTTGGTTGTCACATTGGCATTTAGATGCTTGTTGAGTGCGTAAAGCCTGCCTGCGGCACAAAACTTTAACATGCATTGAGCAAATCTTTATATTTGGCGGGAATCAAATAGATGGTATGTTGTGTGCAAACCCCAAGTTCCTATCTCCGAGGTCAAGGTGGCAGTAAGGGGTCAAAGGTCATGTAAAAGCTTGTTCAGCCATTAACTTGCATTGAGCAATGTTGTTTTAATTTGGCATGAAGTTTAACCTCAGTGAGACGGTGGCACTCAAACCCCAGGTTCCCATCTCGAAGGTCATAGTCACAGTTAGGGGTCAAATGTAATGTGAAAGCAGGCTCGACATGTTGCCAACAGACATGTAATTATAACGAATTTCTAATCCAAAAGCTCCAGTAACTGTAAAGAGGTGCATATATTGAAAATTTTGCTTAAGTTGGAGTCTCTTACTTAAGAAGTTACCAAGAGAGTATTTCTGCACTACTGGTGTCCCATCTTCGATGACATCTTCTGCTGAAAAGCTTGATATTGGGATTTCAAGATAAGATCAATATGTTTGAAAAAATGATGAAAATCAGTTGAGAAGATAATTCAATAATTGGGATCCAAATATTGAGCAAGAATTATAATTGATATCCAATCACAAGGGCTTTCAACTGTGATTACTTGCAGATTTGAAACCTTTAAATATTTATTAACATACTCACTTTGAACATGAGGATTACCTTTAATTCCATCAAAAAAGGTTTATACAACTGCCATTTTATCATCATATCTCTAAAATGGCTAATTGAATTTTGTGCTTCCCCAAAAATATTGGGGTGGGCATGCTCTCGGTGTTTTGTCTGTAGCCAAAAGTACAAGAGTAGCTATGTAGTATCCATTAGTAAGCATATTCACCCATCCATCCTTCATTTCTCAGGGCTATTTCACAGCAACCACTAGTATCAAATTACAGGAAGCTTTACAGAGAGAATGAAATGTACATACTTATCAGCACATTCTGTTTCGATGTGTTTTTACAAAGTTATTGCCCTTTTCAATTTCTCTTTGATATGATAAAGGACCATTTGTGCCCAGGCTATTTCTTAGCAACCACTTGTTGGAATTGAATGAAACTTTATTGGAAGCTTCATTATCTACATATTTACAGCACATTCAAGTTCCATGTTTTTTTCACAGTTAATGGCCTTTCTATTTTCTCTATAATTCTAATAGATCAAGAACTCGCTTGACCCATATTTAACACACTTAACAGGATGAATGGCCACTGTCGGATGACCCTTTTGTTTTAGGAGTCGAATATTACATGTCAAAACCTACCATGATTTCTTAGCTGCATATGGGGGAGACCTGCTCTTAAAAAAAACTAAAGCAAAGACCCTGGGTAATCGGGATTATGTTTACTGGTACAAATCGCCTACTGAAAAAAGGCTTGTGAGGCGTTCAAAAATTTGTTCTTTTGGGTCAAAGGTCAAGAAGTAGAACAAGAAATGCAAACAGAAATTAGATTCAGTACTAGAAAGTTACCTCATGCGTGTAGGACAGATTTTGCGAGCTATGGCACCTGTACTGAAAACTTTCGATTTCCTGGTGATCGGGGGCGGCTCTGGGGGTCTGGCCAGTGCCAGGAGAGCTGCAGAGTTCGGGGTGAAGGCAGCAGTTATAGAGGAGGCGAGATGGGGCGGAACATGTGTAAGTAACATTGTTTTTTTATTATTAAAAGTGAAACAACGATGTTTCTCCTTATGCTGCTATATTTATTAATTAAAACTTAAGAAATTTTAGGGCATAGAGCATTTTTTAAAATAATATTTGTTGTTTTTTGTTGCATTTCATTTTAATGTAAGCATATTCTTATGCCAGAAAAATAATATATTTTGTTTCTGATAATTTATAATGTAAATTAATGGGTAAATGTTACCCTTCTGCTAAATAGTTACCAATTTTAGCATAAAAAAATGATGATTTTACCAAAATCGCCATTCTTGGTGTGTTTTAACCCTTGCAAATTGCTGATGTCATTTGGAAAGAAAAAAAGGAATAACAAATTCAGAGGAGTCGAACCATTGATTCCATAACACAACCTTTATCTTTTCTCCATGTACAGTATATAAAGAATTAAAGCATGTCTGACCAATGATCAGCCTGCACATCAGTGCCATCGGATCTACACTGTCTGCCCAAGCAAAAAAGCAGTAAAGAATTACTAT
This sequence comes from Corbicula japonica, assembly GCA_038501625.1. Lineage (NCBI taxonomy): Eukaryota > Metazoa > Mollusca > Bivalvia > Venerida > Cyrenidae > Corbicula > Corbicula japonica. Next base: position 13,277 of record JAZAYU010000418.1, on the reverse strand, counting down.
AAATGTAGGAAACGATATATTTTCCATTTGTTCACTTTGTGTAGGTGAATGTTGGATGTGTCCCGAAGAAAATCATGTACAACACAGCAATGCATGCAGAGTTCATTCATGACCATAAGCACTATGGATTTGATGTGGATGTAAAAGGATTCAGTTGGGGGTAAGAAATCATTTGACACATTATTTTTCTCTCACACAGTTCTTTAAATTGGTTGTAGTAAAAGAATTGTAAAATATAGATAATGGTAATTCCCATTTCCACTGGAATCTCTGTTAAGGGCCTAGCTGTGATGTCAATGACATTAACTACTAAGCAGTGGAGTTGCCATATACATGTACAGTCAAAACTGTTTTTAAGCAGCCACCCAATGGAGTGGCAAAAAGCAGCCACCCAAGGGAGTGGCAAAAAGCAGCCACCCAAGGGAGTGGCAAAAAGCAGCCAATCCAAGGGAGTGACACAAAGTGGCTGCTCATCACAGGTGGCTGTGTAAGACAGTTAAAATTAGAACAAAATGTCAGTTTAGGATATATTCAAACTGGCTGTTTTTCAAAGACTGGTGGTTGCTGAATGCAGGCAGGTTTCAACTGTATAATATTATGCTGTCCAACTAAATAAGGCTGTTATGTCTATATGTCTAAAATGTAATTGTCTAACACAAAACGAAATACTCATATATAGCTGTTAATTTTTATACAATTAAAACTAATAACAATTTGAGATAGTATTCATCTTTGTTAACCCTTTGCTATATATGGATGTATATATATGAGTCACCAGTGTAGATCTAGATCAGTAAGACTGTCTAATCTCGATATAAACTGGTTGCATTTTGGTCAGAAATAACGTAATGAATGAAAAAGAAAGCAGTAGAGATCTTTATCAGACAGCACTGATCTAACACTGTTTGCCCATACCATAAAGGTGTATCTATGGAGGAAAGGATCAACCTAAAAATACATGCTTGTTTTATGATTCAGTAAAGTGAAGACAGCCCGAGATGCCTACATCAAGAGACTCAATGGAATCTATGAATCCAACCTAGAGAAAGTAAGTATTCTTCAAGAATTTGTGATGTTACAGCTTTTTCAAATGGGTGTTCGAACAGCCAAGTTGATGACAAAGTGAATGATACCACACTTTTTCGTAGGAACTCTTGGCAAAACATGCGTGCCTGTCGACATCACTCGTTAAAACATTGTGCACAATTCAATGAGTTGTGAGGTGCTTTTACTGTAGCTTTGTTTTATGCTACACTGTGTACCATCAGAATTTATGCTTGGTGAATAAGACTTCATTATAGAAGATGAAGTGTAAATATATTCATTTTAAGCACACAAGCCAAGTATCAAGGAGATGTTTTGAGTATGGTTGTATTGAATTTCCCTGATCATCATTCACACAAAACTTTTTACTATTCTACATGTATAAGGCTATTGCACCAAGCCTAGTTGTGCATATCATCTGGAGTGCTGCTCAGAGTTTTTTGGCAGAGTTATGGGCCCTTACATTTTGGGTCATAGCTCTTTTATTACTGCTTTCATGTTAGAGTTATGATTTCTTTTGCAGTCTAAGGTAGAGAAGATTATTGGACATGCAACGTTCACTGAAGATGGATGTGTGGAAGTGAACGGAGAGAAAATCTCCGCTAAACATATTCTCATAGCTACAGGAGGCCGTCCTGTTCTACCGTCCATTCCAGGTTGGATGTTTTCTCTTTGTCTACATATGCAATTGTTGATTTCTCACATTTATTTTGTTACCAGTATCCTTTGTTTCATATCATATAAATTTCTTTCACATTTCAATCTGTGCCATTATCTCATAATCTATATTAAAATTTAAATTTGTATGTCTGAAAATATGAGAGGGGCACACACAGGTTCTGAGACTTTTGTTGAAGTAAATTCCATAATCATTACAGGCCAGTCGCAAAGAACATGAATCTGTTATCCTTGCTTTCGTACAGAGAAAGTATTTTAAGGGCTCTGGTCCCTGTGACCATGTAAGACTTACGGAAAGAACCACTCCATGATGTAAAACTCCTACATTTATACCTTCAGGACTATGTAAGATTATTTTTTACACCTCAACAAAATCTTGCTCAACTCTGAAATCACAATACAAATCACAAATCACAATCACAAAGTTGTTACTTATTTTAAACAGTGTTGTTAACTTTTCATGAAAGTTTCATTGTGTTTTCAGGTGGGGAGCATGCTATAACAAGTGATGGTTTCTTTGAACTGGAAGACCTACCTAAGTATGTTACTGGAAAAGTTTATCTACTTTATCAGTACAAATAGAAACACTGTATAAGAATTTTCAGCTAATTTGGATATTCACTGTATGCCTATGTGATATAATTTGTATATATGGAGTAATGGATTAGATTTATTGGCATACATAAACAAAATGGCTTCCGTTGGAATTCTATGCCACATAGAATTATGACATTTTATTTTATGCTTTTCAGTGAATTATAGAATTTTCCAGGTGAAATAAAAATGGAATTTCACTGTTTTCAAAAAGTGGAATATCATTTTTATTTTCACTGATATTTTCACGTTGGTACCCAAAAGCACATAACATTCCAAATGAGAACGTTTAGAAAACGGGCTCAAATTTGTATCTGAGGTCACAACGCCATGTCATAAACAAGCGGTTTTGGCGCCAATTCTTGCAACTTTTCTGCGAAATTCACACAAATTTTGCACTAAAATCATAAAATAAAAAGAAAATTTGTTTTTACCAGTGAAAGATAGAAATATATTTCACTCGTGAACTCCTGAATTATGTATTTTCACTCGTGGCTTTGCCACTCGTGAAAATACAAATTCCGGAGCTCACTCGGTGAAATATATTTCTATCTTACACTGTTAAAAACAAATATCCTCTATATATTTGCCTTATAGACACTATCATTGTGTTGGGAATGGCAGGCTGTGCCTTGGGTCAGATACTGATCCCACCAAGCAAAAGGTCATTGTCTTAATTTACAAACTAAACTTGTCAGAAATATTTATACATGTATAGATGATCATTTATTCTGGGGCACGAGGGAGTGGAGGGGGTAAAGATGGAGTGTTGTTAAATTCCCATTCCACAGGATATCATGATTTTCTGGTATAATATGTCTATTTGACAATTGTCAGGTTGGCATTATCTTTAAATTCCTGTATATCTGAATAATTTTGAACAGTCTGGTTTTATTCCCATCTGACTGCTGCCTACTAACCCTCTTGTCAGAAACACATTGATCAGTTGTTGTACACATCATTAAATTTTGTGCATGGTAAATTTTTTTCCAGACTCTTGTTCATGAAAATAGAACATTAAGATATTCTTCAAAGAAAAGGGTATTTTATACAAATATAGACTTATAAAAAAAACAACAATATTTTAGCTCGTAGTTCTTATATGTTGCAGGAAAGTTGTTGTGGTTGGTGCTGGGTACATTGCCGTGGAGCTGGCGGGGATATTTAATGCCCTTGGATCTGACACGTCCATCTGTATACGCTACGATCATGTCCTCCGAACATTCGACAACATGATCAGTGAAACCTTAACTCAGGAACTAGAAAGATCTGGAATGAAAGTCTGTCGTAGAACACAGGTGATTCCCTTTACCACACGAAGTTGTGATATGACCTGAGCTTTTAGTGCACTTTATACAGATTTGTTCTTACCTTATCTCTAATGTCTCTTGACCATATTGGCTTGTCCTCAGGATTAAACTTTAACCTTTTGCTCCAAATATACAAATCTTGCTGCATAGGCAAATGGTGCAGATCCAGATTGCCAGCAGATCTGTGTTTTGTATCTGATCTGCGCTTTTCACTGTTAGATTCATTAGTTTATTTCTGAGCCAGTAGTGAACAGTTTTATTCAGGATTATACAGCACAGATGTGCCGGCTGATCAGGATCTACGCTGAACACCCATGTGATTCAAGGTGTATCCAGGAGGGTTAGGCAATCAAGCTTGACCAGAACCAGGCTTCTCATCTGGTTGAACCAGACTCTGTTTTTGTCAGTCTGTGTCAAATTAATATAATAGTAACACATAATTTTCGTGAATTATCTTTTGTACTTAAAATTTGCGAAAGATGTGTGAATGATTTGCCATATTTAAATAATAATATTATTATAAAAAGGTGGTATTTGGGTGGTGGAAGATCCTGCTTTAGACAGGGTGAGTATAATTAGAGATTTTTGTCCAGGGGGCTAGGAGACAAGGGTTGGAGTAGAAGGTGGAATGATATAGAATACAAAGAAATTATTACACATTCATATCACTTGTTTTACATTGTGGTTGTCATTGTTTAACGACACGGTGGTATTGTGGAGGTATATATCACTTTCAGTTTTTATGGCAGTATTGCAGAGGATTGAAACCAATCTACCAGAGCCCTGATCCTGGCCCCAACCAGGGGTTTAGCACAACAATTGCACAGTCACTTGCCAAAAGTATAAATAAGGGCTTGCAATATTTTTATTGTAATAAATGAGACATGATTATGTCATGTTATATGCAATTCAATCTCTCACTCTAATGTTAAAATCAGGAAAAACTGTTTATATTTAGGTTACCAAGGCAACAAAAGAAGCTAATGGTACTTTGACTCTTGACCTCAACACAGGAAGTAAAATATCAGATGTAGACTGCTTATTGTGGGCAATTGGCCGGGTTCCCAACTCAGACAAACTGGGATTGGATAAAGTGGTAGGATTTTATTTTTGTTAAGACTAAGCTGATTTTAGTGATTAGCCAGAGGCAATGCCTACTGTAGCCATGCAATGCCAACTACCTATTGAGCTAACTGGGACAACCCCCCCAAAAAGGTTGATTGGATAACCCTGATAAATATCACTGGATGACACCAGAAACCAATTATTAACTGATAACAGTACTGACTATATGTATGGGGAGACTTTTTATGGCAGCTACACTGCACAAATAAATTTGCAGAGCCTTGTTTTTTCAAATCTCATACATGGAGTTGTCGTTCCTTACACTCACTTTACATCTCTTGAGAAATGCCCAATGTCAAGATTTTTTACCAAACTTGGCAGCCTTAGTTTATACAGTTATAATTATGAATTTAAAATCTTGTGGTAAAACAAATGACAGAAATCTTCACTATCTTTCATTAAAACCGAAGAAACCCAAGCAATTTTAAATGTAGTTGGTGAACTATTTTTTGAGTTAAAGTAAAAGTAGTTAAAAGTAGTCCCAGCCTATAACAGAGGTAAATGTGATGAGCTAATAGTGTAAGAGTGTGTGTTTTTTTACGACCATTACGAGATATAAGCAACCTCTTATAAGCAACTTTGTCTGATATATTATCAGTTATTGATATATATATATATTGCATGATTACAGTAACTTTCTTATAAAATGTTATATACATATATATGCTTTATATACATATGTTATACTTATGTTATATATTACTTATGTTATTTACATGTATATGCTTTATAAGAAAGTTACTGTAATCATGCAAAATTCCTTAAATGACCATAGGTGGGAATTGGATTTTCTAGCAAAGAAGCATCTTCTATAAAGTGTTCACCAAGGATTAAAAATTGGGTAAGAGAGGGTGAGAAACCTTAAGGTTCTACATCCCTTACTGCTATATAATAATATTGTCCTGATAAAGTCTCTGAAAAGTTATGTCTATCTGATATAAAAGATGGCTTCCAACAAAATCTATGTGCAATTATATTAATTGTTCATTTTGGGAAAACAAAATTCACAATTAAATTTAAAATAACAACTTCTGGTTTACAGGCAGTTTGTACAGTAGCTGTACAAAAAGCAGAATCAGGCTCAGCCTGAGATTAAAAAAAATCAACACCTATTCCGGAAATATCAAGTGTAAACAAAAAAATCTTAACGATTTTCAGGTTTCCCTCAGAAGAGTTTGAACTATTTTTGGAAATCTTACTGTTTATTTTGGGAAAAGTCTCTTCCACAGTTATGAAAAAGTACTATATTTTTGGATTGGGAAGTGGCCTTAAATAGGCCCCTGTTAAATAAGATTGAAATGCCCTGGTTCTGATGTCTTACTTGCTGTTAATTTCTTTTATATCGTTCTGTATTTTAGGGTGTTAAAATTGATGGAAAGGGTAACATAGTTGTGGACAAGTTTCAGAATACATCAAGGCAAAATGTCTACGCTCTGGGTGATGTCTGTGGAAGAGCTTTGCTTACACCAGGTATTATATTGTTACACTGTACCACACATGTTTTTGGAAGTGAAAGAGAAGAAAAGTTTAATTACCCCATCACTCCATAGATACACATTTATTGCAATGGCAAACAGTGTATATCCAGATCATCCGGCACTGATCTGCACTGTTCGCTTTTTGATTTATTAGGTTATTTCTGACATAATGCGAACAGTGCAGATCTTGATCAGATGGCACAGCTGTGCCTGCTGGCTGATCTGGATCCACACTGGTCACAAACATGTTAAATGTGTATAATAATTTGTTGTAAAGGGTTGAAAAGACATCTCCTCTGAAACCACTAGATGGATTTTTACCAAGTATGATGGCATTCATCTTGTCTAAAGTTGTTCTTATCATGACTGGGTGGGGTCAACCTTTCCTCTCCCTCGGGACTTTAAAGCAAATTGTTAAAATATTTTCCCTAAAAACAATCAGCAAAATCTCAGAAATATTAGGAACAGTTGGTGGAAAAATCTCTACCTAATTTAGAGAACCCAGTATTGGTTGATCTAAAAATTTGAAATTATCAACAGTCGATGACTTGTATTTCTCATATATTTCAGTTGCCATAGCAGCAGGACGCAGACTGGCTCACAGATTGTTTGACAACAAGTCGGACTGGAGACTGGATTACGACAACATACCCACAGTTGTATTCTCACACCCACCGATTGGTACTGTTGGTCTTACACAAGGTAAGCTATTTTCTGAATGCATTCATTGCTTTACATTACACTATAACCACCATAAGCCTTGGGACATCCCATTTTACAAAAATTTTCTTTTGCATCCCTATATTTTGGAACACTTTTAGAAAGTTTTTTTGTGTCGCCCTTTCGAAGAAATGGCGATACATAGGGATAACTTCGTCCGTCCGTCGGTCTGTGCGTCCGTCACGAAAACTTAACATTGGCTGTAACTTTGCCATTTCTTAATATTTCTTCATCAAACTTTCAAATTATACTGCTTATGACAACACGGTCATGATAATGCCAAATTCTTTAGGTCAAGATCACATTTGATGGAGTTATGTCCCTTTTTTGTCACGAAAACTTAAATTTGGCTATAACTTTGCCATATCTTAATATTTCTTCATCAAACTTTCAAATTATACTGCTTATGACAACACGGTCATGATGATGCCAAATTCTTTAGGTCAAGGTCACATTTGATGGAGTTATGCCCCTTTTTCGTCACGAAAACTTAACATTGGCTATAACCTGGGTTAAAGTATACCCAGCTATAACTTTGCCATTTCTTTATATTTCTTCATCAAACTTTCAAATTATACTGCTTATGACAACACGGTCATGATGATGCCAAATTCTTTAGGTCAAGGTCACATTTGATGGAGTTATGCCCCTTTTTCGTCACGAAAACTTAACGTTGGCTATAATTTTGCCATTTCTTAACATTTCTTCATCAAACTTTCAAAATATATTGCTTTCAACAACACGGTCTTCATGATACCAAAATCTTTAGGTCAAGGTCACATGCCACAAAGTTATGCCCCTTTTCATACTTATATTTTGTCATGAAAACTTAATCTTGGCTATAACTTTGCCATTTCTCAATATTTCTTCATGAAACTTTCAAATTATATTGCTTATGACAACACACTCATGATGATGCCAAACTCTTTAGGTCAAGGTCATATTTGTTGCAGTTATGCGCCTTTTTGTACTTGGATTTTTACACGAAAACTTAATGTTGGCTATAACTTTGCCATTTCTCAATATTTCTTCATGAAACTTTCAAATTATATTGCTCAAGACAACACACTCGTGATGATGAGATGTTGTTTCGGTCAAGATGGAGTTATGCCCCTTTTTGAACTTGCATTTTTTTCCGACATTGTACCAGAAGGATGACACAAGTGTTCAACTGAACATCCCATCTAGATTTTATGTCCCTATGTTTTGGGACAATTTCAGAAACAGCATTTTTTTCATCCCTCATTTGGATTATTTTGTAATGAGGACCACCAATATAATATGTTACAGAGGAAGCTGAGAAGCAATATGGATCAGATAAGATCAAGATTTACACCTCGACGTTTGTACCCATGTACTACGCAATGACGGAAACTAAAGTGAAATGCAGCATGAAGCTTGTATGTCTTCTACCACAGGAGAAGGTACCCTAAACATTTATCACTTTTTATGCCCCAGCTAAGTGGGAGGCATATAGAGTTGCACTTGTCTGTTCATCCGTCCATCCATCTGTCTATCTGTACATACGTCCCCAAAATCTTGTGGCATCAACTCCTCATTAACTATTGGGCAGATTTCTTTCAAACTTGCACAGATGTTCAAGCAGGATGTGTAGATGTTGTAGATTAAGAAAAGACTATTTTTCTGCAACCATTTTTACCAGAGTTATGGCCCTTTGTTACAAATGTTGTTGTAGCAGTGGGGGCATCAGTGTCCCCTGACACATTTTAGTTTTATTTTTTATATTTTTTTTGCAAGGGTGGGAGGGGGGGTTGTTAGAAATGGACAGGTGTTCATTATTCTGTTAATCTATAATAAAATTTGCTTTTTATTGATATCTAAAGCTTGGAATCTACTGGCATTTTTTTATTTTCATGAACTTACAAAAAAGAGTCAGTCATAATGTTTAGATGAAAAAAAAAAGCAACCTAGTTGTACCATCTTTAGAGTAAAAAACATTTTCTTACAACCCTGTGTAACCAATTAAATTTTGCCATTCTAGTTTACATTACTGAATGTCAGGATTTCATCAGTCTCTAATGTGCTTAACTGTGTCCATTATATTTGCAGGACTAAAATAAATTTCTATTTTAAGTCAGAAGTTTGAGATTTGAGGTGTTTTAAATACACACAATTTGGAAAATGCAGACTTTACCCAAACACAGTTTTGCAAATCCTTGTAAAAAATTGTGTCTTGAATTCAAGGTTGTATAAAAATAATGAACATATTAAATATCAAACACCATTGTACAGTCTTGTAGGTTAACGATAGACAACTGGTCATTACTATTATCAGTGCCATCTGATCATGATCTACACTGTTCGCTCTTTTAATTATTAGGTTATTTCCGACCAAAGAATGAACAGTGAAGATACTATTCAGATGGATCTACACAGCTGGCTCATGCGATTAAATTCATATATACGGAGTAAAGTACCATGCAAATATTCATAATTCAAAATATTTTCCTGTTTTTAATTACAGGTGATTGGCTTACACATGTTGGGACAGGGGTGTGACGAGATGTTGCAGGGTTTCTCGGTAGCCATCAAGATGGGAGCCACGAAGGCACAGTTCGATGATACCGTCGCCATCCATCCGACATCAAGTGAAGAACTTGTAACGATGCGATAGTTGCCTTGTCATGATTTCATAGTTCATGTTAACACTTGACTCCATTTATACACCTTTTTATTCACTTGTGACCAGTGTAAATCCAGATCAGCTGGCACATCCGTGCCCTCTGATCAGGATCTGGACTGTTCGCTTTTTGGTCAGAAATAACTTATACATCTAAAAGCAAACAGTGGTGATTCTGATCAGACAGCATGAATGTGCTGGCTGACCTGGATCTACACTGTTCGCCAATTCCATAAAGGGTTAGCGGTATATATGAGGAAAGGATTAATTTGCACATAATGCAAGTTTATTTACATTCTTTGTAATGAAATTTGTGCTTTTTGATATACCCTTTACTCCAGACGTTACCATGTTTGTTTCTTTGTAAAAATAACCTAATGAATCTTAAAAGGAACAATATAAATCCTGATCAGAGGGTTTGTTTCTATGTAATAATAACCTAATGAATCTTTAAAGGAACAGTGTAAATCCTGATCAGAGGGTAATGATGTATTTGCTGATCAGGATCTGCACTGTTTGTTTGATGGGATAAAAGTCATATCTATCAAAAATGGTTAAACATCATTTTAGAGAGTACTTTAATTTGTGGTTGCTTAAGTCAGAATCATGTTTAACTCTTTATATAGTGAGGGTAGGATGTTATTATTGATCCACTAAATTCCCAGTGAATAAAAATTTATTTACCTTAGATACAGTGAAATCACACTTAATTTAGTCCACCATTGGGTCTGCAATATAATCCATAGATCCAAGTTTTATCACATGGGCAAACAGTGTAGATTAGGATTGGCTGGCACATCTGTGCCATCCACTGTTTACTTTTAGATTCATTAGGTTATTTCTGAGCAAGAAGCAAATGGTGTAGATTCAGATCAAATGGCGTGGATATGCTAGCTGATCTGGATCTACACTGTTTGCATGTGATATAATGCATATCTATGGAGTAAAGGATTAAAGTGGCTTTGTCTTTATTCTGGGATAGACAATAATGCATATATATTGTTTTATGTTATGTTATGTTACATGATGTTATGTTACCTTTTGATACGTTATGTTACCTTTTGTTAGGTTACGTTTTGTTTACAGACAATTACTGAAAGATTGTCAGTCATAATTGAGCATAACAACAAAACCTATTCACATATGAATGTGGTCAAGTTCTTGATGCAGTAAAGTAATATAGAAATACTTGTGATTAGATAATAAACAGTGCTTTATTGTGTTCCATTGGAATTGAATGTATCACTCCAATTTTAAGCATAGGAGACAACTGACAAATCCATGAAGTACGCTAGCATTTCTGTAAAAAAATTCCTAATTAGCTACTTTTTGTTTATTAATCATAATAACCACTTCCCCATTTTTATGCTCCTCGGAAGAAATGCTTTTCTTATTAAAAAAAATATAACATACTTTTAAAAAATCCTACCTCATTTGCTTTCATTAAAAAAATAGGAAAGAGATATTCTGACTCCCCCTCATACCCCCATACCTTTAAAAAGGTTTTTTTTTATTAAATTTTCTTCTTTTTTTAATTTGAAAATGCAATACAGTGTAAGAGGGCAGTATATTGTAGTTTTCTGCACTTTTTGAAATTGTAAACAGAACGTGTTAGAATGTTTTAGCAGTGTGCCATTTTATACTTTCTTTATTTTCTGCATTCTTATATTAGTCAGTGTTTCGTTTATTTACAATACAGTTCTTGTTAAGATCTATAATGCTTTCTTACTGCTTATTTACACTATTTATATATTGTATATTTTAGTTAATAAAACATATTACATATTAATTTCGTCCTTGTGTTTTACTTAATTTTGATGGACCTTATAATTCATAAAATGAATATTAAAAAAAACAAATACTTCAAACACTTTGGTATCAGGCAGGTTTTGAATTTATGTGAACTTCACACCAGCAAAAGTGCACAAAATGAAAATCCTTGAAAATTAAACCATGTAATAGGTTCTCTTGTTAGAATAATATGTCTGCACAAATGAGCCAATACAAAGCTATTTGCGACTTCTGTGCAAAGTTTTTTTCCCTCGAAATAAATGCCATTTCAGATTGAATAATTCTTATGAATATATCCAAAATTTCTATAACAGTTCTTATTGTGATGCGGCTACTGCTGCCCATTCGAAGATACGTTGGCTATAACTTCACCATTTCTTATGACAACGGGGTCGTGATGGAAACCAACATTTTAGGTCAAGTAAACAATTGAGGCAATAATGCTCCTTCCGTACATGAATTTTGAAAACGTCAATACGTGGATTTTGAAAACTTGAGGATGGCTATAAATTTACAGTTTCTTAATATTCATCATCAAAAATCAAATTATATTACTTATGACAAAAATAAGTCAATGCCACATTTGACGGAGTTTTTCAACTTTGTCTAGATTCCACTGATTTAAACAAAAATCCAACAAGCTATAAGGATTGTAGTCGGAATCCACATTTAAGATCGTGGTTAGCATCTACAAGGTTTGAACTTGAAAGCTTTTAGTTCATGTATATCAAAACTTAATAGGTATCTTAACAAAAGCTCTTTATTTTTACAAAAATAAAGTACAATTGTAATGTATTTTCAATAGACAACAAAGTGTAAATATAATCTTACAACAAGTTTCACGCTATATATTTACAAACACTTAAAAAAAACAACAGCATCATCCCTGACACAAATTCCGTAGACTAGTAGTTTAATATTCAATTAATATAAAATTTAAATATCGATTTAGAATCTGTATTTTACCTTTGCTCATTTCCACATTTCCACACATCAATTTTCTACATCAATCATATTATTTTAATTTCTCAGCATGGAATAGGAGTGTTCTATTTTTATGTTAAACATTTAAATTTAATTGTACTCCAGTTTTCTGCGAAGAAACTAAAATTTTAATGTCGAGTAAGTTAATATTAAATTAGGTAAGTGTGTTGTATCACTGCTACTAGTTTTTTCTTACTTGTCATGTTTCGTTTCAACCATAGCTAGTACGTCTTAGTATGAAGTTGCTACTTTTCTTCTTTACGTTTTATTTTCCATTTCTTTGCTTTTCTATAATTGTCCACCTTCATTTTTCACCAAGTTCAGTTTCCATTTTTTATTTTGACAGAAGTTTTCCTGTTTTCTATTTTGACAAGTTTCTGCTGTTACGTTTTGTTCATATTCAATATTCCCTTAGCCCCTACACGCATGTCTGCTTCCAGCACTTTAAAATTTTACCAAGCCAAACTTCTTAGAATGTTTTCGTCATTCATTCATCCGAGTCTCTCTTCATTGCAGCAATAGAGCATTCAACTAACATTCATTTCCAATGCTTCGATTGAAAACTATCATTAATAATTTGGACCAGGACTTTTAACATATTTGAAGAGCAGTAGACATATCCAATTGTTTTAGTTTTAATGAAAATTGTAATTTTAATTGATTTTCATGCATATTTTATCTATTGACAAAATTACAATATCCATGTCGTGAGCGCATTGACAAGTTTCAAATATATATATTGTATACTTTCAAAATCCAAATAATTCTTAAAGATTAGCAATGGCCACCTTCAGGATCGTTTGTACGTGGGATTGGCCATAAAAATCACAGATAAACTGTCCTAGGCTGAACATTATACAACCGAGAATGGAAACCAGACTCAAATCTCGAGCATCTGATTGAATAAAATGG
>JAZAYU010000417.1:332075-377568 GCA_038501625.1 Corbicula japonica | reverse complement strand
TAGATTTTTTTTTAATTTCAGCTTCATGATGGTTGGTTTGCATCACTGATGTTGAAAGGGAAAGAACTTGGATATAGGTCTGAACTGATCGGGTAGCCAACTTAACAAGCTTTTCCGCCATTTTCAGATAATGACAGCAGAAATATGAAGTGTGCGTACATTGCACAATGGACTGATTTTAACTGGAATGATGTACCTTGCAGCATGAAATATAGCTAATTAATTCTGTAAAAAAGGAAGAGTTTTGGTCCGTTTGTTTTAAACATTGAGAAAAAAAGTCTTAGAACCGACCACAGAAATTCATTTGTTTTTAAACAAAATTAAAGAAATTTAATATTTGAGTTGATAAAATGACAATCCTATTGATAATTTTAATATTTATATATGAGATTATGCAATTGTCTGTCACAAGTAACACTCATTTGTTCATATGCACAGTATCGTCTGGGTTGGAATGAAATTGGTACTGCTTTTTGCATGTTTTGTGAAAGTATTGAGTTGCGCTCAACCCGACGCTAGACGGCTTGTTTTCTTAACGGCTTACAAACAGGCTCAACCAAACCGAGCCATCAGCTTGACTTTTTAAAGAACATTTTGAGCTATTCTACTTATTTTTGTCGGCATCGCTGGTATTGTACCACCTTGTCATATCTTCCGCTGTACTATAGCTTCAGCTTCGAGACTAATTATCTTTGTTTACCATCATATCCCGACAAGTATAACTCTTTTTTTAAATTATAGCCTTTTTTCAGGAATTTGTGATTAATTGCAAACTTGTAATACGGGACTTAGAAAACAAGGTGGTCTTAATTCAACAGTGGTCTTAAAGAGCGGTTTAACTGTATTTCTTATTTTCATTTTGATTGATTTCCTCAAACAAACTTTGATCAGTAGTGTTGATTAGTGATTGTGGTCAGGTGTGTCAGTAGGTGAACAATATCCCCCAGAATACGTGTTATTTAATTATTTATATTATTCTTGCTTGTATTACGTCAGATTTTCTTAAATTCTATTAACACCATCGCATTTATCATCGCATCCTCTATTACGGCGGTTGTTGAGCTAACAACGTCGGAATCTGAAATGTGAGCAAAATATGTGCTACATGTAGCATTACTTAAAATTTATTGAAATTCAAAATCCGTGGTATTCATCAAATAAATGGTATATATTGCAAAAAGCCACATTCAGAAAATACAACCTCCAAGGACAGTCTAAACGTGGAGATGATATATAGTTATTTGGTTTCTTGACAGGGAATGTGAGGATATATTGCCGGTCTGGGTGTCATATTACCCGAGCCGCAGGCGAGGGATAATATGACACCCAGACCGGCAATATATCCTCACATACCCTTTCAAGGAACCAAATAATTGTTTTATTATACTGCAAAGACTTTTTCAGACAAAATAATTAGAAAACATCGATTTTTCATTTTTTTCGCTTATTTAATACCGAACGACTTAATTCCCCTCTGAGAACCTCAATAATTACATGTCTGACGTCATTAATTTACCTGCATGACGTCACTTCTATAGAAATTGAATGGACTATCGGTTTGACATTTATTTACAAAATTTGAGAATAATCTGATCGTTTTCAACGTTAAAAACATAAAACAAATATTTTCTGTAACAATTTTAATAATCCCTAAGCATACCGCTTTATAACTTACAAGATCGGCTTCAAATTAAGCATTTTTACGGGAATTCAAAACAAAATGGCGGACGACAACAAAAGGTGGGAGGCCAGAGAGGGAAATTAAGGCACGTGCGTTCATATCTACGGCCGATCCGTAAATACGGATATACATCAACGGCAAATTATCCAATCAAATTCAAGGAAATTTCTTTGCAGTATAATAATGGTTCATATTACACCATAAACTATTAAAAAAGAACCTGAGGGGTTATTGCCGTTGAGTGGTTTGTTGTAAAACAATTTACAAATAATCAGGTTCTAGGTAATAAATATTTGACAGGTTAAAAGTCTTGAACAATTTATTGTCATGGTATTAACGCTTGAAGACTGGTAACATAAAACAATACGGATTATAACACAGAAATGTTGTAATATTACCGACCAAATGGCCAGACTTAACATATTCTTTGTTTCCCCATCCCGACCTTAGCAGATTTAGCATGGGTAGGAAGTTCAAAATACTTTTTATTTGAACATTTTCAGAATAATGATCCACATTTGGATATTACATGATTAACTCCTAGAAGAATACCAACACTCTAAAATTTAAACACATAGGTATCAATGTTACATGTACTATAGATGAATGCATTTCTGCAAAATGACCAAGTCGTCCTTGTGATAAGCCTGCCCAGGAATAGTGCTATACAAAAAATGAAATATACTCCCTTATTACTTAAAACTGAAATACAATTTAACAAATTTCACATTTTGACAATGAAAACTTTAAATACTTTAATTATTATTTATTAATTATTAATTAGAGATAAATTTCGGTACTGATAATCTCAGCAATATTTTTAACATGATACAGAACACTGACTCCTTTGCAAATCAAATGCTGCAAACTGGTCAACCGGTAAAATTCCTTTGCTTTTGATTTCCCTATCACCAACAGGCTAAACAACTTCGTCATCAATGTCACACATTTTCAACTTTGTTGACAATCTACAATTGTTTTTAAGTTTGATACCAAAGAACGACTGGTGTCTCCATTTTTAAAAGAGACACAAACAGAATGTTCCCTGAGTTACGAAAGGCCAAAAAATTACCGGTCCGATGAGCAATGAAATTCTGCCAAACGGTAAAAAAACCTGCCGGACTGAGAAAAAGGGAGATGATTTTGCAAAATATTTAGATTTTGTCTTTTTAAGTACGAAAAAACAAAACAAATGCGAAACTTGTATTAATTTTTTTTTCAGTTTCAACAAACTTTTATCAATAAAACTTAAAATACCTGTAACGAATTCGCACTTTTTTCCCATAAAATGGTTAGACTTATACATTGTATTTTATTATTTCCGTGAGATGAAAATCAAAACAGGCAACAAAGCCATTTTAAATTTCGATAAAATCAAAACTGAATGGCCTAGACGCAGGCATTTGCTGTGCGATTCGTGAAATGTCACCAGTTTGAGCACAGACTATCCTCTGCCAACGCTAGAAAGATCAAACACCATTTTCATTACATGCGTCCATTTCTGTAAAATAAATATCACTTATACAAAAAGCATATTAATTGTTGTGTTTATATTTGGCAATTAGCAGGTGGTCATTATGGTTAAGCTAAGTTTTGCGGTTAGTATTTGTATTCAAATGAGCTTCAATTTAAAACAAAATATTCAATTTCAATAGATGCACCTGTCAACATGATTGTTTTTAATCTTTGAGCATGCCAAATATGCGTAGTCTTTATCACTATTTAAATGATCGCGTTATTGCACATATTAACGAAAGCATGGGAATAAAATATTCTGCTTAAACTCGAGTTGTCGATAGTACAATTCGTATATAGACAAGTTGCCTTCAGAAGTCACAGTTCAAAAGTCAAGTGGGGAACAAAACAGCAATGAACTAACTGCATCCGGATTACAACAAACAACCAAGCCAAGTTGCGGGCTGAAGCAGCGATTACTTTGTACGGACGGATTCCCCAAGTTCACAATTACAAAGCCAATTAACAAGTTATGGTTTCTATTCTATCGGTCAAACCGCAGGTTTGCGCAACTTAATATTTACTTAACTAGACAGTACAGTTTTGATCCACCCAAACGATGTCGTGCATATGGCGGTTAACATGAAACATTCAATGCGGATTAAAATATTTTTTTAGATTATAACCATTCCATATTTAGCTGCGAATGGTCCACAGATGGTCCAAATATAAAAGTACGGATTTGCTCAACAAGAGAGCAATGGGCAAAAGAAAACAAAATAAAAATCGGACTGAGGATCTGAGAATATAATACATTCTGCATATCACAGAGAACGCCAAATTAATGCAAACAATATATAATCCTGAAGTTTATTCTCGGTGATTGAAAATTACCCGAAAATTATCTAAAGCTATATTTGCAGGAATAATGAAACAATCCATCTTAAAATTGACTTGCGCTCAACCCGGAGCTTGATTCGAAACTGAAATGAGCAAGAAATAATTTAAACTTGCTTTTATGAAATTAAAAAAAAACAACATGTTTACAATGGTTTAAGATAGAAGTGGCTAATTGTTGTTTGTAACATAACAGGAGATCAAACGTGAAAAACCTCGACAAATAAGAGAAAGTTGTAAAGTCGTCTGCCCATCAAAACCACGCTGTGCCATATCTACATGTGTAGCAAGGCCGCAGTGGTGTGACTTGAAATTCTTTATCGGTCAAATGTTCAAACAGATACCGGGCATTCGGTTAGTAGTTTACTTTCTACCTTTAAAACTAGCTGAAATTGTTGAGTCAAATTATTTGCAAACTAACTGTGTACTGGTATCACAGAAAATTAAACTGAAAAAAGTTAAGTAACGTAAATATATTTGGCGAATGAAGTTCGACTTGTTGCTGGAAAATCATTTCTTGTATATTTTGATATTTGTTGTGTTCGGTGGCTTTTAAAGTTCCTTTCCATCTTAAATAATTACCAGTTGCGTTGTTTGTATGTCGGCTGTAAAAGTCTCCCCGTACATTCAATCGGTACTAATATCATTCATGAAACTAGTGTAACAACCTTCGACAGATATTTCTGTATTTCTCATTTATTGATTAAGTAGATTATGTTCTCTGCAATTATGCTTAGTTATATCGCTATCTAAATACAGAGTTACCTCACTGAGAAATAAATGTCAGTCGCATGACCCTAATACGCAAAAAATATCATATTTTTAAAGTTACAAATGTTGTAATTATAAAGAACTGAAATTCAATTTTCAAACAAATGTATAATCTTTGGTATGGAGGTAATTAACACTGTATTTTAAATAGTCAGATTCATTGAAAATTCGAGCATAATTATAAGTTTTTTGTATGATGTTAGTGAGCATTGTGATAAGTAATAGAGGGTTGTTACCGTTACGGCAATATTTCTTTTCTTTGAGAAACTTCAAACATGTGTTTTACAACAGCATTTAATTTTCGAGTGAAAATCTGTGGTTATAATTTTGTTAATAATGTAAATATGTTCATGTTTCTCAGTCCACAGGAACCTGAATGTCTTTCAATAATCATCCCGATCCCACATATATGACGTTGGACCCTATATACATATAATATAATAAACACAAGGAATGCAATGGATTCGCATCCCACCAACTAACCCGTTATAAGAATTTTCGAGCTGCAGCATTGACACGGAGTTTTTGCTGGTCAAACATTTGAACAAAATGAAAACCCATTTTTAGCAATCATAGCGCTTCAATAAAAGTCATTCTTGAATCGGCTGTCAAACGTTTGTTTCATTCTTTATTTTGTCGTCCACTCCGTTGCGTGACGTCACTCAGTTCTACACCGGGGCAAATAATTTTTTTTTTCGAAATATGAACATAACATGATACTGCTGTATTGATTGTAAAAATATATAATATGAACTAAGGCACTGCCTCTTATCGAGCTCTAGCTTTAATAATCTCAGATAATGATTTATATTTAAAAAAATAATTTGTTTCTAACATTTGTTAGCCTACTCATGCACGATAAAATTATGTGGTTTTTTGGAAAGAATTTAAGTCCACATCAACTAAATTCAGCTGGACAACTGGCAATCTGACTATTACTAAACATTTGTGTTTTTAATATGCAGTGTAGACCCAGTGTAGACCCTCATTTATTTAGGGGGAGGGGCGGCGGCCAGTCTATTTTTTTTAGAAAACAGGGTCAGTCTTCAAAGCCCCTGTGGTGTAGATTTGCTCTTGTGCCATGTGTTTTATAAGAATAAATAAAAGAAATCTCATAGTATACCTCGTGTTCAGGACTCTCACAAACAATATCTTCGACTGCCATGAGCTCACATGTCTGAATGACGAACATGACCAGTGACAAAAAACTCTTATACAAAACTGAATTGTGGCGCTGGTCTACGCTAAGCTCAATGTTTCTCACAATGTGACTGTGAGTGACTGAACATTGCGAGGTCCATTTCACAATGCAACTTCACATAAAAGTTGGTTCTCACCAGCCTTACATCTTGTTTCCAAGAAAAACTCCTTGCATCTGATTGTTCCGTCGCTGGGCTTTATGCTCCTTTGAATTTAAAGGCCTAATAATCCACTGACAAGCTACCATTCAGTAGTTTTCAACTTGATTTCTTCAGTCTAATTTCTAAAAATGGCCGATTGCTAGTATTGCTATAGGCCTTTCCCAAAACTAGGTTGTTTCCCTTGAAAATTACTTGCCCTTTGACGAAGTGCGCATGCCCGAAAATTCTTTTTCCACTTCCAGGGACGTCCGATAAAACGATATTTACAAGAAGGCGAGCAATAAAAATATAATTATAATGTTGTCACAAAGCAAAAAGAAGAGAAACTCATTGAAGTATTGTTGTGTGTGTAGCGGAGTTTATCGTGGCCAAGTGTTGAATGGCAGGACTATCTCACTGCACAGGTTTCCTCAAAATAAACGTTTGAAACGAGTGTGGATTCAGAGATGCAAAACTGTGATGAAAACATTTAAATGGAACGAGCACAAACTTCTCTGCAGCGAACACTTTGTCGATAACAAGGGCCCATCGGCTGTGCATACTATCCCATCAATTTTCCCATCTCAGAATGGCTCCAAGAAAGTGTTTTCAACTTCGGTATGTAGCTATATGATGTTACCCCACCCACGCCTTATAATAAAGTTATGTGAATTGAAATAGAGAACTGATCATGATGTGTGCTTTTTAAATATATGTAGGCCTATCAAATTATTCTGTTTACTGTTTGTAAAGATAAATCTTTTTTTTTTTTTTAAAATACCCAATATTCTAAGAAAAACTCCCTAAAAGTGTGTGCATTAACCATCCAGCGTGATCGTTTGTTTCCCCTAAAGTTGTTCGTATTTTCATCGAAGGTTTATAAACTCTTTTCAGAGGCTTGATGAGAATGAGCTAGTACCTGAATCAG
Organism: Corbicula japonica; assembly: GCA_038501625.1. Taxonomy (NCBI): domain Eukaryota; kingdom Metazoa; phylum Mollusca; class Bivalvia; order Venerida; family Cyrenidae; genus Corbicula; species Corbicula japonica. Next base: position 370,496 of record JAZAYU010000417.1, on the reverse strand, counting down.
ACGAAGAGAATGAAATCTACACGGCAATCTCACTCATGTTGGAGCAGGAAAGCAACGTGGACATGGGGCCATCCATGGCGACAGATAATGAAGTTGACGGGCCAACATTTGTTCAGAATGACTGCTCCATGCTTTATGTTTCTCTGTTGTTGCATGATTACTGTGAAGAGCCGGTTCCAACAGCTCTCAGTGAAAGGTAAATGAACAAATTCAACAAGCTTAGACGTTTTTTAAGAAAACTATCGGCGGTATGCTTTATTTGTGAAATCTATGAAGTACTTAGGTTGTTAAATATTTATGTGCCATCACCAACTGTGATGACCTCATCAGATAACATAGATTTTAAAGTAGCATAACTACCCTTGAATCAGAATTCTTTTCAGGACTTAGTTGTTGGGACTTAAAATTTACACTAGCATGAATTATATATTATTGCATTTTTCAGGTTATATCTTTTTTGTCAGGATTTACATTTATGTATTTTCTATATAAAGTTTCATTATCGGATATAAAATATTAATGTTGTTTTTTTAAATCATATTCACCAAGTGAATCAAAAACGAAATAAGTAAATCAAACAAGAACACATAAGAAAACTTATGTGTTGTTGATATAATTAAATTGTAAATCTTGATCTAGTATAAGAGTAAAAGAATGCAGTAAGATGAAGTAATATTAATATCAATGTGTACTGATAGCTTCAAAATGTCTAATATTACTTTTTATTTTAAATTAAATGTGACTTCACATAATTTTTTTTCACTTCAGGAATATGTCAACCCAGACCTACCCAGAGACAGTTGACCAGATGACGCAGACGGACAACTTGAACATCAAGCAGTATGTTGATACTGGCACTCAGGACTCCATCGTCACGTGTGAAGTAGGGGAGCAGACAAACTTACCACTACTGGTATATGAAGATGTAATGAACTCTGATTCAGATCTTATGTTTTATACAGGAATACCAAATCGTGTTGCATTTGAAGCCCTTTTTGATGAAATGACCGATGCAGAGGAAATGACTTCAATACAGTCTGGAAAGGACAAATGTAATAAACAGAAATCAAGACATCAGTCTGGCGGACGCCCAAGAACATTGAGGCTAATTGATGAGTTTTTTATGGTTCTCATGCGCCTACGACTAGGGCTTCTAGTGGAAGACTTGGGCTTTCGCTTTGATATTTCATCAACTGCATGTGGAAGAATTGTGAATAAATGGATTGATTATTTAGATGCTAAGTTTTTTGGTGATGTGGCCATCAATGGCAACAGTCAGACATAATATGCCAAAAGTGTTCAAAGACAAATTTCCAGACACACGGGTAATTATTGACTGTACAGAAATAAGAACCGAGTCACCGAGTTCACTTCAATTAAAATCGTTGATGTACAGTGACTATAAATCTCACAACACATGGAAAGCGCTAGTTGGCATCAGTCCATCTGGACATGTAACTTTTGTTTCTGATCTTTGGGTTGGGTCAGTGAGTGACAAACAGTTAACAAAGGAAAGTGGTTTATTAGAGTTATGTGAGAAAGGTGATGCTATTATGGCTGATAAGGGATTCCTCATATCGGATTTGACAACACCTAAAGGCATAAAGCTAATTATTCCGCCTTTTAAAAAGGCTAACACAAAATTTACAAGAAGTGAAGTGCAGAGTACACGTGAAATAGCTAATGTAAGAATTCATGTAGAGCGACAGATGGAAAGAATTAAGAACTTTAGAATATTACAGGGTGTTATGCCCATTAGAATGTCTAGACAGGCTTCAAAAGTTTGGAAACTTTGCACAAAATTAACTAATCTGCAGCCGCCTTTAGTTCCTCATTAAAACGTTCAGGGTTTTCATTTGAACTGTGGTATGAGCTGAAGAGTCATTTTTCCTTTAATTAGGCGTATTTTGGACATAAAATGACTGAATGATACTAAAAATTTACAAAGTGACCCTTGGGATTTAGCAAATAGTGGAACCCCTGAGTCTTTGCATGTTTAGAAAGTAACTGCAGTTTATGTTGTTTAATATTATATTTACACACACTTGTTACATGTGCATTCAGTTGTCACTTATTTAAATAAAGGTAGAATGTTAAAATGTCTTATATTTAATTACTTATTTAATGGCAGGCGTCATAGACATATATTCCCACACGAAAGAAAATGTGCAAAGATATTTTAAAAATAGTTTATTTTGCATATATATTAAATTGCAACTGATTATATTGTCAAACATTTTAAATGCAACCCTTGTCTAAAAGTATGCCTAAAAATACCATTCATTTTGTGCTTCTCACAATGCTTGATAAGAAAATTATATTGTAAGATTTGCACATTTTCTTATGATGGGGTTTCTTGAAAACCTCCTGTTTCGCCCTTTGAAAGAAAATATGATACATAGGGATCTACACTGGTCACAAATGGAGTATCACTGAAGCATCTTGGGATGTTCACTTGGCATTCAAATTTGTCATCCATCAGAACTTTCAAAGTAATAACAATGTAGGTGGTTAAAAACTTGCCTTTGTTACATTGAAATGGGCCATGCTATTTTCATATTAGTGTTGGTTTTTCGGTAAACTCACTTGGGGATATATCATGATGACAAAAATCTATAGTTTGAATCTATATAACACTATATAGTATCTGAACAAACTTATGTTGTTGGGAAACCTGCTACTTTGACAGTTTAGATCCTGATTAAACTGCATATATGTGAAGATTGATCTTGATCTACACTTCACTCATGGAATATAGTCATTTCCTGTAAAGTAAAGGGTCCAAGCAGTTTGATCAGTGATTGTCAATCTCAGATTGGTTATTTTAACCAAGAATCAATCACTGTGCATTCAGATCAAACTGCAAAAGTGCATGTTCAATGATGTTGATCTGGATCAACACTGGCTTCAAATGGATATTAACCATATCACATGGAGTACATGTTAACTCTTTACTTCATATATTATACGGTTTTAATGCATATGCAATTAGTGTAGATCCAGCTAGCTGGCACATCTGTGCCATCTAATCTGGATCTACGCTGGTCACATCTTAGTTAAAATTAACCGAATGAAATTCAAGGTAGACTTAGCAGACTCGGATTGTTAAGATGTGCAATTTGATCTGGATCTACACTATTTACTGAAGTAACTATGTATCTATGGAGCAAAGGGTTAAAAGTCCCTGCCAATAACCTCTATCAGGCTATGGTTCTTTTAACTTTAATTATGATCAACATTTGTCTTTTCACAAAGAAGAAATAAGAAATATCTTAATTTCAATTTATATACATGTATTCAAGTTCTCAACATAACATTTGTAACAGAACACATCTACAGTGTAGCATATAAATTCTATACATATACAATTTTAAACATGTGAAAGTCAGAAGCAAAATAGGAATATACCATACATCTGCAAAGAACACTCTGTACTGAATTTGCAAAGGAAAAGTATTTACATCAAGCCAACATTCAATTTCTTTACGTATAATGTGTTTCCAGTTCTTAATATATGCGTTAACACATTCTTACTGTAAGAAGGTTTTTAGGGAGTAATTTAAGGAAAAGTTTATAAGGATGATGCCAAAAAACTTGCCTAAATTACGCAATGGTAAAAAATGGCTGATCATGTATTACTTGCCTAAATTAAGCAGTCACTAATATTATTATCAGACATTTAGTTAATTTTACTTTCCAATCGTTGAGCGTTTAATGCGTGCTGTGAACAGTTCTGGGATAAAACAGTCAACATAGAATTTTCTTAATTTTTCCATCATCTTCCCAATAAAATCAGTATCAGCAAATATTCTTTCGACAGATATGCCCTTACAAGTCCAAAAAACAAAATCGCACCATCCACGCCCCGTCAGTGCCAGCTGACCTTGCACTTGATAGTAATATCTGTGAGTTCTTTTCAGTTTTACTTGATTATTTTCATCAATGAAGCAGAAGAATTTCCTGTCCTCTGCTACTTCTATAGGAGTTTCATTCTCCATAACATTTTGGATGGACACTTTATTTCAAGTACCCCATTTGATTCCTGACAGTGTGTACAATTGACCAGACCATCTGGGCTGGCACCAAGGTATGGCAGATCTGGGGAAGTTATCAATCCACACTTTCTGACTACCAAACCCGGGTGTGAATCACGCATGTACCGCTGGTATGATCTCCTGGCTGCAGCTTCATGTGACTTTCCATATTTAGTGTGGATATTTTCAAATGTTCTATATCCTAAAATGTCTTTAAGTAAGGAGTCTTGCTTTGTGTCTTTCTGCAATTTGCAAATTTGACCAAAAAAAGAAGAAGTCAATCTGGCTTGTCTAGCCTCCATCCATAAATGGGAGTCTGCCTGATTTCGTGTGAGGCTTTCAATTCTCACACAATCTTCCTGTGTAGCTGTCAAAGAAGACATGTACTCCTCAAACTTAATTCTGCACTCCTGTGATTTGATGTCAATGTTGTCCTTATAATTAAACTGTATATTATGGAGTTGTGGCAAAGTTACGCGATCCACTTCTTGCTGAAAATTTTTCAGCCATCCAGCATTAGAATTACCAGCTAACAGTTTTTCCTTAAAACGTTCAATATTCAAGGTTGTGTTAACACTTAACACTGGCAAAACGTTAGAAATTGTAGTTTTCTGTCCATGAACATATTTCTGGAATGTTATATCTTGGGACCTTTGAGGTTCTAGTTTTCTCTTTCTTGGGTTATTCCACTTATACTTCTTGGAGGTAGCAGCAATTGTTCCATTTTTCTTTTTTACTGTAATGTCCGCAATGGCATAAAGTAGTGCGCTTATGTGATTGCAGCCTTCTCCGGCACTGGAAAAAATAAAATACAGGATACAAATTAAGTATGACCAGTATATTTGATATTTTGTCTTAAGTGCTTGAACAGTGGTAATTTTAATTTGCTGAGGTCTAAATTTGTCTGTGCTTCATGTTAGGTAAAAAGCGCAAAATAAACCAAAATCCAAATTTATTCCAGCCCAACTTCAAATGAAATTTTTTATTGTCATAACTTTGCACTCCAAACATATATGAAATATAAAATGTTCAACAATAAATTAACATAATGACTTATAACATTTTTAAAGTAATATTTATAATTAAAGCATAGTTACCCTGCTGTGCAATCACATTCAGCAGAATTAACATGGCCGGTCGCTTTAGAGAGCATCACCCAAACATTGTAATCGGGACATTGCTTCTGGTTTGTTGATGGCATCGATGGAATTACTTTTGACCTCACGAAACAGTGGCTTTGATTTTCTTCAGTTTCACTGACCTGAAATATAAGCATTCAGGTTAAAAGCAAGGCTACATGTAACAAAAACATGAATTTTTAAACATTTTTTATCTGAAAAAAAAAAACAACCACAAAGACTGCAAGTCTGATCTTGGAAACACAGCAGTTTAAATGTATTTTTTGTAACCCTTCACTCCATTGATACATCTTTACAGCATGGGCACACAGTGTAGTCTACAGTAGATCCAGCTCTACGGGAACAACAGAGAAATGATTAAATATTACAAGTCATTTGTGATCAATTTGGATTTCAGAAATTTTTGATTGATCCCTAGATATTAATCTGATCAATCCCAAAATAATGTTGTACCCATAAGAAAGAAGATAGCACATTTCCCTCAAAATTAGTTGGTAGCCCTTTTACACTACCAGTAAAACTGATTTCATACATGTACACAGATCTTCAGTTTGTGAAATTAACAGGAAATTAAGTAGCTGTGCTTTATACTTCTTTTTTTTTCATGCAAATGTACATTCCTGCATTTTTTTAATGAACATACCTGAATTTTATGTACATGTCGGTCCTCGTACATCACTTTAGCTTTCAGTTGTCGTTTCGTTTGGATCTTGAACACGAAGTAATTATAAATGTCTTTCTCTGTCAATTCGGGGATTAAATGAACATCGTCTGTCCAACATTCTATCTTAGATAGGTGATGATACTGTTCGCCTAGCGGGGTTTTGAGTTTGTCATTTTCTTGCCGTATCCTTTCCTTATCCCCTTCCTCCCTAACGATATTAATGTCCTTCAAACCAAGCCCATGTGCCCCTTTCACTCTCTCGATCAGTTCAAATTTTTTGTCCGATACATACTGTCCTCGGCTACGAAGATAGAATTTCAGCTGAGGTATTGTAAATTTATTTAAATTGCCTTTATTACACGCTTCGTCGATCTCTTTGTTAACGTCCATGTTTAGAACGTCACCGGAAGTGAGTCACCGGAAATTCAAGGGACGTAATCAATGATTTACCACGAACGACAACCTAGTTATGGGAAAGGGCTATTGGTTACAACGAACGACAACTTACTCTCTAAACTGACGATTTAGTTTTTTAGCTTTCCAAAATGCTAGTCCGATAACAATGCTACCGAATAATAAGTTTTATTTTTTTAAGATATTTTGCAATTAGCAATTTATAAAAATAAAGCCAATAACAAAATTTGTCAAAACAATACTTTGCCGTAAGTTTTTACCGGTCAGTTTTTTTCCCGTGTTTACATTGCCTTATGCTGTGCACAACCGGTAACCAGCGCAAAACGGAAGGAAAGCTTTTTTATTTCGTTAGTGAATGGGCATTCCTGCGACCTTAAGACGAGCTTAACGCTCGGGTCGCTTCGCGACCCGAGCTAGAGCTCGATATTAATGTTTTGTAATAAAGACTAATGTGTTCAAGTTGTTGTTCATTTGTTTCAATTAAATGAAATGTAAAAATAGCATGCAGGAAAACCAGGGTGAAAACAAGAGAGCTGTTTGTTCCGTAGGTTGCACTAAAGTAAAACCCAAATCCCATTTTGCGATTGTAAATTGCCAATCTCCAATGTCAAATAAATATGCGTTATATCATCATGGTTTCCAGTTAACCACATTAGCATATGTATGTGTACGTCTTGTCTTTGACAAATCAACATCTAATATGCTAGTTGAACATTACTGTGTTCTGACCTTTGTTTTCCAATTTGAAACGCGATATCGCAGGAACGTTTCAACAACGTTATTTGTAGATCGCTTCAATAAATTAATAAAATATAGGCATGAAGTCAATCCCGTTTCCATTACTCCTCTTTTAAGCCATACAATTTCACCGATTTACTAGTATATTTGAACGGCATTTTGTGATTTTAATACAATCACAAACGATCAAATCATTTTCACCGCGTTTGCAAACAGAAAACAGAAATAGGCCTATGGTTTTTCGAAATTCCCATTCGCCTCGGTGTAGAACTAAGTGACGTCACGCAATGAAGTGGACGACCAACTACAGAACGAAACAAACGTTTTATTACCGATTCCAGAATGACTATTATTAAGGTGCTATGATTGCTAATTACAGAATTTTATTTTGTTCAAATGTTTTACCAGCAAAACTCCGTGTCAGTGCTGCAGCTCGAAAATTTATATAACGGGTCAGCGGGTGGGGTACGAATCCGTTGCATTCCTTGTGTTTATTATATATCTATATAGTGTCCAACGTCATATATGTGGAATCGGGGTGATTATTGAAAGAAATTCAGGTTCCTGTGCTCAGTCGTATACCGCATACATGTATCGATGCGTTACTTTTCAACAACACCTGTCCAGTAAATAGTATATTTCAGCTACATTCCTCGTTTTAAATTTCCCTTATCAACAAACAATAAATACTTTGTTAACTGATATAGGTACATATATTTTTAATAATCGTTACAAGTTGAGTCAAAGTTTTATTGACATTAAACATATAAACACTGTTTAGAGGCATACAACATTTCATATTAACGGCACAAGAAGACAAGATATAACATGCATGGTGGTTAACAAAAGTATTATACAAAACCATGTCTATCAGTGTTAACAGTACCAAAAGAAGAAATAGATGGTCCATTTTTCATATCTTGATAGTGTTTATATAAAAATTTTATTGCTCTGTATTTGTAAATAGCTTGAAATTAGTTTATTCTACTAGCATAATAAAACGGGATACAAATATATTTATGTCATACTCTAATTTGCATTCAACAATATAATATTTATATTTCATTAAATATACCTATGTTTAATAAAGATAACAATGTTAGGCTTGTCGTTTCGAACATCAGAATATATTTCGATAATTGTTTTTCATTGTTCGTCAAATGGAAAACAGATATATGTAAGAATAACATATCATCTCATTTGATGCTTCTTTGCCCGGGGCTTACTCAAGAAAATCGACAGCTTCAATGGTGGTTTTTCCAGTTGCTTTATCAACTACTTTAACCCGAATTTCCGTACCTCCAAATATGAAGCTAGTCCCAAAAGATCTATTCTTCCCCATGGATGTATCTGGGATGGAAACAGTCACTGCGCCAATACGTCTGCAACCGTATTCAGTGACGAAGATTGGATTCGGTTTATTGGAAGCAAATATTTCCTTATAAAGTCGTGTCTGATCATCATACATAGGCTTCGATATGAGTTCCGTTGTCGCATCACCAATTTTAACAGTTTGGCCGACTTTGACATGGATATTAAATAAATCACAGCAGCGAATCTTACCATCTCTACCAGTCTCTTTTCTTCCTGGAGGGTGACTGCATTGATCATCGAAGACATGTAAGACTTTGTCTCCGTACGTGTACTTACAAACTCGTTCAGTAATTGCAAACGGCTTATGACCATATATAACCGCGCCTTTCAGGACAGCCAGGCCAGCTTCTTGTGGAATGATAATTTTCATACCGCCGAATCTATTTTCAATAGCTTCTTGAAGCATTGGTGACTCTGAAAAGCCACCTACCATCACAATGGCAGAGCAACCAGCCAACGAATGCTCTTTAAAGAGAGTTTCAACATGACTTACAATACTATCAATTGTACTTTCGAAGCAAGCTCTGACAATACTTGCGTCGAATCTAATCTTGTCGCCAATAACGGACAGTGTATTTCCATATTTTGTCTTCGTTATCCATTTCTTAACGGAGCATTCCGAAATTTCTTCGACGAGATCGAAGAACGTACGAGGAATACGAATCGTCATTTTTGTATCCTTGCTCGGTGAAATTTCTCTCTTCTTGATTTCAAAATCTCGGAAAAGCTCGATGAAGTCCTCAATGTGATTCTCTTTGAACTTACTGACAACAGCTACTCCTAAAATTAAATTGAATTAAATTATTTTAAAGCGTTCATAAACATACTTATCATGATAAAACTAGGTCAAATGAATGATCTACCAGTATACTCATTGACAGATATATAGACTAGCAAACTTTGAAGATGAAAATGAAACTTTGAACGACACCGAACACGAAAATTATGAAAATAATGCAGGGTCGGTTTGAACCTGTTCATGGGCAGTAGTGGAAAAACATATTACTGCAAACGCTCGTTTTCATTTACAAAAGGACAAGGGTTGTCTCGGTTAGCTCAGTTGGTCGCATCGCAAGAATTGCAGGGCTAGCCGCTGTCGCCGTGACGGTGCGGGTTCGCTCCCAGCTAGAGATACTATCATTTACAATTCGTGTTTGCGATCAAGTCTCTACAATATTTCAGAGTATAACATTATTATGTAACCTAATGTTGTAAAAAAATAACATAATAATACAGTGGAATCGCGATAACTCGAAACGCGATAACTCGAAATGACGGTTTAACTCGAAGTCGGCCGCCGGTCCCGTCAATTTTCCTTATATATTCAACTAAAAAAAGTTGCGATAACTCGAAACGCGATAACTCGAAATTCGCGATATCTCGAACATATTAATAAGTCCCTTGAATAGGAAATAAGAGCAAATTAATCGCGATAACTCGAAGTACATTTACTGACACGGTTTTTCACACCTCCCGCGAGGTTGTTCGAAGTCTTTAGTTAATTGCCAACTTGTCAACAAGAGTTGTTAGTGGCACGTCATTTTAATGATATGAGTGTGAAGCAAACAATAAGAGTGATTTGTCTCAAATTAGTGTCATACAAACATTTGGAGTTGTTAATTTTTCTTTCTAAAAAAAGTCCTTTAATTTTCTGAATTCCGTATTCCACAGCTTGTATCAATCAGCAGACGACAGTTCGCATACGGCATAACGAAAAATAATAAAATTAACGCTATTGTGTGTATTTGAATGATGATGCACTGTATACATGTATACATTTGTTACGTACTTAACGTATGGTGTCGTAATAATTGCACGTCGTTACTTTCTTAATACTCGCATGGTATTTTGGAAAAGTCGAAGTTCGCGATAACTCGAAGTAAATCGTCGGTCCCTTGGGACTTCGAGTTATCGCGATTCGACTGTATTATATTATACTTAAAACATACATGAACAAAGTATATGATAATCTACAATATGTTTTTAAGATTCGTCAAAATAATGTTCTGTTGTTTAAGAAATTCAAGAAAGACTATCTTTATGTTTGATAAAACATTTTATTTGAATATTTTAAAAACCAGACATTATTTTGACAGATGACCGTAAAATATTGTAGCTGATTTTTTACGCGATGGTTGTATCGTTTTTCTAGACTTTTCCAATTCTGACGTAAAAAGGTATTTCATTTTTGTGTATTGCTTTAGTTTGCAAATAATAAAACAATTCTTCCATAAAACTTGATCATCCAAACTTAACTTCAGCCTCTTACACCTAGCGTTCTTCAGTTTTTTTTTGCCGACTGTGAGTTTTTAATACGTCGGGTTTTGAAAAGATACAGCACAATTTATTTGCCCTTGAAACCGAAATCGGACAAGATGGGAGTCTTTTAAGTAGTTGAATTTTTATTTCGCTATTATCTCAAAAACATAATAGTTGGATATATTGATCAGCATTTGCACATGTTACGCATATGTTCTTTAATATTATGAATGAGTGCAAACGCTTTTACGTAAAAACAATCACTTAAAAATTTGTTAATTATTAATTTTGTGATGTGTGTTGTTCACAGTATATGCAGCATATGAATAATGTGTTAATTTTATTAAATAATTCTTCATTTTTTTAATCTAAATAAAAAGTTAATGCCTACCCACAAGAAGGATCTCTGCAACACTTTAAAAACAATTTTTGAATGAAGATATTTGATTTATCTAATGACGCCCGTATTACAATAATTACAAAAATCGTGCTTTTGTTTACTTGTTAATACATACATACCAAATATATTTCCTAATAGAGTTTCGAAAGCCTCATCTACTTTTGTTCCTCCCCAGGCCCCTCCGCTCGCTTTGTGAAGTTCACGTAAATCTCCACTTGCCATGATTTCGTGAACTGTTATATCGACGGTACCACCTGTGCAAAAAAACTGTCGTTCTATTAAACAAAAAATAAATATTACTAATTGAGATTATATAGACAAAGAGTGTTTACAAATAATATTGCCCCTAGTGCTGAGCGAACCCGTACCTTACGGCGACAGCGTCTAGCCATGCATTATTAATTGAGTTTGCATTGTCTTTCTCTGACGTAATATACATGAACGTGCAATTTATTTAAAAAAATCAAACTCCTCTCTGCCATTCACCAAATACCACAAGAGACGGTCTAGTCTCTTTAAGAAAGCGTTATGAAAATATTGAACATATCAGACATCACCTACACAGCTAGCGTTCTTTCATTTACATCTTACACTAAGAAGTATTACAACATTTTTCATATGTGTAGATCCAACATAACAAGAACACGAAATATTATTAATCCGATACATGTACCTCCTGCATCTACAATCATGTATTTCGTTCCAGCTTTGAATGAGGCCAGCGAAGCCTTCTCTCTTCCAATACTTTTTTCAACAGGAAGATGCCGACAGAAAAGAGAGGCAGCTTCTGGTTCCAAACATATTGTTAGCTTTTCGCCAGATATACCAGCCTAAAACCAAGTATTAAAAGAATAGCATCTAATAATTTTATTTAGTTAGTTGAATGGCGATGTTTCCCCTCCTATCGAATCGTATGCCTACTGCAACATAATTGCTATCAGAAGTTTAAGTAGTAAGAAATATTGCTCTTTTCGCCTGTTCCTTTTTGGGGAGGATGTGTCTACTATATTTGGCCATTCCTGCTATGCAAATTTCACGTTTTTAAATTTAGTTTTCCTTTACCAAAAAGTGTATTTATTTTTGTTTTGTGAATAATACTATATTGTTTTATCAAAATAAAAATCTCTCACGAAAATACAAAAATACCGCAGTGAAGACTTCACGATTTCCGTCATGGGGATGTATCAAATTTATCCCAATTTACTTTTGAAACGGTTTGAAATTGCACTAAGCTTGACATTTCCGCTTACGAACATGCTCATACAACCTAAGTCTGCAATACGTATGTGTCGAGTTCAGCGACTTACAAATACTTTTCTACATATAAACTCACCTCAGTTTTAACTTATTGAACTTTTTTTCTAACATAAAATTTTACGTTATACTTGCATCCATGGTATTTTAACGGTAACTGTAATTTATTGGCAAAGAAAATCAAATATATGGCCAACTAAATCGAATAAGTGACAATTATTTTGTCAAACATTTTATTATTTCAATGAAAAATTAATCACATCTTGAGCTGCCTCTCTCATGAACTGTTTCGCAGCATCATCCCATATAGCTGGAACAGTCAGAACCCAATGGATGTCTTCGTTTGTAAGTCCCTCGTCACCAATTGTTTTCTGAGACATTTTTATTAAGTCATCTTTAAGGTACTGAATGGCTAGCTTGAAAACGGTTTTAGCGAGTAACTTCTTGTTAGTTGAATCTTCCAGCATCACGTTTCTTGTAATGCCCTTAAAATACAAATACAGAATAAAACATCAAACACGATCCTGTGAATTTCCGGAATATTATATTTTCCGAAAACTTTTTTTTCATTTTAAAAGCAAGGCAGCTTTATTATACATCATTCGAAAGCGTGTAACTTCAACTCTTAATTTGGAAATTTTCATGGTGGAACTTTAGAAATGAACAGAAATATTGCAAAAAAACATGGTTAAAAAACATGCGATTCCGATCGGAACGAAAATTCTTCCGATAGGAAAACATGTTTTTCCCGTCGGAATTTCACGGTTCCGATCGGAATCAGTCCTGTCGGCAAATTCCGATAGGAAACATTCCGACATACATTTTCCGATCGGAATTTTTCTATATACACTAATTCCGATCGGAATCATTCCGAATGGAATTTGTTGATTATTTTCCGATAGGACTCATTCCATTCGGAATTTCCACTTAATAAGTTATGAAACAATGCAGACTTCTTTCGATCATTTAGTCTTACCTGACATTCATCATTATACATTCATTTTATTATAATATTCAATAAGGGCGTATGAAATCGTCATCGCACTGTTCAATTTAAAAGTCCAAAAAATATGATATGATACTGACAAAAACATCATAATAATAATAATAATAATAATAATAATAATAATAATAATGTTTTTACTAAGTATTAGTTTGACATCTATTTACCGGAACCAAAAATTCCGAGTGATCCAATTAAATGGTACTAGATTTAAGCACTTTATTTACAAATACAAATGGCGCATCTGTATAGGTAACATGCAGAGTGCGCAAAACTATTGCCATGTGCTTTCTCAACCGTTCAAACCCATTTATGTGACAAGAAGTTTAACTTAACTAGACCGTATTACTACAATTATCACGAGAATTAGCAGTTGTTGCATGAACATCTATTTTTTGTATCTCTTAAGCGATGTTTGCCACACACGTTTAGACCACGATCCATTTCTATATAGCAGTTCATACAATGAAAATAAATCTGAGCGGGCGACTCAAGTTGGGGAGTCCCTTGGCAGCGTGCGCAACCTGTTCGCAACCGGATGATACATGGTTTAGTTTCAGATATAAAGGTGTGCGCATGAAGTTGTTTGATATTCTTGGCTAGTAAGATCATGTATGGGTCAATAGAGACCTGTTATGCTAACGACAACTAATTTGCATTAAAAGTAGTGCTACATGTCTGAATATGCTAGCAGTTTAATCCTTTTCATTGCTTATTTTGACATCATATATTTAAGATCGAGCAAAGACAGTCCTATATTTGCCCTGTCAACATTAACCGTAATTTCGTCAGTAATTTCTGCTATAAAAATTGTGTTCAACTTAATGTAAAAGCCTTATTTTCGGGGGCAGAAAATTTCCGTTGTTTTTGGTAAAGTTACACTTATGTGGATCGACCTGCACACGAAATTTAGAATCCATAGAAAATAAATGAATTCACTGAATTATTAGTGTTTGAACTTATGGCTGTGGTGTGCAGTTAAATCATTCAATTTCGCTCGGGTTTAATTTTCGCGTATTTCGCGCTGCGACAAGAGCGCGAAATTCAACCCCAGCAAAATCAAACCATGTAACAGTGTTTCTTTATAGGAAAACACAGTTGCGTGAATTCATGCCCCCGCGACTTTGTTTTTACGGGATTTGCGCGAAAATTCGTCCCCGCGAAATATAATGATACTGCAGTTATTTGTTTTGACCAGCAATTGTAGTACCCCTATCAAAGCTTGAATGATCACTACAGTGAAGGTCCCATAAAGATCACACAGAAATTGAGAACACAAATGTAGACCACCTAATATCTTTTACCAATTTTACCCAGTACCAATTCCAATCTTATTAGCGGTGTTTCGCTGTACATAGTTCTGGGAAATGTTGATTTTCAGATTTTCCAAACTCTAACCTCTACTTTTAAATAAAATAATGCTGAGCCCACCAACACTTTTTATCACTGATTTCATAGTAGAAACGTCTTAACTGTAGAAACTGGTCATGGTAGAGTTATGCGACATGCATGTGTTTAAAATAATGATCAATTGTTGGCATAAAGTGGCCAATTTAAAACAAAAACAAGGTTTAATTATTATTGTAAGAATGCGAGACAACATTTTGTTTGACAGAAATGTTATAATTATATTATGTGTTTTTCATTGTAAATAACATATATGAGAAAAGTTAACTACTTCTTACTTCAGTATTCATGGCTATTTCGAGTGAATTTTTAATTGGTTCAATTTCCGTTTTGATAGTAAAGATTGTAGCGATTTTCGCTCGCTTTATGTAATACGGTGGCGCCGTTTTACATAAATAATATTCAACATAGGAATAAAAATGTAAAAGTAAAATGTATTAAAAAATCTTTCTGAAAACGTTTCTGTAAATATCAAACGTTGTTTGAAATAAAACTTCGCTGCATTTTTTTCTGAGGTTGCTTTTCTTAACGTGATTTAGATTTAGTTTTCTGTGTATTATAGTTGGATGAAATCTTTATACAACGAATAAAAATACATTTCAACGCTTATATCTGACAAAACAAACAGATCCCATACATTTGAATAAAAGCGAGTGAAGAAATATAACCTCACGGAGCAGTTGTGCTTGCTTATATAAACTAAACTTATAACATTCATTAAAAAAAGACATTGAGATGTACATATCGAATGTATAAATTTGAATTAATTGGTCCTGAAGTAACATAACCTTGGGAAGATACGGCAGAAAACAATTCTATATCGGCCATGCATTGATATCATCCTATTTCACATTTTCGCTCAGTATATAAATCTTCCTTTTAATCTTGAGATTTTCAGTAACATGTTTTTATTTAGCGCATATTATCGTTGAACTGACCTGGGAACGTTATCTTTCACGCATGCGCACTAAATGTTGCAGGCGGAGTTTCACTTATCGCTTGATAAGCGATCGCTGGGAAGGTGGTCTTTACATTTCTTTGAATTAAAATGTCCTTATTAAGAAAAATAACGCTTTAAAATGATGTGTTTTTTTTAATTATTTTAATTATGTAGATAAGTTTATTTTAGTCTGCAGATTAGATACCCCGTTAAAATTAAAAATGTTTTCATTGAGAATATAACCCAACATTAAACCATTATTCGGGGCTAAAATATTAGTTATGCTAATAAAACTTAAAAAATGGCGGTCTCTAACAATACAGAGATTATTTGCACAAATGTAGCTACATGTAATAAGTGTCAACTTATAAACGTGTTTCGAAACACTAACTTTCTAAATAAGTTACATTTTAAAACGGCTTTTAATGGACATATATTTGTGATTAACATGCGAGCTGTTCTAAATTACCATGGCGCAATGAAGAACAAATTTTATTTTTATTTAGACTGCTCATAAGTCATTTGCACGCCAATTTAAAGGTTAAAAAAATATTTTGTTGAATGGAAATCCAGTATTTTTTAATTTTGGGGGAAATTTATTTCTTTATTTCTCTACTAACGCGTCATTGAATGATTTCCCAGTATTACTAAGTAAATATGCTACCATGCTGAAATAAGGTAGCTAGCTGAAATTTTGAATACATGTTCTTATATTAAAGTAAAAGAAAACAACTTACAGCTAAATTCAAATATCTATTTTGTTTCATAATTCTACAGTTTATTGTCAAAATCATATTGATATTTAATTTCATAAATGCCTATGTATAATATACATGGGACATGATAAAATAAATTACTACAAAGAATTTTTATTTAAATACGGATGTTCATTCATATAAAATAATCGTCAGGCTATGTATATACGCCTTTCCAATAAACAGTTTCGCAGTCCTGTATGAGTTACTTCCCTTTACCAGATATCAACCCAAAACGAGGCTTCACAGGAAAGCTGAACTATCGGACTATGGCTTAAGCACATAAGGCCTAACATTATCCATTAAATTTCAGGTGTGTAATCGTCGCCGCCGGTCGAAAATAAGTTACTGGTCTGTTATTCTAGTCAGACATTTTTATTTTCACTATTTGTTAGATATTTGCATTTTTAATATTGTAAGAACATGTACCATTATTGTTGATAGTGGGCAGTATGAAACGCGATTCGGATAAACGTGAGTATTAATGTTACGAATTTCTATACAGCATTTTCATCTTTATGTGTTTTATACTTAAAATTATATTTAACTGGTATGAAATTCGCAAATTGCTAAGACTGGTAATGTACTATACTCCGGAAATCGTGACATGTCAACATTCGGTTACAGTATATGTACGTTATACTTGTACTCATCTATTACTTGAATTCATCGTACCGTTAATGTTCAACGAACAAATAATTTTGAATTTTTGAAAACGTCACGTATCGTATACTTCACAAGAAAAAATACGGCACGATTGATTCTGTCTTGAAATTAAGAAGGATCAATATGGTTATCTGATTGTTCGTTTACGTAAGAGTATCATTCATAGAATAAAATTCAAGGATTCTGATGCTGGCTTCTAATAAAGATGGAGATGCCGGCTTCAAATAATTATGGGAACATTTATATTAACATTAAGACTGATATGGTTTGAAATTCTGTAATTTTGGCGTAAACGCTCAATCGCTTGATTGAATATTTATAAAATGTTCTTCTAAGATGAGTTTCTAATAGATGTCTTATGGTTCTACTTGTCGTATTAAGGATTAATAATTCATATAACTGCTATATCAAATACTTTTGCTACCCGATTCAGTAATTAAGGATTTCGATATACTTATTAATTGGGAGGTGGAGGTACATAAAAAAGTAAACCGATCTCTATTGGTCAGTGATATCTTCTTCTTAGTAATTGACAGGGGACCCCCTGTGCGCGACAATTTGGCATATTTATTACATGCCGCTTTCAAAATCAATCGCAGCCGGCATGTCAGTAGTTGATAAGACACGCTAAGCCGGAAACGACACTCAATTTATCTGTGGATAGAACACAGGCTGTTAGTTTAAGTCGTTTAAAGTAAACCTTGGCGCGAGGAATAATGACTTTACACTTTTAATCAAATTAGATTTGTTGTTTTATAAACTATTCTTGATAAAAAAATCATTACGCTGATGTATTATTACTAATTCAACGATAAACGAGAAATATATATTTTAAAAAAGAAATTTCATGATGAAAAACGAAAGTTGTAGGTACATGTTCCCTATTACAATTATACAGCGAGCAATAATTTTTCCTGGTAAAGTAGTCACGTGACTGAATAGGGGAGGTAACCGAAAAAAATCAAAAGCCGAATAATTGGAAAGGCGTATAGGTTAATGAATTTACGGACTATAATCAGCATAGCGCAGCGCAGCCGCGCGACCAGCTAAAGTTTTAGATCGCTCTGTCATGTATAAGCACTTACCGACTTAGTGGTTGAAATTATAATTGGTAAAATACTAGTATTCATTTTATAACAGGTTTCAATCCGTCGGGTTTCTGTCGACGGTAAAGAACGCAAATACACCTTCTGTATTTATTTCTGTAGTTCAATTTGATTATTAAAAAAATTAGATAACTTAGTCTATTTAATTCTGTAAACAACATTTGTGTCAGGGTTTTCACATGCTTAGTAAATGTTCAATATAAAGCTTTATTTCCAAAAATAATAATGCAGTTCAGATGAGCGTTTTTCTGCTAATTTTTAAGTTGAATGTATTATTACGCATGTAAAATCCCTCAAATTCCGGTAAATTATCTTCCTCGAGCAAACATTACCATGACAACTTTTAGGGATATGGCCGTCTTATCAGTTATAAAATTATCAAACCGCTTACAAAGTATGTGCATCAATTTATTCTGCCTTTAAAGGGAAATAATGGTTGAAATTATTTTTAAGCCAATGAACCTTAATTCTCATTAAGTCGCGCGTCGGAAATGTGTTTAATAAAGGTCGATTTCCTCTATATCGTTGCCTTAGTGCAATAACGGTATATCTCCTTCATATTTCAATGGTACTTATACCGTTATTGCACTAAGGTGACGATATAATCTAGTGAATCTAACAGCGAGAAGTGTCGATCGTGATCAGAATACACGGATGAGCGCGTTGATCTGGATATAAACTCTTTTGCCATGTTATGAATGATTTATTAATGAAGGAAATGGTAAAATGGAACTTCCACGGACGAACCCTTGTTTCTCATCCCAAGGACAGACTGCTACACAGGTTTTTTTCCTAAGAATTAGTTTGTTCACATGGTGTTTTCAGATAAAGAAATTTCATAATTCACTTTCTATATTATTATCTCAGTACATGTTTACGGGTCATTTAATGAGAACGTCACAAAACTACTTTCAGTTTGACTATTGATCGTCTGCACACCCATACATTGTAATTTAGGCGGCGACTGTTTTGTCAGTTACAAAAATAATTTCGACCATTATATACGTTATAGTTTATTTAGAGGCTTGTATGAAAAATTAAACGGTCGCCATGCTGCGCTGGGCCTGACCATTTAATTTTCTACAAGCCTCCAAATAAACTATAACCTATACTTATTTTCACATCTACATGTAAAATATTGATCGATTTCAAACCGAATTGCCAATATATCATTAATTACAAATGTCAATAGTTCCATATCTTTTTAGTCACTGACATATACTCGTATCACTGCTTCTTCTCCGTGAATAAACCATAAAGCCTGGCTACAAAGATCATTGCCAGTGTGGGTGCCAGTGTGGGTGCCAGTTGCAAGAATCCCACTGCAAGAGAGCAACAGCTTAACGAGCGGTTCCTGGCGTGTTTGTTTTTTTTTTTTGTAAAACGCATTATTTAGACCCGAAAGATCCACCAGAAATGATGAACAAATAACTTCCTCTGTTAAAAAACTATCCCTCTTTTTCTTTAATACTTTTATCTTATTATCTATTTTCTATGATTATTTTTAATCACTTCTATAATCTGCACTATCCTAATTATTTATTTCGACTATAACATGTATAAGGCTAGAATAGCCGCTGGTCTGATAAAAAGTTTGTTTGTCTTTTTATAGTTTTATGCATCCTAACAAAATGTTATAATAGCAAGTCTATTTTCTGCCCTACTGCATTGAGAGTGATGTTTGTATGGAAGGATGTAGACTGGCTTAAGATCCTGTTTTTAAATCAAATAAATTGACTTTAAAATTAATTGACTCTTAAAGTGTCACATTACGGTGTATATCGGTATTCCCTCAAATCGTGATGTTTAGAATTTTGTGGATACGTGTATTAAGTAAACTTATAAATACTAAATAAATTGCAATGGTTGATTTGTTAATACCTACCGTGTTTATTTGAAGTTGGAATAGGACTTTATTTGTTCAGAAATTGCTTGATTGAGTATATTACATTACGTAATTGTGTAAGCTTAAGAGATAGTTACTCTGAATAACGTGGTAAACTTGAATTAATAAAACAAAGACTCGGCATAAAATTACTTGTAAAATCGAATTTACTTAAGGTTGGAAATTAGTAACCGGGTTAGCAATCGTCGAGTTGAAACATCTTTTCGCGTGATAATATTTGCGCGAGCTCTCGCTCGTTTCCGGAGAGATCTCAACTCTATGCTCGCGAATTTCCATTGTCAATTCTGAGACAGGTTAACGTTTCAACGGATTGCTGGCTTGTGAGACTGGTCTCCATTCTTAGATTCGGGGCTTTATGTTACATGTATGATAAGGTTTTTTTTGAATGCGGAACAGGCCCTTAAAGTTAAATCACAGTAAGCATATTGAGCCTCCGAATGCATTTTTAAAGATTTTAGTGTAAGTGCTTTATCTATATGTGATTTTATGTTTTTCTGGAACAAATTTAAAAAATCATGCTGAAATTGAGTTGCAATTTAATAACCAAGCCAAACTTGATCATTATGATTACAATGACAATTAGTATTGTGACGACGCAGACAACACGCGCATTAAAATATAGAACAAATTTTTGAAGTATACTGCGATATTCTGTTTTGAGATTAAAAGTTAACTACCTCAGCATCATACATATTCAAGCTCGGATGTAGGATTTCTGGAAATGGGGTTCGTTTGCGACAGTTGTATGATATTGATAATATCCAACTTTCTTACCAAAATCTCCATGAACATAAAACATTGCTCCCCCCCCCCCCCCACTTCTTAAAAAAAGGAGGGTTCAAACAACCTCACTGAACACTTTCTGGATTCGCCCAAGTATATTCTACTTAAAGTTTTGAAAATCTAGCGATCCGCCCCGTTTAAACTATGGTCGTTTTATTAATTAAAAAAATATGTGCAAACTGAATAAAAAAAGAAGAGAGATAATTTGTTGATTTATATAACCTTCACATAGAAAAAAAGTTATTGCGATATCCTGTTTTTATTGCGAATCCTGTTTTGAGGTTTAAGTTATGCTTTACTGAATTTTGTAAAGGCAAAAATTGATCCAATAATAATTACATGTATGTTACATTAGAAACGCAACTGTTTTAAACAGGAAATATATCTGGATTTATATATTTTGTGTTTCATGAAGTTGCGCTTCTAATTTATTTGACGATAAATATAACTGCTGAAAGTAATTAGAAACGCAACTTCTTTAAACACGAAATATACTTCGTGTTTAAAGAAGTTATGTTGCTATTGCAATTTATCGATATCGACTTGCTTGGGCCTGGGGCATTAACTTGCATTCGCGGTTTAGTGAAATGAAAAATGTGACATTTCATTATGCACTAAATAATTTAATAATTTTCACCTTTGCCGTAAAATGATACCAGATGCGAATTCAAGAAAACAAGACACATTCCTCATAACGTGTATTATTTTTTTGTGATAAAGGACTCGTTACCAGTTAGATCTTTTATCAATTGTGGACGTTTTGTACGTGGGAAATAGCAAAGGTGTCCACAACAAAGTTTTGTTGTATTTAATGTAGCTGGTGATGTTTTGTTGTTATTTAACACACATAAAGTTTCTGTATGTATATTTAAGTTCACTTTGATTATTAATAACAATAAATAACTAATAATTCTGTAATATTTGTGTCAGATATTCCCGTACAAGATTTTCATTTGCTAAGTAAATGTGTCCAATATAAAACTTTATTTCTAAAATGCATTTAGGTGAACTTTAATAATGAATGGTATTACTTTGCTCGTATTTTTAATTAAGTTGTTTCTTAATATGCGGTCACGGTTGATTATACGTATGGATGTAAAATCCCTAAAATTCCGATAAGTTATCTGCCTCGGGCAATATAACCATGACAACTTTAATGGATATCAACATCTTATTGGTAATAAAAGTGTCAACCGCTTACAAAGAATTAAAGATTATTAATTATTAAACTAAGTTTTAAACTGATATTGATAATATACTTTAAAAATATGAAACACAGTGAATATTTAAATTAAAGTACACGTTATTTGACAAAACAACAAAAAAATCGTCATTTTTGTGTTAGCTACCATTTTGTCAGCATAGTAGCATACCCTTCCAATCCGCTAAAGTTAAGCTCCCGCGTTACATAAATGTGTTATAGCATAATTATAACAGATAATCATCATAATTTTTGTTAGCTACCGTTTTCACGATAGAAAATTATTAATTCTGCTTTGAAACGCATTACATTTCACATATCAAATTTAATGATCGGTGTCAACCCGAATTGAGAATATGTCATTACTGGCACGTGTTCACAACTCCATTTCTCCTATACCTGTTAAAACTCGATCGCTCTGATTCTGTAAATTTTTATCTATTTTTCTAAGACTATTTGAAATATTTCCTATATCTGCACTAACTAAAATTATTTATTCCGACTATTATAACGTTTTGAAATGTAAACTATTATGTCTAATCTGTTAATGTTAGATAACGACAATATAATATAACAAGAATTTAATTGATCTTAACGCGTGAATAAAAACATGATGAACATGGAAATTTTATATAAATCAAACAATACTTGCACAATCACAGTTTAATAAAATTATAAAAGAAATATACTCGCGTTTTTATTATTTTGACCGATATCATTGTTGTTGTTGTAAAATTGCTACTGTTCTCAGCGCACATAAATTTCAAATAATTCTTTCTTTCATGTGACACGGCTGTTATCCTTAAGCGAACAGTGCACATCCAGACCAGGCGGCACATCCGCGTCGTCTGATCAGGATCTTCACCGTTTGCTTTTCGATACATTGGGTTTTTTTCTGACTGAGAAGTGAACAATGTATACCATGTTTGGGTGACACTTATGTGATTAAATACCATTTTTCGATGTCAATGATTGCAAGGCGTGTAGAAAAACATCTCAAAGACTTATGACACTATTTATTCAGCGAATGGAAACATGAAATTATTGGGTTTTCGAAATAATCGACTTTTAGAAATCCGACTTGAACATACATAATCTTAGTAATATTTTTAATTTATTTCACGAAACAGACTCGTGTCATTTCACAAAAATCACGTGTGAAACTATCAATAAAAGAATCGGTTTCACTTCTTGTGGTGCTTTCGGTTTTAAAAATACTAATACAAACGTTCGAACATATCAATCGATATGGTAGGGGCCTCCAGAAGTGTATTAGTTAACTAGCGTATGGATTCCAAAACTGACCATCATATCTAATGTATAGCACCCTGATCGCCTCTTGTAAAGGAACGCCTCTTTTATAAACATCAACCAATAGAAAATAAGTAACACATTAACGCGATAACGTGATTCGTGGGGCGGAGTTGTAATAATTGATGATTCGTTCATCATTTTAATATCCGCATTAATTGATTTGCGATAAGAATCTAAAGTCATAAAAACTGAATTTGGTGATTTAATTATTTTATTAGTTTGAATTAACCTCGGTGCGTCCGTCTTTTGGCGCACTAGCTAGGTTAAAATTGAATTTACTATAACACCATAATGTCCTTGTTCATAATTTTTTTGGAAAATTCTTGTTTAAAGGGAAATGGGAACTAACAAAATGATTAGCTATTAATCTACAACTTAATATTTTGGACTTTTGATGAAGCTTTCTAAATATTGAAAATTAATTTATATAGGCGTATATGTTTACTCATCATTATTAAAAACGGGATTTAAATCTCATAAGTTAATGAAAGTGTACAAGTAAATATATTGTGTTTAATGCTTGATACTGTTTCAAACACGTCATCATCATTGTTTTTATTAATGAACTTAAAATGGCAGGAATGTGGAAATCTAGAATTTAGTTAATGATTAATGCGTCTCATGATTTTGTTTTATCAGTTTATGATGACAATATGTATTGAGATGATTACTTATAATTAAATATCTTTGAATTTCTGTTAATTGGAATATAACGTAAATTTTGATTGAATGAATTCTGAATTTGTCTAATAAATGTCGAATGTCGTCTAATTGTTTCTTTGCAAGTTTAATTTTTTTGATCTTATTTTAACGAAAGTTCGAATCTAAGGAATAAATAAAGCTTTTCAATTGCCTGCATTTTTCAGATGCACATTCACATTTATTTCGAGTCTTTTAAATAAAATAAGGCAGAACTCTGCTTTAATAGAGAATGAATAAGAGTATGAGAGACATCGGGATTCTTTCGGAATCGCTGGGTTCAACCATTTTAACTATAGCACTAACGACATGTATAACCCCCTCCCTTTTCCGCTGGATTCTTATGAAGTAATGTTTATATAAAAAAGAAACTTTAAAGTATTCTCTATTCCGAAAAGAAAGCGTGCATTGTTTACATTAACTGCTTTTCTTAATGAAAACATTTTAGCACCGTTTACACTTGAAGAATATTCGCGTGTTTTATTTGTAAAGCAATTATCACAATAATATCCTTATATACGCCGTAAGTGTTATGGTTGTACAAAATGACACTTTCTTAACTATTTAACTCCTAATTTTTTTTTAATGTGTTGAGTCCACTAAATAAATAAAATATGTATGAAATTTTTAATCTTGCGATTATTTCCCGTGTGACAATAGTATATAAGACGGGTTACAAACTTAAAACTGTACTCTATTTCAAAAGGAATTGGGCGCTTTCTTTTCGGTGAATTTTCTTTAACTGATCTTCTTAATTAATACATTTTTGCACCGATTACACCTTCCGAATATATTTGTACGGCGATTATCATTATATCCTTATACACTCCGCAAAATGATATTGCTGTAAAAAAATGACATTATCTTAACTATTTAATTTGTTCCGTGCACTAAATAAATTATGACATTTTTAATCTTGCGATTATTTACCGCGTGAAACTAGTATATCAGACGGGTTACCAAACCAGGATATGTGTTGATGTTTCTGGGGACAATCGTTTCGCTCTGCCGATCTATGGGTTGGTAAATTATGAAGACACTATGCGAAATCGATAAGATCACGGTAGGAGGTCGTCTAAACGCGATGCGAAATCCCGACTCGCATCTTTTATCGCGTTTTTAAGTGATCTAATGCAACCATAGAGTACAAAAAGGAGAACGTGCAAGTCAGGAGCATTAAGTAGCTTTTTCTTCCCGGTTCTTGTTTCATGGAGATTATAACAATGTTATACATAAAAGTTCAGAATTTAAAAAAGAAACTTAGTAAAATGATAAGATATATTTGTTTCATCTTGTTCAAACATCATCATCATCATCATCATCATCATCATCATCATCATCATCATCATCATCACCACCACCACCACCACCACCACCACCACCACCACCATCATCATCATCATCATCATCATCATCATCATCATCATCATCATCAAACTTCGTCATCACATGTTATTTTTATTTTTATTTTTTTGGCTTGCAGATTTGCAATATAATTCATCGGAGACCACGGGATCTTTGTAATTTAAATAAACTGTTTATTGTAGGTTCTGCAGATGCTGCTACTGCAGACTGTGATGATGATGATGATGATGATGATTATGGTGATGATAATAATGATGATGATGATGATGCAGCAGTTGCTGCTGATGATGATGGCTGTTTTTGGTATTTACAATTCCGGCATTTAATAGCATCTACATTGCTATTTTCATTTTCATACGCATTTATGGTAGGTGACCGATATGTTTTGGTGGCCATATAAAAGCTAAATGCCCCCTCCCCCGCCGGACACCGATTATAGGGGCACAAGTTTGGTGGTATGTTTCATTATAAGCATTAATTCGGTGATTCTCACAATAATATCTGATATCGCTTATACTCTTTAGTTCGCTCTGAAATATTTTAAGCTTTAAACCTCGACATTTCATTTTTATTAGCAACATATATTGAAAATTGACGGGTACAAGTGATAAAACCACTGTACTAATACATGCGATAAAAACTGAGACCCGTCTAATGTTTAGCTTAGTTTGAGCACATATATATTCTTGTTACGTTATCGGCACAGAAGTGTCTTCTCGACCGGGCCCGGCACAGTTAACAGAACGATGGGAACCAGACTAGCGAAAATACTGCAGTGAATTTTTATATCGTAATTGTAATATATAATAGATGACAACTTAAGAATATAATTATCCGCATTGTGGGAAATTTGTTGAAGATGAGATAGTTGTGACATAACTTGAACAATTCTAATCTTTTGGAGATTTCTTGGGCGGGGGTTATGCCTAGTATTCTACCGTAGACAGCGCATAGATGTATAATTATCTGGTCTATTTTAGTAATCAAAATCTATGTATTATTAAAATGAAATACACAAATACCGCTTTCAGCTTTTAGAATGTAAAACGTAGAGCTCGGAGGTGGCGGTCGCCTCTTCACCGAGGAAAAAAGAAAAAAGAAACTCGACTTTCTCTCTTTTAAAAGAGATTCCCGTCTTTAATACGCCTTTCCAATGAACAGTTTCGCAGTCCTGTACGAGTTACTTCCCGTGACCAGATATCAACCCAAAACGAGGCTTCACAGGAAAGCTGAACTATCGGACTATGGCTTAAGCACATAAGGCCTAACATAATCCATTAAATTTCAGGTGTGTTATCTAATTACTAGTTGCGCATGCGTGAGAAAATGGATGTCAAATATTTCGAGGGAGATAAAATAACTAAATTTGTCAATATTACTGCTTAAAATGGATTATTAAGTGCAATAAGTGATCTTTGATGATATATGGAGTAATTCCAAATGACTAGGAAACGTAAAAGTAGTAAAACTTCTCCTGGAATTATTCAAACCAAAGTGAAACAAACAAAGAGTGACCAAACAATGGCACAAAATGGCGCTAACCCAACATATAGTGGACATAGTGGACAACTGCAACCAAATCAAATGTACACTCAAAATCCAGGTATGGGATCACCAATTTATACTAATAATGGTTATTTTTCGCAAATGAATTCGGGATCACCTGTCTTCCAACAACTTGGAAATACGCCCGCACAAAGCCATCAAAACTCGGATGTTTTCTCCCTTATTTTGCAAAGATTAGACTCTATGGACAATAAATTGACCCAGTTAGATTCTATTCAGAGTAGCGTGAATGCATTAACGGTAAGAATGGACAGAATGGATCAAAAGATCAATCTACTCGAGAGCAAAATGAAGGACATTGAGAATAGTCGGGAATTTGACGGCGGTACGCTTGATGATATCTCAAAGAAACAGAGAGAGCTATCCACCTTAATGACACACATAAATAAGAAGGAGGATCAGCAACGTTCTGTGGAGGCCGAACTGAAAGCAGAAATTATTGAATTAAAGTGCCGCAGTATGCGGGATAACTTGATGTTTTATAAAATAAAAGAGGAGAAAGATGAAAATTGTGAGGCGAAAGTGCTCGAATTCATCGAAAATGAGCTTAACATTGAAAATGCACAAACTGAAATTAAGTTACATCGTGCGCATAGGGTTGGAGCCTACAACAGTTCGAAAATTCGACCGATTGTTGCAAAGTTTGCTTTCTATCCGGACAAGGAGCGGGTTCGAAAGGCGGCGAAGAACCTTAAAGGCAAGCCATATGGCATAGCGGAGCAGTTTCCGAAAGAGGTCATGGAAACGAGACGGAAACTATTCCCCATCATGAAAAAAGCGCGAGAAGATGGAAAAGAGGCATACCTCAGTGTTGACAAACTTTACATTGACAAAAAGTTATATACTGATACCAATTAGGACGTAGGTGGGAGTGTTTTAAAATGTCTGTCTTGGAATGTAGAAGGATTGTCAGTCGCAAAACGTTCATCTGATGACTTTTTGAAGTATTTGTGTAATTATGATATTGTGTGTTTAAGTGAAACATGGACGAATAAGAGAACTAACATTGAGCTTAACGGTTATAAAAATCCAATTCACTCATATAGAAAATTTCAAAACCGCCGCGCTAGACGTGCTAGCGGTGGAATTATAATTTACATTAAAAATGATATCAGGAAAGGTGTGAAACTTGTTAAAAATGATATTGATTGCATTGTGTGGTTAAAACTCGATAAACATTTCTTTGATATTGAAAATGATATATTTCTTGCAGTAACATATATTGCACCGGAAAATTCCCCCGTTTATAATGCATATGATGTCGATATTTTTAGACAAATTGAAATGGATATTAATTATTTTAAGGATAAAGGCACCATTTTTTCACTGGTGATACCAATAGTAGAATAGGCCGTAAATCAGATTATATAGAATATAATCGTAATTTAAGCGATGATTTTCAGCATGACATTGACCCCATTTTACCTCGAGCTACCTGTGATACTGGTTCTAACCGTTTCGGTGATCTTTTGTTGGACTTGCTAAAAGCGACCAACTTTAAAATTGTTAACGGTAGATTGCATGGTGACAAAAATATTGGAAAATTAACATGCGTGACTCATAACGGTCAAAGTACTGTTGATTATTTATTCACGGAATTTTCAAGCTTTCATATTTTAGCTGATTTCTGTGTGCATGATTTCAATGAATATTCAAATCATGCACCTCTTGCATTTTCATTCAAAATAATGACTAAATCTAGGATTTATAGTGACAATACTATAAGTTATTACAAATGGAATTCAGAGCATAAAACTTCTTTTTTAAACGATATATCACAAAATATAACTAGCTTAGAAAATAGATTAGCTGATTTAATTAACGAAAGAAGCCGTACAGATTTACTTGTTTCCGAGTTTACAGATTTTTTGCATACAAAGGGAAAGAAATATTTTGAAAGAAAAGTTAAAACTCACAATACTTATTTTGTTGATAGAGATAGAACAAGGCAAAAGTGGTTTAATGAAGAATGTAAAATGAAAAGAGAGATTTACAAAAATGCGCTAATAGAGTTTAATTTTGAAAAATCTGATGAACGTCGTAGATTAGTTTTTCAAACTAAAAAAGATTACAGATATCATTGTCGAAAAAGAAAAACAGAGTTTAACCGTGAGAACAATAAGAAAATGTATGACATGCGTCGAAAGAGTCCTCGCGAGTTCTGGAAAATGTTTAAACCAAATGTTGGTAATAAAAGCGACGATATCTCGCTTGAAAGTTTTTACGACTATTTCAAACAATTAGCATCGGAAGCACATACTCAACAAGATTTCGAAGTTTCAAATTTTATTAATCATTATGAGACAAGTAGCGCAAATTCTGCAACCTTTGATGAATTAGATCGACCTATAACTATAGAGGAAATTCGTACTGCATGCAAACGTTTGGGAAATAACAAAGCTTGTGCGTTAGATAATATTATATATGAATATTTTAAAGAAAGCATCGATTATACGGCGCGATCATTAGAGTTATTATTTAATTACATTTTAAATGTTGGCGAATATCCGAAGAATTGGTCAACTGGGGTTATCGTCCCACTTCATAAAAAAGGTGATACGTCAGATACAAATAATTATAGAGGTATTACTCTTATCAGCTGCTTTGCGAAATTATTTAACAGCATTATTAATGAACGTCTTAAAGAATGGTCTGTTAAGAATGATATATTAACCGACGCACAGTTTGGTTTTAAGTCTAATTATAGTACAGTGGACGCGATTTTCATACTAAATTCACTTATAGAAAAACAGTTACAAAACAAGGGCAGACTATTCTGCTGTTTTGTGGACTACAGAAAGGCTTACGATTTAATTGACCGTCAAGCTCTGTGGTACAAATTAATTAAAGCGGGTATAGATGGAAAAATATTCTCAGTTATACGTTCTATGTATAATGATATTAAAATATGTGTTAAACATTTGGGGAAATTATCGGATGTTTTCAATAGTAATGTCGGTTTATTACAAGGGGAAGTAACTTCGCCAATTCTATTTAGTCTTTTCTTGAATGACATTGAACTGCAGTTACAATCGAATACAGATGCAGGTCTTTCTTTGGATCAGCTCTCAATTTATTTGTTGCTATTTGCAGACGATGCTGTTTTAATATCAGAAACTAAAGAAGGTTTACAAGAGACTCTTAACAGTTTAGAAATTTATTGTACAAAATGGAATTTAACTGTTAACATTGAAAAGACAAAGATAGTTGTTTTTAGGAAAGGAGGTGTTTTGAATGAAACTTATAGTTGGACTTATGCAAACCAAAATATCGAAGTCGTAAACCATTTTAATTATTTAGGGGTAGTTATGTCATGTGGCAATTCTTTTATGCAAGCAACGAAAACACTTGTGGGCAAGGCACTCAGGGCATTAAACTCATTATTTAATATTACAAGAAACAAAGATGTTCCAGTAAACATAATGTTTAGCTTATTTGATGCGTATGTTTTATCAATCCTTAATTATGGATGCGAAGTTTGGGGATTTTCTAGAGCTGAAAACATAGAAAGAGTACAAAAAAAGTTTTGCAAATGGTTGGTCAATGTTAAAATGACGACCAATAATTTAGCATTATACTCTGAATTTGGACGATTTCCATTATATATTGGTAGATATATAAGAATTATCAAATACTGGTTAAATTTGTATGGATGTAAAAAGTTCAATTGTATACTAGACACTCTGGTTACAAACCAACGTAAGGATCTAGAAAATAACCCCGGACTTAATAATTGGACATCAAAAGTTAGAGACATATTACATAGTTCAGGTTTTGCGGATGTCTGGTTATTTCCGTCATCTGTTAATATTAATGTCTTTATACCAATTCTTAAATGCCGTCTCAGAGATATGTATATCTCAGAATGGCGCGTAGGTGTTACACTGAGTTCCTCGTTATATATGTATAAAGAACTTAAAGTAACATTTGAACGGTCTTGTTATCTAAGCACTGTTGAAAATGTAAAGTTTAGAAATGTTATTGCCAAAATTCGGCTTTCATCACATAACTTGCTAATTGAAACTGGGAGACACAACAATACCCCTAGGGAAGATAGAAAATGTTTACTTTGTAATTTTCAAGATATAGAAGACGAGTACCACTTTGTGCTAATTTGTCCCTTTTATCAAACATTGAGGCAACAATATATACCTCGTTTATATTCCTATAGACCAAGTATGTTTAAATTCATCGAATTGTTAAATTCAAACCAAAAATCAACGTTAAATAAGTTAGCATTGTATTGTATCAAGGCTTTTAAACTAAGGAATGAAGCCATAAATATTTAGATAGATTATTTACATTTGCTACTGTTGTAAAATTTTAAAGCTGTACACAACCTATCAAATTAATTCTTTGTATTTATTCCAAGATGAACACTCTCACAACAATTGCAATTTTTCTGTTGTTTGAATTGTATGAATCTCATTGCATGTAATTGTATTTTTTCATGTATGACGATGAGCTTATATGCTTAAGTCGAAATAAAATTTCTGTTCTGTTCTGTTCTGTTATCGTCGCCGCCGGTCGAAAATAAGTTACTGGTCTGTTATTCTAGTCAGACATTTTTATTTTCACTATTTGTTAGATATTTTCATTTTTAATATTGTAAGAACATGTACCCTTCTTGTTGATAGTGGGCAGTATGAGACGCGATTCGGATAAACGTGAGTATTAATGTTACGAATTTCTATACAGCATTTTCATCTTTATGTATTTTATACTTAAAATTATATTTAACTGGTATGAAATTCGCAAATTGCTAAGACTGGTAATGTAGTATACTCCGGAAATTGTGACATGTCAACATTCGGTTACAGTATCTACGTTATACTTGTACTCATCTATTACTTGAATTCATCGTACCGTTAATGTTCAACGAACAAATAATTTTGAATTTTTAAAAACGTCACGTATACTTCACAAGCAAAAATACGGTACGATTGATTCTGTCTTGAAATTAAGAAGGATCAATAAGGTTATCTGATTGTTCGTTTACGTAAGAGTATCATTCATAGAATAAAATTCAAGGATTCTGATGCTGGCTTCTAATAAAGATGGAGATGCCTGCTTCAAATAATGATGGGAACATTTATATTAACATTAAGACTGCTAAGGTTTGAAATTCTGTCATTTTGGCGTAAACGCTCAATCGCTTGATTGAATATTTATAAAATGTTCTGCTAAGATGAGTTTCTAATTGATGTCTTATGGTTCTACTTGTCGTATTAAGGATTAATAATTCATATAACTGCTATATCAAAAACTTTTGATACCCGATTCAGTAATTAAGGATTTCGATACACTTATTAATTGGGAGGTGGAGGTACATAAAAAAGTAAACCGATCTCTATTGGTCAGTGATATCTTCTTCTTAGTAATTGACATGGGACGCCTTGTGCGCGACAATTTGGCATTTTTATGACATGCCGCTTTCAAAATCAATCGCAGCCGGCATGTCAGTAGTTGATAAGACACGCTAAGCCGGAAACGACACTCAATTTATCCGTGGATAGAACACAGGCTGTTAGTTTAAGTCGTTTAAAGTAAACCTTGGCGCGAGGAATGACTTTACACTTTTAGTCAAATTAGATTTGTTGTTTTATATATAAACTATTCTTGATAAAAAAATTCATTACGCTGATGTGTTATTACTAATTCAACGATAAACGAGAAAATATATTTTAAAAAAGAAATTTCTTGATGAAAAACGAAAGTTGTAGGTACATGTTCCTATTACATTAATACAGCGAGCAATACTTTTTCCTGTATAGAAGTCACGTGACTGAATAGGGGAGGTCACCGAAAAAATCACCGAATTATTGGAAAGGCGTATAGTGTTCTGTTTTCAGTCAATTAAACAGCTTTAGCTATATAGTTGGCATGGTTGAGTAAAGAAGTGCGGTAACACCAAACGCGCTACTTCCTTTCATTTTTGTGAAGGGGGAGGGGGGCACCGAACCCCCGGCGAAGAGACCTCTGGATCCGCCCCTGAATCCCAGAACAAGTATATATTTGGAATGATATTCCATTCGTACAAATTCCGCATAAGCCTGATCTAGACCGTTTCTCAACATTATATCTTTGACTCGTGGTTCTGCAGGTCGTTGGTTCGAATCCCGAAAACGTCATAATTTTTTTTAAATCTCAAACGTGTAAATTTCTTCTTTTTTATCGAAATAAGTTAACAAGAGAGGATCTTTAACACCCAATATTAAAATTTACATATAACTATTGTATTAATCATGTTAAACAAAAAACATCGTCTTTACACAGTCAGTTATGGGATTCGAATTAATAGAAAAATCAATTGCTTTGAAAATAATTTTCAATTATGAGTATGTTAAAGGTGGTTGATTCTCATTCCCCATCGTTATCAAACACATGTTCACGATTTATTATTAACTTTGATTAACATAAATTTAAGATACAATCAAAATATAATACTATTTACCGACGACTACATTTCTGTGTAGTTGGCATTTCTTTACTTTTTGCACGAATCGCGCGGTCATTCATGCGAAACACAGCCGATATTATGTCCTATTAAAACACGTGCATTTTTCTAACTACTCGTACACTCGAATACGTGACTAAACACTTAAAACAACTTTCCGTCATCTGTATCTATACAGTCTTAATGTCGTTTGAAATACCTGTTTAATAATTTCAACAACTTCCGGTCTAATATCGCTTTAATATTGATTTTTGTTTTATGATTGTTTTTGTCTTTCGTAATGTTAATATTTTTTCTTTACACAGGCAACATGAAAGAATTTATATAACCAGTTATGCGAAACATTTGAAACCAATCTTGTTCATTATTTAGTACTAATAAATTAATAAATAACACACTTTAACTGAATGAATACTGTATTTCAAAAAAAATGACGCATTCAATTATATTA
The DNA here is from genome assembly GCA_038501625.1 of Corbicula japonica. Classification (NCBI taxonomy): domain Eukaryota; kingdom Metazoa; phylum Mollusca; class Bivalvia; order Venerida; family Cyrenidae; genus Corbicula; species Corbicula japonica. Next base: position 336,601 of record JAZAYU010000417.1, on the reverse strand, counting down.
TAGTTATGTTAATATTTTCCGATCAGGCATATGTCTTAAACATAAATTTTATACAACAACATGCAAGCGAAAATAAAACTTCTTTCGGACATTTCATTATAACTTATCATTTGATTTGTAGATTACTTGTAGATATGAACATGATGAATGTGCTTGTATAGTGCAGAATGTGAAAGAATTTTTCTAGTAGTCTAATCGTAAAATACGTATAATAGAAAAATATTTTACTTATCGATTTGAAGAAAGCTGTGTGCCTGACATGTGATTTATAGAATGTTTGCCAAATGTATAAACTCTATTATAATTGTAATAGATCGTTTGTATCACTAAGACCAAGTTAATAACATACATCGAAGGCAAGAAAAGTAACTTATTAAATTACACTCTGTATGCGTCAATCTGATTAAAATCATTTCCTGAAACCCGTTACGCTATCAGGATCTGACTACGAGAAACTAAAACATGCTTTTATCACAACCCGTTGAACCAATCAGATTGTCGCCTATAAAATCGCAAAAGTGAACGTAAAATAGTATTTTAACTCATGGAAAGTGTTGACAGCTTGCGTAAGACATATTTTACTGGAGAGAGATATATATATATATATATATATATATATATATATATATATATATATATATATATATATATATATATATATATATATATATATACAGAAATATCGTCAGATATGGGGTCTCTGTAATAAACCTTAATCAGGGGTTGTATATATATACTAAGAAATGTGGTAAGTTACGGGTCTTACTTCGATATTATACCTATATGTGTGGTTCTATAAAAGTTACGGGGTATATATGGTACCCCGCTAATTAAATGTCATTTCTATGCACTATCTGACCTTGTAAGTACTATAAGCTGTAATATAAAAATTTGGTTTATGATAAAAAAAAATTTCGGGTTTTTTTTTATAGACCGAAAATAAATTTCGATAATAAACCGTGTTACGGGAATAATGTTTATCGTACTTAAGAAGTCCGAATATGCATAGAAATGGCATTGAAAATTACGGGGTACCATATATACCCCATTACTTTATAGCACCTCACATAAAGGTGTAATATCGAAATTAGACCCGTAACTTACCACATTTCTTAGTATATATATATATATATATATATATATATATATATATATGTGTGTGTGTTTATGTAGTATTGCATGCATTTCTAATGTAATGACATCTTCAGATCATTTTGCGAGCGTTATAAAAACGCTTCCTGTGTTGGCATTTTCTAAAAATAGTAATCGGGGGGAAAACCGCTATTACTTATGTACAGTGACTGCGGGCCGTCATCAGATCTAACATTTTGTTAGATCTGACTTTAGTGAGATTGTATATGCGTCTATGAAAAATATAACAGGACTACGTTCTACAAATTCTGAACGTGAAATACAGTCAGTTTCTAGCATTGTTTACTCTTGAGTTTCTTTTATGTTTGCTTAAATAATAATAAATTGCATTTCTAGCCTTGGAGAAACGAAGCGCAATTCAGTAAGGATCGCCACCACAGAGAATAAGAAACACAGTGACGGATGAAGTAAAAACATTTAATTTGATATATTCTCGATCTAAAATCAATCGCGCACCGAACACTTACATGTATAAATGTATTAAATACATGCACAATTATTGTTCATACTGACAGCATAGCATCGTATAAGCTTAAGCATGCTGAAAGTGGAATCAGAATTTTCCTAAGGGGAATACTTCAAGCTGGAGATCCTTTATTTAAAGAAATAGCTTATACCACATTCAAGCCTATACGTTGAAAATGCGGTACTGTTAGCTTTATGGGTGCTTTTTGTGCCAAATAAAACAAACTCGTATACACAACTGAATAAGGAAATGCCGCAATAAGTTTTTATGTTACTCTCTTCTTGTTATTCAAACAGTTAAAGAACTTAACATTTAACGGTTCATGAAAACTTGGTTTTGATCAATATCATTTCCATTGGAAATTTCATCAAAAGAAAATATTCCACTCGGATTCATTCCTATCGGAAATACTCAATTCTGTCGGAATTCAAAATAGATCAGTTCAGAAAATATGGTGAATATTCTAGTAAGACAACAGGTAAACAAATCGTTTTTTTAATATAATACAATAACCAAGTATTATGACGATAAAAGTCAGAGATATAAGGATAATTATCTATATTTATGTAATGAGTCATTTTGACGAAAACATTAAACGATGTTGACGATTACAACAATGTCAAGTTGTCAATCATGACCACGAGAGTCAGATTTTGTCAACAAAATATAATTAAAATAACTTACTTACAGAATAGTGAGTGTATATATAAAATGATATTTACATTTTGTTTTTCTTTAATCACAATCTTTTTTTTTTCATTTTCACAAGGAAACACAACAACTGACTTTACTGACTGGAAATTATAAATAGGACATAAGTTGCGATTAAAACAGATGTTCGGAATAACTTTTCCCACAGGACTGATTCCGCTCGGAAAGATAAATACAAAATGAATTCCGATAGGAATTAAATAAACACAGGAAACATTCCGATCGGAATTTTTCAAACTAACAGTTCTATTATGCGTATCCATAATCGTACGAGACCATGTGGGTATCCTAATTTCATACAGATTTTAACCGAATTATTATTCTTGTATTAAACCGATCTTTTTTGTTTAATAATCATTATCTTCATAATAATATAAGTTAAAACGTAACTTTTACATCAAATCTGAGATGATGGTAATTACAACACACTACTGTATACTATAACTTGTTCACGATTTTTATGCGCCCGTTTGAAAAACGGGACGTATTATGGGAACATTTGGTAGGCATAATATCTCTGCCAAGTTCGATAACCAGCAAGTTGCTTCAGGCACTTAAGAGTGTTGGCTCTTTATTTATACGAAAAATGTGGCAAATTAGCCAAACTTTTTGACGGGCGTATTTTGTGGCATTTTGGCACTGTTGTTTAAAGATAATGTAGATTTTTCTTGAATTACATGTTTCTCTCTTTTAAATACAATAGTTATTGTAAAATTTAGGTGAAATAACAACAATAACTATATGAATTTAAAAACTTGTATTTGTGAATTTCTTTTACATTGTCGATTAAACATGTTCTCTTATTAAATGAGTTCTCCACCGATTTCAGGACTGCTGCCCAAGAGATCATATTCTGCCGGTGATTTAGAAGTTATACATGTATCCGTGCGTCATGCAAATGTAATTCAAAAACAACCAACTTATCGCTTATTAAAATAGAAAAGGATAAAACGTTTTGAAATATTTATTTTTTGACATGAAATATTGCAGTCTCGGTTTTTAGCCGGTTAATGCGAAATATCGAAAACATAACGATTAGAACCAAGTTGAGCTTAAAGTTCCCTTTTCATGTAATAAAATTTACACAAGTAAGTAAACATAGGTACCCATTTTGATTTACCGATAAAACGATAAAACTTACTATGAAACCTTTAACTCAGTATTTAACGCGATATTTTCAAATCAAGATCACTCCATAATCTGCATTGTATAATTTCAAATTAAAATAAAATAAGGTTAACTTTTGTCAAGAAAATAACCGACAGGACTGAAAAGGATCAGCAAGTCTGACAAGTAATATAAGAATATAAATCATAAAGTACGTGAAGTTAAAAAATAGAAGCATGAATGAGAAACTGAATAACGAATTTCACCTCTTCAATTATTCATACTGGAGATAACTTTATATAATATTACACACATACAAGTACAACATGTATTATGTGACGGCTGTATTAGTGCACGAGACCGTGTCTGTGTGAGCACAACAAAGGACTTTAATCTATATAATTTTGCTGTATTTCTTGATCAGCACTATCGTATTAAAAGGTAAAAAATGGAGATATATGGATAATTATCTAAATTAATGTAATGAGTCATTTTGACGAAAACAGTAAACGATGTTGACGATTACAATAATGTCAAGTTGTCAATCATGACCAAGAGAGTCAGATTTTGTCAACAAAATATAATAACGATAACTTACTTACAGAATAGTGCGTTTACATTGTGTTTTTCTTTTATCACAATCTATTTTTTTTTCATTTTCATCAGAAAAACAACTGACTTTACTGACTGGAAATTATAAATACGACATAGTTTGCGATTAAACTAAATGTTCGAATAACTTTTCCCACAGGACTGATTCCGCTCGGAAAGATAAATGCTACATGAATTCCGATAGGAATTACATAAACGCAGGAATCATTCCGATCGGAATTAAATAAACGCAGGAATCATTCCGATCGGAATCACCTCTTCCGATCGGAATTTTTCCGATAGGAAAAAATTCCGATCGGAAAATTTTCCGACAGGAAAATTCAGAATTCCGATCGGAAAATGTCGATTCCGATCGGAATCGAAGTTTGACACTGAATTTATTTTCCAATTTTCTCGAAAACTAAACAAGATATGGCATTGAAACATTCCAGTTTTTCTATTTAAATCATGTGTAATCACCTGATAAAAAAACCGCAAG